>SJYT01012346.1:118154-135635 GCA_006410635.1 Cephalophus harveyi
TGTCCCATCACTTCATAGCAAATAGTTGGGAAAACAGTGGAAACAGTGGCTGACTTCATTTTTGGGGGCTCCAAAATCACTGCAGATGGTGATTGCAGCCACGAATTTAAAAGACGCTTACTCCTTGGAAGGAAAGTTATGACCAACCTAGACAGCATATTAAAAAGCAGAGACATTGCCAGCAAAGGTCCATCTAGTCAAAGCTATGGTTTTTCCAGTTAGTCATGTATGGATGTGAAAGTTGGACTAAAAAGAAAGCTGAGCATCAAAGAATTGATGCTCTTAGCTGTGGTATTGGAGAAGGCTCTTGAGAGTCCTTTGGGCTGCAAAGAGATCCAACGAATCCATCCTAAAAGAGATCTGTCCTGCATTGGAAGGACTGATGTTGAAGCTGAAACTCCAATACTTTGGCCACCTGATGCGAAGAACTGACTCATTGGAAAACACCCTTATGCTGGGAAAGATTGAAGGCAGGAGAAGGGGACAACAGAGGATAAGATGGTTGGATGGCATCACCGACTCAATGGACATGAGTTTGAGTAAACTCCAGGAGTTGGTGATGGACAGGGAGACCTGGCGTGCTGTGGTCCATGGAGTCACAACGAGTCAGACATGACAGAGCAACTGAACTGAACTGAACTGAGAGTGAAGAGATTCAGCAAATTGACACAAAATAACTACTATTAAAAATTATTTTTTCTCTTAGAATTATTATGTCTAGTTATCATAATCATAATTTGATACATAATTTACCAAGTATTTAAATACTCACTTCACTTTAAAGTAAACAAGTCTATGAAATGAACATCTTTTATCTCTCACCCATCCATACAGTCAAAGCTTAAAATCAGTTGGTACTTTAATTAAACAAAACAAAACAGAATAATCATGGCTTTCTGCCATTGATGTAGTTATCCAAAAATTTAGTTTACTTTTCAATTCTTGTTATCATTGGGGTACTTTGGCCCAGAATTTAGGGCTTATTGCTTCAAACAGAGGATGGGTACTTGCCATTAATGAGTTCACTAATGGATAGCTTCAAAGATCAATGCTAGCATTCTCTTAATGTAGTTTAAAAGTTCCCCACAAGGGCTTGTCTAGGATAAGATTCACAGATAAATAATCTACTCTTTCCTGGATAAAAGTTGTTTCTGGTGATGGCACAGGTTCAAAAAATTATTGACATACACTTAAGGTAGCCTGTTCTAGCATTACAGATGCTATTGCAGATGGATGGAAACAAAGAAGGTTCAACTTCCTACTATTTCAGAGATTTTTAGGGAATTCTAATTGCATTTTCAGGGTTTTCCTGGTGGCTCAGTGGTAAAGAATCTGCCTGCCAATGCAGGAGATCAATCCCTGGGTCAGGACCATCCACTAGAGAAAGAAATGGTCACCCACTCCACTACTCTTGCCTGGGAAGTCCCATGGACAGAGGAGTCCAGTGGGCTACAGCCCATGGACCCGCAAAGATTTTGGACACAATGTAGTGACTACACAACAATAACAGCTGCATTTTCCAAACTGTAAAGAAAAACACCAATACAGTATACTAACACATATATATATGGAATTTAGAAAGATGGTAACGATAACCCTGTATGAGAGACAGCAAAAGAGACACAGATGTATGGAACAGTCTTTTGGACTCTGTGGGAGAGGGAGAGGGTGAGATGATTTGGGAGAATGGCATTGAAACATGTATAATATCATGTAAGAAATGAAAGACCAGTCTAGGTTCAATGCAGGATACAGGATGTTTGGGGCTGGTGCAGTGGGATGACCCAGAGAGATGGTATGGGGAGGGAGGTGGGAGGGGGGTTCAGGATTGGGAACACGTGTACACCCGTGGCGGATTCATGTTGATGTATGGCAAAACCAATACAGTATTGTAAAGTAAAATAAAGTAAAATTAAAAAAAAAAAGAAATGATTCCAAAATTTCTGTGGTGAGATAAATAATAACCCCCAAGATACTCACATGTTAACTGCAGGAAACTGTAATACCTACACACCAAAAGAGAACTTTGTAAATACATTTAAGTGTTTGGAGATAGAATGATTCTGCTGACTTTATTTCAGTGCCTAAATGCAGTCCCAAGTGTTCCTAAAAGAGAGAACCAGAGGGAAGACTTGACTACAGTGGTAAAGAAGGCAATATAATTATGGAAACAAACTGCAGTGAGGCAGCCAGGAGCCAGGGAGTGTGGGCAACCTTTGGAAACAGAAGAAGCAAGGAACAGATTCTCCTCTGGAACCTCTAAATAGAACAAGCCTTCTCAAAACCCTGCCTTCATTTTGTAAACTGATTTCAGACTTTTGGCCCCGAAGACTGTAAAAGAATAAATTTGTATTGTTTTAGGTCACAACATTTGTGTTTCTTTACAGTAGATGTTCCCAACCTCTGGGATGTAGACTGGTACCTCCTTGTCAGATCAAGGGTAGCGTTAGATTTGAAATAAGTGCGTGCATACTCAGTCACGTCCTACTCTTTGTGACCCCATGGACTGTAGTCTGCCAGGCTCCTCTGTGCTTGGGATTTCCCAGGCGAGAATACTGGAGTGGGTGGCCATTTCCTCCTCTAGGGAAACTTCCAATCCCAGGGATCAAACACACGTCTCCTGCATTGGCAGGCAGATTCTTTATCCCTGAGCCACCTTGGAAGCCCAGATTAAAAATGAAGTGCACAGTAAATGTAATATGCTTGAACCATCCCCAAACCATCCCCCCACCACCACCCTGGTTTGTGGAAAAATTGTCTTCCACAGAGCTGGTCCCTGTTACCAAAAAGGTTGGGAAGCTTTACATCATATAGAAAACCAGAACTAATACAGTATCCTTTTAAACTCCTAACCATTAATACTTTACACAAGTCACTCTAAGCCAGTGCATAATTGATCAAACAGCTATGAAACAGTTCTCTCTATTCATGCGCCTATACTTAAGTAATATTGACATTTGGTTTTGTTTTAGTGCTCTTAGATAATTTTAACTTGCATTTCTTTGCAATTTTCACAAAGCAATCACCAACATTTTTCTATTTACTTTCAATGCAAACAGCCAACCTGGTTTTTAAGCATAATTCATTTACAGGCATCATGCAGTTAAAATTCTTTTAGTCCTGTATTTATATCTAAGACATTTGGCTCCATAATAATGAAACCTCTTCTGCTTTGCAGATAGAATATTTAAAAATTTCAGAAAAGAGGTGTTTCTGTTTTAATGTCTGCTTGACATTTCACTATGCATATTCAATTGAGTAAGTTGAAAAAAAAGATACAAGCCTGATAAACCCCAGGTTACCATCTTGGTAGCAGATTACACAGGAAATCTCTGATCATACGTGTAGAAAGCAACTGTTTTCACAATTTACTCCCCAGATTCATGGATTAAAATGTATGTACATCAAAAGTGTTCATAAAATAATTTAACAGCTATGCAGAGCATAGCAATGTGTATGAATCAGTATAAATGTGTGTCTAATCCGGTTTTACATGTGTTATTGACTAGTCAATCATGGAGAAGAGGGCCAGAGGCCTAGAGTCAATTCAGTTGAACTAAGAAACCTCAGTGTCTGAGACTTGCTTTTATTTTTTTTTCCCCCCAAATGGGAAGATTGTGCTATATTCCCTCTTGGCTGTAAGGATTCTGCAGATTTACAGTCAAATTAATTTATAAAAACCCATTCTTGTGACAGTTGCCTCCAAACTCTGGTACTAGTCATGAAGGACTGGTTTAAATTAACAAAGAACTACTCATCTGGCCCTGCAATCAACAAATACAGCTGGCCTGTTATTCTCAGAAGCATGGTTAATAGTATCCTTGTAATTATGCCTTCAGTTATTTATTCTAAAGAGATGGTATATATATATATATATATGTATATAATTTTTATTGGAGTTTAGTTGCTTTACAATGCTGTGCTAGTTTCTGCTGTATAGCAAAATGAATCAGCTCTTCATATGAATATATCCCCTCTTTGTCACCACAGAGCATTGAGTAGAGTTCCCTGTGCGATACAGTAGGTTCTGTACGGATATATGCACATCAGTTCAGTTCAGTTGTTCAGTCCTGTCTGACTCTTTGCGACCCCATGGACTGCAGCACGCCAGGCCTCCCTGTCCATCACCAACTCCTGGAGTTTACTCAAACTCAAGCCCACTGAGTTGGTGATGCCATCCATAGCAGTGTATATAAGTCAATCCCAATCTCTCGATTCAGCCTACCCTGCCTTTCCCCATTTGGTGTCTTATGCTTGTTCTCTATGTCCGTGTCTCTATTTCTGCTTTGCAATAAACAAACAAACAAACTAGTAAGATTACACAGAAACTAGAAGCAAATCCTTTTAAATGCACATGTTCATAAAAAGGGCTTGCAATTATGATTGTTAAGAAAAATACACACACTTCGTAATGCCTATGAATGTCTTCAGGGTGTTATGGAGAACATTGTGATCAACCCTATGCAATCCAGAAATGAAAGATTAGTGTAAATTACCTGACATGTATTGTGCAGTCCCTAGGGCTTTCAGCCTATGTACAATCAAAGCACATGTTCACACATGTGTGTACATGCATGTACATGTGTGTTTGTGCACCTTTGTGGGTATGTGAGTACCATGCAGGGTGTGGGAAGTAAAAGTGGGGATGGGAAACTAGTCCCATAACCACAAGTTTAGGCCAGGAACCCTGACCTAATTTTCTTAGAATCATGCATTGGATTTTATATCTGATTACATGAGCATTTCAAGTAGAAGCATAATTTTTTCTTGGGATTTTATAGACCTAATGAAGTCAACATTCCCATAGAATTTTAAGAGGTGGTTTGGGCAGAAGGCCAGAGGATATTATAGGAAAGAGAGTAGAGCCTTTGTAGGAAATTGGATTTCAGTGATTAAGGAGACCCCAAATGATAAGCTGCTGACAACATTCCCACAAAGTGTCACACAAAAACACAAGAGAGGGACGATTTAAGGTGGGTCCCTCACCAGGGGCACCAAGTAGCTCGGCCCCTGCATATTCCTTGCCTCTGGTGGAACCAGGTTCTCTGGACATTAAAAGGATCTCCGCACCCTCCACTCCACTTCCTTTCTCTGAAAACTGAACATTTCTTCCCTCAGGCCACAGACCGCGGAGTGACTGAGCCTGGCATTATTTACATCAGGACACTTAAAGCTATGTGATTAAATTGTGGCTCCTTGATTTTCCCCTTTTGAGTTTTTCCAACATAAAATGTCTTTTACTGAAATGGGGAAGAGGGCTGCAGTAAATCATTCCAGTTCTGCAGCCTTTGATTTTGCGCGCAGCCCTCGGAGGCAGATAAGTAATACGAAGCTGCACGAGATGAATGGTGTGCCCTTACAATCTGGAAGAGTTTATTTCGTTCCTCTCTTCCATTGCTTATTATCTGAGTGTGTGGCCCATTTAGTGGGACTATATGGGCACGGCATAAGTATAGACGATGCAACCATGGCTGCTCTCGGGCACATGGAGCCCTGGCATAGAATGTAAGTAGCGTACTGAACAATTAGGATCAGAGATACAATCCAAGTGCACCTTAATTGCTATATTTATTCAGTGGTGAAATCTCCCATCAGAGGATGAAAACTCTTGTAGTGCCCCTCCCTCATCTGTCTGCTTCCTCATTGGTGGGAAATGTTCAGTGGTCACCTTACATCGCAAATGCAGCCACATATCACAGTCAAAATGATCCTTCCGAGATGTTAACAACCAGGAATTGATTCCACACGTGGTTATTCCTTTGCCAGTTCTAGCCATCCGAGCGTGAGCTCCAGCCCTGAGAAGGGTGTCATTGGTCTCTTCTCTGTTATTCCACGTGCCAGTGTCCTCTACCCTCCACCCCACAAGCCTACAGGCTGGTTTCTGACTTTTCCGGGAACCGGTCAGGGATGAGAAGAGTGGCAGGTCCCTAGTGAACAGGCAGAGTTGGGAACTGACTTTCTTCTTGCTCCTTGGTGAACTCTGTGATGTTTCCATCTCTCTGCATCTCTCTGCTGCCTTTCATTTTCCCTGGAGAGATGCTCTTGTAGTCTGGATGCTGGCTTCTCAGTTATTCCAGGTCTCCAGGAGTCCGAGTTTCATCTCCAGCTTCTTCCAGCCTACTGAACAGAATCCAAGCCAGCTCTCCATGCCATAGCCTCACAGCTGCTCCTCAGGCCAGTTTAGCTTTCTCCTGCTGCTTCCCTTGTCCTCTATGGGGCCCCTGTGCTCCCCAAATGCAGGAAATAGAAGTCAAAGCATTACTCTGAGTAATGCCAAAGAGATCTACCCCTTCCAGAAATGGCAGGAGAGGGATCCTAAAGGCAGGGACCACAAAGCCCAAGGTCTGTGCCTGTCATCATGACTTCAAGTTGCAGTGGTTTTACAGGTTGGGATTCTTTTGGTAGGACTTTAAAAGTTAAAAAACTAGATTTTCCCACCCTGAAACTTTCCTCTCCTTGCCGTGTTAAGATGTGCAAAATCTCTGCTACTGAAATAATTAATCTGGTTTCATACATACATTCTTAAGGTTAATATTAAATTCAGTTTAAATCAATAATGTGGTGTTGAATGATCAGTATATTCAAAATACGCTGTGAGTGAATAACTCCTGGGCATTCAAACCTTACTGAAGCAGTGGCTGAGTTTAAAGAAGCATGTATGTACTCAGTCATTTCAGCCGTGAACAACTCTTTGCGACCCTAGGGACTGTAGTCCACTGGGCTTCTCTGTCCATGGGGCTTCCCAGGCAAGAATACTGAAGTGGGCTGCCATGCCCTCCTCCAGGGGATCTTCCCACCGCAGGGATGAAACCTGCATCTCTGCCTTGTCAGGGGGACTCCTTACTGCTGAGCCACTGGGGAAGCCCCTTAGAAGCATACGATTTGAGACAAAGTAGGCCTGGGCGCAGGAAGAAGACTTCATTGAGAACCTAATTGCTGTCAAACACTTTCTGAACAACTGTTTCAGATGGGGCAGCTAAGGCAGCTATAAATAGAGAGGTTTAATAATTGCCCAGATTACAGGGAGAGCGAGAGACGAAGCCAGATTTTTTGAACCTTCATTAATCAGTTCCAATCCTCCTTCCCTTTTGATGGAGAAGATCATTCAGACAATGTGACCCCCAGTTGGCCCACAGCTGGACCCCGGAAGTTCTGGAGTTTCCACACTCCTTCCCCTGTCCTTGGAATGTCCATTCTACCCATTGTTCCTATAATAGAAGCTGTTCTAAGGACATAACCTTGAAAAAGTAAGATATTGTGTAGATCATCTGAATAGCATACATGACTGAACCCAGTTAAGGGCTCAAGATGAAATCTTAAGAATCTGGTGGTTGGTTCTGGAGATCCACTCCCCTTGCAGAGGGCAAGGCAAGCCTGGTTTGTGAGCTCACTCGAGATTGCCACCTACCAGCCTGCAGTGATCTGCCTCGTTCTTCAGTTTCCACGCCCTCTGGACAGAGGCTGGTTTCTGGTTTCACCCGGGAAACTCTTTAGGCTTTGCGCTCAGTCACTCAGTCATGTCTGACTCTTTTGCAACCCCACGGACTGCCCACCAAGCTCTTCAGTCCATGGAATTTTTCAGGCAAGAATAGTGGAGTGCTTGGGCCTTTCCTCCTTCAGAGGACCTTCCTGACCCAGAGAGTGAACCTATGCCTCCTGTATGGCAGGCAGATTCTTCACCAACAAATCACCTGGGAAGTCCACATTTGCTCTACTTTCTTCAAATGTGAAAATGCAAACTGCAGTCAGATATGCAAAGGCGAGTTTTACAGCCTTAAGAAAGAAACAGCATTATGATCGTAGTGAAGGGAACGGAGCTCACTTCGGTTGGAAGGATGAAGGCCGGACAGTCTTTTTTGTGGATGATGGTGTTTGAAGGTGTGAATGCAGCAGCCTGGCACTTGGGCAGAGAGGTCTCTGGTGTGGTGAGAAAAGCATTTAGCTTTATAAAAAGAAGAACCATTATGGGCTCACTTGTATGGAATTGGGGAAGTTAAAGAGCATTCTGGAATAAGGGAAATCTCCAGTTTGAGTTTTGTTTGCCGTAAGGACTGTTTCCTTCTAGCTTTATTGAAGAATGATAAGCAAAAATTGTGTATATTTAGGTTGTGCAGTGTGATGTTTTGACATATGTATATGTTATGTAGTGATAACTAATGAACACATCCATCATCTCACACAACCACCCTTTGTGTGTGTGTGTGTGTGTGTGAGATGAGGACACTTGAGTACACTTAGCAAATTGCAAGTGTACAATAGAGTAGTATTAACTATAGTCCCAGGCTTCCCTGGTAGCTCAACTGGTAAAGAATCCGCCTACAAAGTAGGAGACCCCGGTTCAATTCCTGGGTCAATAAGATCCCCCAATAGGCTATTCTTGGGCTTCCCTGGTGGCTCAGATGGTAAAAAATCCACCTTCAATGCAGGACACCTGGGTTTGATCCCTGAGTTGGGAAAATCCCCTGGAGGGGGACATGGCAACTCACTTCAGTATTCTTGCCTGGAGAGTCCCCATGGATGGAGGAGCCTGGCGGGCTACAGTCCATGGGGTCACAGAGAGTTGGACAGGACTGAGCGACTAAGCGCAGCACAGCACAATTATAGTCGCGTGCTGTCCCTTAGGTCTCCAGAAGTTACTCATTTTTTAACTAGAAGTCTGTATACTTTCACCAGCATATACACATGTTCACTACTTCCCAGCCCCTGATAATCAATATCTTATTCTCTTACAGTGAATTTGATTTTTTTAAAGATTCTGCTTATAAGTGACATCATGCAGTTTTTATCATTCACTGTCTGTCTTATTTCACTTCACATAATGTCCTCCAGGTTTATACATGTCATACTCATTTTTCTTAGACTTTCCATCTTCTTGAGAGTTACTAAAGGCCAGAGAAATCTGCATTGCAACTGCAGGGTCAGGATGGATCTCCTAGTTTTGTTATAATTTCCTCAAGATCCTGAAAATGGCACCTGAAGTGTTATTCCTGCCCCCCAAAATAAAGGCAAGCAATGGATAAGAGAACCACAAAAGAACTGATAAATAAAAGAAAATGAAATATTATTTGCATTGATGCTACCATGATTCCTCTTTTCCAAAATTGTGTCTTGACTATAAGCAAAGAAAATTTTATTTTAAATTGGATCTTGGAGGGTTAAGTGAAATCAGTAAGGAACTTCAGAGTGCATAGAGCTTAAATTTCCAATATTTTCTGGGACAGTGAAATTTATCACCATGTCTATCCTGGAGCAGAATTTGTTTGCTTAGGAATTGTCAAAAAAAAAAAAAAAAACAACCTCAAAACCCATAAATTATGAAGATCCATTCTTCATAGAGACCTATATTGATTTCATTTTCAAAAATTCAAAGATTCTTTGAGGCAAAATATGAGGTTAAACGTTTTCAAAATATAGATATGAGCTATGGTGATGGCATCCCACTCCAGTACTCTTGCCTGGAAACTCCCATGGACGGAGGAGCCTGGTAGGCTGCAGTCCATGGGGTCGCTGAGTCAGACACGACAGCGACTTCACTTTCACTTTTCACTTTCATGCATTGGAGAAGGAAATGGCAACCCACTCCAGTGTTCTTGCCTGGAGAATCCCAGGGATGGCGGAGCCCAATGGGCTGCCATCTGTGGGGTCGCACAGAGTCGAACACGACTGAAGCGACTTAGCAGCAGCAGCATGGTGATGTTGGAAGCTATATAATTTTATAAGTGTTAATGGCATATACTTCTATAAAGAAAGCCTTTAGATAATATTATCATTAAGATGTTAGCCACTCAGTTGTGTCTCACTTTTAGTGTTCCCATGAACTGTAGCCCACCAGGCTCCACTGCCCACGGAACTCTCCAGGCAGGAACCCTGGAGTGGGTAGCCATTTCCTTCTGTAGGCGATCGTCCTGATCCAGGGATGGAGCTTGGGTCTCCTGCATTGCAGGCAGCCTCTTAACCATTCCAGCCACCATTAAAATACACAACACGTTTAGTTGTTTGGCTTTTCCCTTGGTGTTTGCTATTCAGCACAGTTATATACCGAGTGTCCTTGATCTAACCTCAGTGTTCACACTTCAGCACTTATGCATACAGATACTTTGATCTACTTATTTGTAACTGTGACCCAGAGCAAGTTTTATGATTCCAGGTTTATTACAGGGCAAAATGATTTACAGATATTAAGCATCTTTTATTTCCTAAGTGTAACTCCTCTATCAGCCACAATTTCAAAGTCACATTTACAGGGGGAAATATTAAAAAGAGAGAAAAGAATGAAGAATTGAGTCAGACAAAATGAATGGTACTCAAAAAATAATCATGACACAAAACCACTATTTTTATATTAAGACTCTCCATGGAAGGCCAGTGAAGACCCCTGGTTAATTGCAGGCAGTGATTTGGCTAATTTCTCTGACTTTCAGTAGATTATGTCTGATTTAATAGCTTGTTAGTATTGATAAACTAATAATTGTTCTTTACAGCATCAGACTTTCACCACCAGACACATCTACAACTGAGTCTCTGCTTTGGCCCAGCCACTTCATTCTTTCTGGTGCTATTAGTAATTGCCCCCCACTCTTCTCCAGTAGCATATTGGACACCTTCTGACCTGGGAGGCTCATCCTCTGGTGTGATATCTTCTTGACCTTTCTTACTGTCCAGGGTGTTCCCTAAGCAAGAATACTGCATTAGGTTGCCATTTCCTTCTCCAATGAACCACATTTTGCCAAAACTCTTCACTATGACCCGTCCCTCTTGGGGGCCCCTGCACGGCATGGCCCATAGCTTCATTGGGCTGTGCAAGACCCTTTGCCATGACAAGGCTGTGATCCATGAAGGGGATTGTACTATACTTAAAGGTCATTAATTTTAAGTGAACTTTGAGTATTTTCTCTACTCAAAGCTTACATATGCCTATGCAATCAACAGACTAAATGCTTTGTCTTGATCATAAGAATGGGAGACACGTGGTCAGGAAACATGGGTTGAAGTGCTGATTGGGCCACTGACCAACTTGGGGGACTTAGACTGGTAAGCATATGTTTCCCTGTGTTTCAAATACTGGTGAAAGTATCTTCTGTTAGATTGGCTTAGGAATTAAATAACAAACAAAAAACAGCACATGAAACATGTAGGCAGTGCAGAGATGAAGTCAGTGTCTTAGCTGTGGAAATTTACCTTGCTAAGATTAAGTGACTTGCAAAGTTGCATCATATATGAGGACCAGAGCCAAAATGAATAACCAGAATTGTTGGATCCTTGGCGATGTCTAAATGTATACATCACAAAACTTGACTTTTAATTCTGACTTTAGGCAATTCACAACTTCTTGCCTTTGACTTTTTAAACTGTATTATAACTGTACATTGCAGATTTGGAAGGCAGATTTGACTTAAGCTGAGATAAGTAATGTTGATGGTTATTTTTGCAGAGCTGGTGGAGGTGAACAGAAGCAAATAAAACTATGATAACAATAACTCTTTATCTGTGCATAGCTTTTGCATGTTTAGTGGGGAACACAAGCATTCATGGCATTACATTCACTGGTGCTAAAAAATTATGTGTAGTTCTTGAAATAGTGTATATTTCAGTTTTGAGAACCCCATGTTTAAATGGTTTGATGATGTAACAAAGGATGGCAATAGTTACGTTCTAATAAAAATAATTTTAGCTAAAGTTTACAGAATATTTTTATTAATTATTAATATTATTTATTGTTAAAAAGATAATGGAAAGTATAATTAAAAAATAAAATTCACTGATATTTTCACAATCCAGAAATAATTATTTTGAATTCTTTGGCATGTTTTATATTGCATATATAAAACTTCCCATGCCTTTCTTTCCTAGTGGTAATTGCTCCCATAAAATGGTGCTAATTGTTCCTGGCTATCATTTTGCAATTCGTATGGCTATTAACAGTCTATACTATTGGTTTCTGCTCTGAAAACTTACATATGCAGTAAGCTAAGGTACCTATCCTTTGCAACTTTTAAATATAGCATCCAGCTTTAGTAATTTATCCACACTAGTACATACAGGTCAAACTTCCCTTTGTTTACTACATAAATACTGCATTATTTAAAAAATGCTGTGACTATAATTCCTGAGAAGGAATGATGCACGTTCCCTGTTTTGCTACAACAAACAGAGCTGCTACAGAGATGCTTGAATGTATTTTCTTAGGTGAATGTGTGTTTCTCTAGCACACACCCCTAGATTCCTTAGTCTTAAGGTATGTATTTATTTATATCTTCAGATTTACTGAGAATTGTCAAATTGCTCCTTGAGGAAGCTTTATCAATTGATATCTTCACCTACAGTATGTTAGTGTTTCTCTTTCCTTACTTTCATCAAGTGGTTAGGTGTTGGATGCTGGCAGTGATGGGATAATTCATTTTCCTGTCAAATTGGCCTCCCCTTTTATTAGTGAAGGTCAAAAACTACACATGGAATAGTCGGTGATTCAAGCTTTCAGTACCCTTCATTTTAAGGAATGACATCACTGCCCGTTGGTTTGAACCAGCCAGAAGACTGCAAATCCTTCGCTCGTCTGTGTCCCTTATCGGTCATCAATCCCTTTTGATTCTTCTCCCAATATGTTTCACTTCTCACTTCTCGCCTCCACCAGCGCCCTGGCCCAATCTATCGCCCTTGGCTATACTCACTATGTGTGCTCAGTCACTCTGTCATGTCTGACTCTTAGTGACCCGTGGAATGTAGCCCACCAGACTCCTCTGTCCATGGAGTTTTCCAGGCAAGTATACTGAAGCAGACCGCCGTTTCCTTCTGGGCATCTCCCTGACCTAGGGATTGAACCTGCATCTCCTGCACTGGGAGGTGGATTCCTTGCCACTGAGCCACCTGGGAAGTCCATATACACCTACAGCAGCCTTAAATTTTTTTTTTCTTTTTTTGCTGTGCTGGGTCTTCTCCAGCTGTGGGGCGCAGGCTCTAGAGTGCTCAGCCTCAGTAGTTGCTGCAAGTGGGCTTAGTTGCCTCATGGCATGTGGGATCTTAATTTCCAGGCCAGGGACTGAACCTGTATCCCATCGACTGGAAGGCAGATTCTTAAAGAGTGGACCACCAGGGAAGCCCCTAGCACACTCTTAATTGGTCTCCCCAACACCCATTTTTGCCTTCTTAGATCATTTTCTGCATCTACACATCAATGAGTAATCACTTTTAGAGGAAATTATAAACCTGCATTAATTTTTTAGTTGAGCAGTTAAAATGAGGAGGCAATGTAATTCTATGTCAAGCACAGGCACACACAGATATTTGCTGCTGCTGCTGCTGCTAAGTCACTTCAGTCGTGTCCGACTCTGTGCGACCCCATAGACGGCAGCCCACCGGGCCCCCGCCCCGTCCCTGGGATTCTCCAGGCAAGAATACTGGAGTGGGTTGCCATTTCCTCCTCCAACGCATGAAAGTGAAAAGTCAAAGTGAAGTCGCTCAGTCGTGTCCGACTCTTAGCGACCCCATGGACTGCAGCCTACCAGGCTCCTCCATCCATGGGATTTTCCAGGCAAGAGTACTGGAGTGGGGTGCCATTGCCTTCTCCAAGATATTTGCTAGCAGACCTAAAGAAATAATTTGGTTTTCTAAGCCTCAGTTTAATTAAGCCTCTTGTTCAAAATCTATCATTATTTCTACACATCAATAAATTATTAACATAAGGTTTGGCACTTTTGATTTAACAGTTCATCTAAAATGAGATTCTTTTCTATAAAATTAAGCACAATCACTTAAGGTCTGAAGATCTTAACTCTAATCCTTACATGTTATGTACCAGACTTTTGATTTCCAATAAATTAATGTCTAAGATGATTTAACCAGGAATCTAAACATCAAATCCATTCTTGCAGTTGAATGTTATAAAATGATATTGAAATAATAATCCATTAAAAATTCAGTTGTCATAGTGTTTTTTCTCAAATCATCATTATCTAGAACAACAATGGTTTCAAATAATAGTGGTAGGTAAAATCTTTGCTCAGATAGTACTTTCCTACTTATAAATCTCTGATCATGAGCCCATTAAGTGCATTCTCATAGAAATGGAAGGATAGATAGTACATTTCAATTAATTTTGGACAGAATTATTTGGACAGTTGCTTTTTACAAGAGTTATATGTTAGACAATTTAATTCTTGTTGTGTATATTCAGACTGATTTTTTAAACCTTTTCTAAAAGGCTAAAGTGCAGTTTGTTATGTCCAAGTTAATACATTCCAAGCCAGTAGCCTTTTCACGCAGACAGTAATACAACAATATAGAGCTTTAGTATATATCATGTACAACAAAATTATTGTTGAGCTGTTTAAGGATATTGGCTCAGTTGTTGAAAAGTCTTATACCAGTATATTATTTAAGAAATGATGTAGGTTGGGAATGGCAAAACCACTAGTTTGAAATACAAGTGAAATATTTTAGTTTAGGCCTAGGAATGATCTGTTTAATGGGACTTTGGACTTTTTCATGTAAATATTCCCTGTGAAATGAAACATTTTCTGCTTTATGCTCTACCAGTTGTTATTTGTTGTTGAGTTCCTCAGTCATGTCCAACTGTTTACAACCCCTTAGACTGCAGCACGCCAAGCTTTCCTGTCCTTCACTGTCTCCCAGAGTTTGCTCAAACACATGCCCCTTGAGTCAATGATGCCATCCAACCATCTTCTGTTGACCCCTTTTCCTCCTGCCCTCAATCTTCCGCAGCATAAGGGTTTTTCTCCCAATGAGTCAGTTCTTCACATCAGGTGGCCAAAGTATTAGGGCTTCAGCTTTAGCGTTGGTCCTTCCAGTGAATATTCAGGGTTGATTTCCTTTAGGGTTAACAAGTTGGATTTCCTTGCTGTCCAAGGGACTCTTAAGAGTCTTATCCAGCACCACAATTCTAAAACATCAAGTCTTTGATGCTCAGCCTTCTTTATGTCTAACTCTCACATCTGTACATGACTAATGGAAAGACCATAGCTTTGACTATGCAGACCTTTGTAGGCAAAGTAATATCTCTGCTTTTCAATATGCTGTGGAGGTTCGTCATAGATTTCTTTCCAAGGAGCAAGTGTCTTAATGTCATGGCTGCAGTCACCATCCACAGTGATTTTGGAGTCCAAGAATATAAAATATAAAATATGCCACTGTGTCCATTTTTTCCCATCTATTTGCCACGAAATGATGGGACCAGATGTACTCTGCATATAAGTTAAATAATCAAGGTGACAATATACAACCATGACATACTCCTTTCCCAATTTGGAACCAGTCCATGTCTGGTACCAACTGTTGCTTCTTGACTTGCATACAGGTTTCTCAGGAGGCAGGTAAGGTGGTCTGGTATTCCCATCTCTTTAAGAATTTTCCACTGGTGAGGGATTGATGCTGCTGAAGTTCCAATACTTTGGCCACCTGATGTGAAGAACTCACTTATTGGAAAAGACCCTGATGCTGGGAAAGATTGAAAACAGGAGGAGAAGGGGATGACAGTGGATGAGATGGTTGGACGGCATCACTGAGTGGATATACATGAGCTTGAGGAAGCTCTGGGAGTTGGTGATGGACAGGGAAGCCTGCTGTGCTGTAGTCCATGGGGTCACAAAGAGTTGGACAGGAGTGAGCGACTGAACTGAATTGAACTGATGGGACCAGATACCATGATCTTAGTTTTTTAATGTTAAGTTTTAAGCCAGCTCTTTCCCTTTCCTCTTTCACCTTCATCAAGAGGTTCCTCTTTGCTTTCTGCCATAAGGGTGGGGTCATCTGTGTCATGGCCTGGGTGCAAGTTGGAAAAGAATTTCCAGACATAAGATAGAATGAGAGGGAAATAAAGTTTCCCTAGTGCTCTGTAGACTTCAATGAAGGAGAAGTGAGCAGTAAACAAGCCTTTTCCAAATGCAAATTTCTGAGCTTAGATGCAACAAAGCCAGCTATTTGGAATCCATCAGCTACTTCTTCCCAGGTAATGCTGAGGAGCTGAAGGGGATGTGTGAAGTGGTCATCCACCACATTCAACATCTCTTAAGGTAAACAAGGAATTAATATGTGAACAATATAGAAAACAAAATTGGCCCCAGATAACTAGATGCATATGAATTAAATTATTTCAGCAAGCTCAGATTCTTATATCTTCCCAAACATAGAAAATTGATAAATTTCTTTCTGTGAGAGATTTAGTTTTCTCCTAATTAACAGATTTAGTTTTCTCCTAATTAACAGTACTCTTTCAATATTCAGGTTACCTGCTCCTGGCTGCAAACTTTTATATAGACTACCTGCTCCTCCACTTCCTTGCAGTCAACTCTCTCAGGGCTTCCTGAGATACTTTTTCCAGGGGTGGAGTCCTAACATACCCCCCGAATAAAATCTCTCAACTTTAAGGTTTTGCTTATATATATTTTTTAGTCAACCTGCCCTTATAAAAAACTTGAGGTAGTATATTTCATATCTCTAGTACGTATTTCCAAGGGAGAAAGTGTAGCAGTCTCTGATATTTTAAATTGCATTGTTTGGAAAAGGAGAATAAAACAACATAATTATCACCATGGTTGAAACTCAAATATACACCAAACTATTTCATGTTCTTTGAATAGTGCTTTAAAATACACAGAATAACTCTATTAGGCTGAGCATAATGGAGAGGCAATAAACTACCAGTTTTCTCCTATCACTTGCTGTTTGTCTTTATAGGTTCCCAAGGATCCCAGGGGCTTTCCTGGTGGCTAAAGAATCTGCCTGCAATACAGGAGACTCAGGTTCAATCCCTGGGTCAGGAAGATACCCTGGAGGAGGTAATGACAACACACTCCAGTATTCCTACCTGGAGAATCCAGGCAGAGGCTCCAGAGGAGCCTGGTGGGCTACAGTCCATGGGGTCACAAAGAGTTGGACATGACTGAAGTGATGGATCCTAGGCCATAAAGAAGGTTGAGCACTGAAGAATTGATGCTTTTGACTTGTGGTGCTGGAGAAGACTCTTGAGAGTCCCTTGGGTAGCAAGGAAATCAAATCAGTCAATCCTAAAGGAAATCAACCCTGAATATTCATTGGGAGGATTGATGCTTAAGATGAAGCTCCAACCCTTTGGCCACCTGATGAGAAGAGCTGACTTAGTGGGAGAAAACCCTGATGCTGAGGAAGATTGAAGGCCAAAGTGGAAGTGGGTGGCAGAGGATGAGATGGTTGGTTGGCATCACTGACTCAGTGGATATTTTGAGCAAACTCTGGGAGTTATTGGAGGCCAGAGGAGCCTGGCATGCTGTAGTCCACATGGTCACAAAGAGTTGGACATGATTTAGCCACTGAACAAAAACAACAACAAGGATTCTAGAAAACTACATTAAATCTTGGAGGAACAACCAGGACTACTACTTGGTCAGCCATTTGCTCTTCCTGACATGGGAAAACACACTGTTTATCATCTTTGATCACTTGGTACAAAGTCTTTATGAGTCTGTTTGCAAATGGTTCATGAATCAGCCT
>SJYT01012346.1:138406-180952 GCA_006410635.1 Cephalophus harveyi
TCAACACGGAAATGAGATTGATTATATTCTTTGCAGCCAAAGATGGAAAAGCTCTATACAGTCAGCAAAACAAGACCAGGAGCTGACTGTAGCTCTGATCACGAACTCCTTATTGCCAAATTCAGACTTAAATTGAAGAAAGTGGGGAAAACCACTAGACAATTCAGGTATGACCTAAATCAATTCCCTTATGGTTATATAGTGGAAGTGAGAAATAGATTTAAGGGACTTGATCTGATAGAGTGCCTGATGAACTATGGACAGAGGTTTGTGACATTATACAGGAGATAGGGATTAAGACCATCTCTAAGAAAAAGAAATGCAAAAAAGCAAAATGGCTGTCTGAGGAGCCCTTACAAATAGCTGTGAAAAGAAGAAAACTGAAAAGCAAAGGAGAAAAGGAAAGATATAAGCATCTGAATGCAGAGTTCCAAAGAAGAGCAAGGATAAGACAGCCTTCCTCAGCGATCAATGCAAAGAAATAGAGGAAAAAAGCAGAAAGGGAAAGACTAGAGATCTCTTCAAGAAAATTAGGGATACCAAGGGAAAATTTCATGCAAAGATGGGCTCGATAAAGGACAGAAATGGTATAGTGTCTGACAGATGACTAAATAAAAAGATTAAATATTAATTGTTTGCTGCTGGATATATGGATACAGAAAGTTTGTTATGATGCAAGTTTCATGAGAGTGGAAATAAACTATTTATTTTTGTAAACTAGAAATTCAGAGGGTGTGGAAATGTTTGCTCAGTTTAACTGAGTAATTTTACGTTATGCACAATCTGCAAGTAAAATTGCTCCATCATATTCATCAACTCAGGAAAATGCACCTATAAAATTATTCTCACCCAAGGTCAGGTAATTGCTATTCTTTAATAATTTGTTGCTTGTATGTCCCTCAATTTGTTAAAATGAAATAAACATGATGGTTCATTTTATGGGATCCCTATCCCAGTATTATTTTAATGTGCCATATAGAATACTATAGAGTTGAAGAGCAGAGTTCTGGAGACAGTGGTCAGGTAATTGCTATTCTTTAATAATTTGTTGCTTGTATGTCCCTCAATTTGTTAAAATGAAATAAACATGATGGTTCATTTTATGGGATCCCTATCCCAGTATTATTTTAATGTGCCATATAGAATACTATAGAGTTGAAGAGCAGAGTTCTGGAGACAGAATGCATAATTTGGAATCTAAGCTCTGTCACTTACCAGGAATATGACCTTGATCAATTTGTTTATTATCTCTCTACCTCCTTTCCTTTAATGGTACAATAAGCGTAATCAGAATAGCTACTTGATGAGGATGTATTGAAATGAGGCACATTTTCAAAAATATGTAGAAAAGAGTCTGACAAATATAAATTTCTTAATAAATATTTTTATTGTGGCTTGTATTAAAATATCCAATCTTTATTTGATATAGGAAACAATTTTTACTTTTCAAGTAAATAAAACAAAGCTGTATATTGTCACCCTGCTTATTTAACTTATATGGAGAGTACATCATGAGAAACTCTGGACTGGAAGGCTGGAATCAAGATTGCCGGGAGAAATATCAATAACCTCAGATATGCAGATGACACCACCCTTAACTGTCCTCTGTTTCTTTGCATTGATCTCTTAAGAAGGCTTTCTTATCTCTTCTTGCAATTCTTTGGAACTCTGCATTCAGATTATCCTATCTTTCCTTTTCTGCTTTATTTTTCACCTGTCTTCTTTTCACAGCTATTTTTAAGGCCTCTGCAGACAGCCATTTTGCTTTTTTGCATATATGCATTAGCATTACTGTATAGGTGTTCTTCTTTCTGGATTACTTCACTCAGTATAATAGGCTCCAGTTTCCTCCACCTCATTAGAACTAATTCAAATGAATTCTTTTTAATGGCTGAGTAATACTCCATTGTGTATATGTACCACTGCTTTCTTATCCATTTGTCTGCTGATGGACATCTAGGTTGCTTCCATGTCCTGGCTATTATAAACAGTGCTGCAATATCCAGTTTCCTCCACCTCATTAGAACTAATTCAAATGAATTCTTTTTAATGGCTGAGTAATACTCCATTGTGTATATGTACCACTGCTTTCTTATCCATTTGTCTGCTGATGGACATCTAGGTTGCTTCCATGTCCTGGCTATTATAAACAGTGCTGCAATGAACATTGCGGTACACGTATCTCTTTCAATTCTGGTTTCCTCGGTGTATATGCCCAGCAGTGGGTTTTCTGGGTCTTATAACAGTTCTATTTACAGTTTTTTAAGGAATCTCCACACTGTTCTCCATAGTGGGTGGACTAGTTTGCATTCCCACCAAGAGTGTAAGAGGGTTCCCTTTTCTACACACCCTCTTCAGCATTTATTGCTTGTAGACTTTTGGATCGTAGCCATTCTGACTGGTGTAAAATTGTACCTCATTGTGGTTTTGATTTGCATTTCTTTGATAATGATACTGTAATAGAGTTTTGCCAAGAGAATGCACTGCTTATAGCAAACACCCTCTTCCAAAAACACAGGTGAAGACTCTACACATGGATATCACCAGATGGTAAACACCAAAATCAGATTGATTCTATTCTTTGCAGCCAAAGATGGAGAAGCTCTACAGTCAGCAAAAACAAGACCGGGAGCTGACTGTTGCTCAGATCATGAACTCCTTATTGTCAAATTCAGACTTAAATTGAAAAAAGTAGGGAAAACCATGAGACCAGTCAAATATGACCTAAATCAAATCCCTTATGATTATACAGTGGAATTGAGAAATAGATTTAAGGGCCTAGATCTGACAGAGTACCTGAAGAACTATGGACTGAGGTTTGTGACATTGTACAGGAGACAGGGATCAAGACCATCCCCTGGAAAAGAAATGCAAAAATGCAAAATGGCTGTCTGGAGAGGCCTTGCAAGTAAACTGTGAAAAGAAGAGAAGTGAAAAGCAAAGGAGAAAAGGAAAGATATAAGCATCTGAATGCAGAGTTCCAAAGAATAGCAAGAAGTGATAAGAAAGCCTTCCTCAGAGATCAGTGCAAATAAATAGAGGAAAACAACAGAATGGGAAAGACTAGAGATCTCTTCAAGAAAATTAGAGATACCAAGGGAACATTTCATCCAAAGATGGGCTCGATCAAGGACAGAAATGGTATGGACCTAACAGAAGCAAAAGATATTAAGAAGAGATGGCAAGAATACACAGAAGAACAGTACAAAAAAGATCTTCATGACCAAGATAATCACAATGGTGTGATCACTCATCTAGAGCCAGACATCCTGGAATGTGAAGTAAAGTGGGCCTTAGGAAGCATCACTAGGAACAAAGCTAGTGGAAGTGATGGAATTCCAGTGGAGCTATTTCAAATTCTGAAAGATGATGCTGTGAAAGTGCTGCACTCAATATGCCAGCAAATTTGGAACACTCAGCAGTGGCCACAGGACTGGAAAAGGTCAGTTTTCATTCCAATCCCAAAGAAAGGCAATGCCAAAGAATGCTCAAACTACTGCACACTTGTGCTCATTTCACATGCTAGTAAAGTAATGCTCAAAATTCTCCAAGCCAGGCTTTAGCCATTCATGAACCGTGAACTTCCAGATGTTCAATCTGGTTTTAGAAAAGGCAGAGGAACCAGAGATCAAATTGCCAACATCTGTTGGATCATCCAAAAAGCAAGAGAGTTCCAGGATAAACTTCTATTTCTGCTTTATTGACTATACCAAAGCCCTTGACTGTGTGGATCACAATAAACTGTGGAAAATTCTGAAGGAGATGGGAATACCAGACCACCTGACCTGCCTCTTGAGAAATCTGTATGCAGGTCAGGAAGCAACAGTTAGAACTGAACATGGAACAGCAGACTGGTTCCAAATAGGAAAAGGAGTATGTCAAGACTGTATATTGTCATGCTGCTTATTTAACTTATATGCAGAATACATCATGAGAAACGCTGGGCTGGAAGAAGCCCAAGCTGGAATCAAGATTGCCGGGAGAAATATCAATAACCTCAGATATGCAGATGACACCACCCTTATGGCAGAAAGTGAAGAGGAGCTAAAAAGCCTCTTGACAAAAGTAAAAGAGGAGAGTGAAAAAGTTGGCTTAAAGCTCAACATTCAGAAAATGAAGATCATGGCATCTCGTCCCATCACTTCTTGGGAATAGATTGGCAAACAGTGTCAGATTTTCTTTTTTTGGGCTCCAAAATCACTGCAGATGGTGATTTCACCCATGAAATTAAACGATGTTTACTCCTTGGAAGGAAAGTTACAACCAACCTAGATAGTATATTAAAAAGCAGAGATATCACTTCGCCAACAAAGGTCGGTCTAGTCAAGGCTATGGTTTTTCCTGTGGTCACATATGGACGTGAGAGTTGGATTGTGAAGAAACCTGAGTGCTGAAGAATTGATGTTCTTGAACTGTGGTGTTGGAGAAGACTCTTGAGAGTCCCTTGGACTGCAAGGAGATCCAACCAGTCCATTCTAAAGGAGATCAGTCCTGGGTGTTCTTTGGAAGGACTGATGCTAAAGCTGAAACTCCAATAATTTGGCCACCTCATGCGAAGACTCAACTCATTGGAAAAGTCCCTGATGCTGGGAGGGATTGGGTGCAGGAGGAGAAGTGGATGACAGAGGATATAATAGCTGAATGGCTTCATCAACTCGATGGACATGAGTTTGAGTAAACTCCAGGAGTTGGTGATGGACAGGGAGGCCTGGCATGCTGTGATTCATGGGGTCACAAAGAGTCAGACATGACTGAAGGACTGAACTGAAATGAACTATATATAAAAATAAACCTAGAATAATTTAGTTCCAATTTACAAAGTCCCTGGTAATTTACAAAGTCCTTTGTAAATTACAAAGGTCTGTCTAATCAAAGCTATTGTTTTTCCAGTAGTCATGTATGGATGTGAGAGTTGGACTATAAGGAAAGCTGAGTGCAGAAGAATTGATGCTTTTGAACTGTGGTCTTGGAGAAGCCTCTTTAGAGTACCTTGCACTGGAAGGAGATCCAACCAGTCAATCCTAAAGGAAATCAGTCCTGAAAATTCACTGTAAGGACCATATTCATTGGAAGGACTGATGCTGAAACTCCAATACTTTGTCCACCTGATGAAAAGAACTGACTCTCTGGAAAAGACCTGACCTGATGCTGGGAAAGATTGAATGCAGAAGGAGAAGAGGAACACAGAGCGTGAAATGGTTGGGTGGCAGTGACATCACAGACTCAATGGACTTGAGTTCGAGCAAGCTCTGGGAGTTGGTGATGGACAGAGAAGCCTGGTGTGCTGCAGTCCATGGCATTGTAAAAAGTCGAACACAACTGAGCAACTAAATGGAACTGATTGAACCACAAAGCCCTTAACCAATGCCATTCAAATCTGCTCCGGTTGGGGACTGATGTCAACTTGAATATCTTCCAGGTGTTTCCCTTCTACCTGTTCCATATCTTCTGGAAATTTATAGCACAGTTCACTGATGCAGCAANAATGGAACTGACTGAACCACAAAGCCCTTAACCAATGCCATTCAAATCTGCTCCGGTTGGGGACTGATGTCAACTTGAATATCTTCCAGGTGTTTCCCTTCTACCTGTTCCATATCTTCTGGAAATTTATAGCACAGTTCACTGATGCAGCAATTCCTTTATTCATTTATTATTGAAATAGGAGTCTATGAAATTCATTTGTACGCACCTGCTCCCAGACATCACTACATCAATTCTTAGAAAAAATTCCTTGACTGTGAACATGAAAGTTATTCACTTTTGTCTGACTCTTTGCAACCCCATGGATTGAATTCCATGGAATTTTCCAGGCCAGAATACTGGAACGGGTAGCCTTTCTCTTCTCCAGAGGATCTTCCCAACCCAAGTCTCCTGCATTGCAGGTGGATTATTTACCAGCTGAGCCACAAGAGAAGCCCAAGACTACTGGAGTGGGAAACCTATCCCTGCTCCAGTGGATTTTCCCAACCCAGGAATCTAACTGGGATGTCCTGCATTGTAGGCAGATTCTTTACAACTGAGCTATCAGGGAAGCCCTTCCATGACTGTATATTCCTTTAAAATCCTGGAAATAAGAGTCTAAAATATGGAATCAGAATTATATTTATAAATTCTCTTATTTATGGGTATGTGGATGGCTTCTATTCTTACATGTGAATCTCCTAGAAGAATCTCTGTCTGTGCCTCTTGATGTACACATTTTTACTGGGGTAAATATCTGGAACAAAATTTTCTGGATTACAAATTATGTGATTTTTAATTTTGTGGGCTCTGTTATATTGACCTCTAAAACAGTTATTTTTGTGGACTGATGTCTTTGCAGTGCTTGCTAATATTCATTTTCAAATAGTCTCATAGATGCTTCATATTCTCAAAATTTTAATATTTGAAAATTTCAAGTTAGAATGTATTACCATATTATTTTTACTTTAAATTACTCTAATAATATTAGCAATAGCTAGACTGGACATGGAACAACAGACTGATTCCAAATTGGGCAAGGAGTACATCAAGGCTGTATATTGTCACCTTGCTCTTTTAACTTATATGCAGAGTACATCATGTGATGAGGCATAAACTGGAATCCAGATTGCCGGGAGAAATATCAATAACCTCAGATACACAGATGACACCACCCCTATGGCAGAAAGCAAAGAAGAACTAAAGACCTTCTTGATGAAAGGGAAAGAGGAGAGTGAAAAAGTTGGCTTAAAACTCAACATTCAAAAAACCAATATCATGGCATCTGGTCCCATCACTTCAAAGCAAATAGATGGGGTAACAGTGGAAACAGTAAGGGACTTTATTTTCTTGGGCTCCAAAATCACTGCAGATGGTGACTGCAGCCTTGAAATTAAAAGACACTTGCTTCTTGGAAGGAAAACTATGACCAACCTAGACAGCATATTAAAAAGCAGAGACATTACTTTGCTGACAAAGTTCCGTGTAGTCAAAGCTATGGTTTTTCCTGTAGACATGTATGGATGTAAGAGTTGGACTATAAAGAAAGCTGAGCGCTGAAGAACTGATGCTTTTGAAGTGTGGCATTGGAGAAGACTCTTGAGAGTCCCTTGGACAGCAAGGAGATCCAACCAGTCCATCCAAAAGGAAATCAATCCTGAATATTCATTGGAAGGACTGTTGCTGAAGCTGATGCTCCAAAACTTTGGCCACCTGATGGGAAGAACTGACTCATTGGAAAAGGCCCTGGGAAAGGCTGGGAAAGATTGAAGGTGGGAGGAGATGATGATGATGACAGAGGATGAGGTGGTTGGATGGCATCACAGACTCGATGGACTTGAGTTTGAGCAAGCTCAGGTAGTTGGTGATGGACAAGGAAGCCTGGCATACTTCAGTCCATGAGGTTGCCGAGTTGGACACAACAGAGCAGCTGAACCAAACTAAATAATATTAGAAATCACTTTCTAGTTTTAGTAGTCATTACACATTTTTCTGAATTTCCTGATTAAAGTCTTGGCTGATTATTTTCTGTCAAACCACCCTCCCCCCACCCTGCTCTGATTGATTAGTCTGCACTCTCCAACAGGATATGCTCACTCAATCGTGTCCAACTCTTTGTGACCCTATTGACTGTAGGCCACCAGGCTGCTCTATCCATGGGGTTTTCCAGGCAAGAATACTGGAGTGGGTTGCCATTTCCTCCTCCAGCGGATCTTCCTGACCCAGGGACCGAACCAGCATCTCTTGTGTCTCCTGCATTGGCAGGGGTGTTCTTTGCAACTGCCCCAATAAAAGGGCAACTGATTCACAAAAAATTAATATAATAATCCTAAAGAGGAGAAGAAGTGAAATAAAGATGTAGAATGGATAGAAATCAAATAGAATGTAAGCAGTAAGTTGGTAGATTTAAAATAATATTTATGGTTATCAGTTCAGTTCAGTTCAGTCGCTCAGTAGTGTCTGACTCTTTGCGACCCCATGAATCGCAGCACGCGAGGCCTCCCTGTCCATCACCAACTCCCGGAGGTCACTCAGACTCACGTCCATCGAGTCAGTGATGCCATCCAGCCATCTCATCCTCTGTCGTCCCCTTCTCCCCCTGCCCCCAATCCCTCCCAGCATCAGAGTCTTTTCCAATGAGTCAACTCTTTGCACGAGGTGGCCAAAGTACTGGAGTTTCAGCTTTAGCATCATTCCTTCCAAAGAAATCCCAGGGTTGATCTCCTTCAGAATGGACTGGTTGGATCTCCTTGCAGTCCAAGGGACTCTCAAGAGTCTTCTCCAACAGCACAGTTCAAAAGCATCAATTCTTCGGTGCTCAGCCTTCTTCACAGTCCAAATCTCACATCCATACATGACCACAGGAAAAACCATAGCATTGACTAGACGGACCTTAGTCGGCAGAGTAACGTCTCTGCTTTTGAAAATGCTATCTAGGTTGGTCATAACCTTTCTTCCAAGGAGTAAGCGTCTTTTAATTTCATGGTTGCAATCACCATCTGCAGTGATTTGGAGCCCCCCAAAAATAAAGTCTGACACTGTTTCCACTGTTTTCCCATCTATTTCCTATGAAGTGATGGGACCAGATGCCATGATCTTTGTTTTCTGAATAAATGTAAATAACCAGGTCATCACATAAAAGGAAGCACAAATAACAAAGTAAATTAAAACTTGGCTCTTTAATACACATTGTACTTTTAAAATAACTACTCAAAAGGTTAAAATTTAAAGAATGGAAAAAGATAACCTTTGCCAAAGAATGGAAATATTGCCGTAGTAATATAAAACAAAGCAGACATCAAACAGAGGCTATAAGAGAAATATTTCAGTATTTAATTATCATACTCCAAGGAAGATAAATCAATTCAAAAAGCATATGAACCCAGTAAATATACCTTCAAATGTATAAGTGAAAATTGTCTGTAATGAAAGAGAAAGAGAAAGAGACAAATCCAAAAACAATATTGTGATTCTCTGAATATTTTTTGGAACCAGTAGTCAAAAAATCAGTAAGAATATTGAACATTTGCAGCAGTACCTGTAAATGTGATAAAGCCTTTCCATCAAAACTTACACAATTTTCAATTTTAATTGTTCATGAAATGTGTATCATTATTGATCATATGAAAAGTGAAAGTGTTAGTTGCTCAATTGTGTTCTACTCTTTGCAATCCCATGGACTATAGCCTGCCAGACTCCTCTGTCCATGGAATTCTCTAGGCAAGAATGCTGGAGTGAGTTGCCATTCCCTTCTCCAAGGGACCTCCTTTACCTAAGCATCAACCCTGAGTCTCCTGCACTGGCAGGTGGATTCTTTACCACTGAGCCACCTGGCAAACCATTCTTCTAAATATTTTACTTTAATGAGGTTAATAGCCATAATGACTTAAAGTGAAAGTGAAGTCGCTCAGTCGTGTCTGACTCTTTGTGACCCCATGGACTGTCAGGCTCCTCCCCCTTTGTCCATGGGATTTTCCAGGCAAGAGTGCTGGAGTGGGTTATCATTTCCTTCTCCAGGATAATGACTTAAAGGAAATTTTAATTCTGGATTATTCATTAAATGTTTACAATACACTGAGAAGTTTAAATAGTCTATCAAAACATACTTTACAGTTAGCTTATGAAACCATGCTAGCTCAAGATGTGGTCTGCAAGTAGATCCAAAACAATTTTAGAACTCATGCTTTCCCTTTGCCTTTCTTATTTTGGTGACTCTCTTTAAGTTTGTGCTGTCACCCTGCTGGTATGGATGACAGGATCTGGTGGAACTTTCCTATTCTTGGGAAGACCTGACCACACAAAGGGATGGAGTCGGGGGAGTAGTCCTCCCCAAAGGAGGCACAGACGATCTGCTTCAGTTCAGTTCAGTTGCTCATGTCCAACTATTTGTGACCCCATAGACTGCAGCACCCCAGGCTTCCCTGTCCATCACCCACACCCGAGCTTGCTCAAACTCACGCCCATCAAGTCGGTGATGCCATCCAACCATCTCATCCTCTGTCATCCCTTTCTTCTCCTGCCTTCCATCTTTCCCAGCATCAGGATGTTTTCCAGTGAGTCAGTTCTTCCAATTAGGTGGACAAAGTATTGGAGTTTCAGCTTCATCATCAGTCCTTCCAGTGAATATTCAGGACTGATTTCCTTGAGGATTGACTGGTTGGGTCTCCTTGCAGTCTAAGGGGCTCTCAAGAGTCTTCTCTAACACCACAGTTCAAAAGTACCAATTCTTTGGCGCTCAGCTTTCTTTATAGTCCAACTCTCATCCACACATGACTACTGGAAAAACCATAGCTTTGCTTAGACAGATCTTTATCTCTGTTTTTTAATACGCTGTCTCGGTTGGTCATAGCTTTTCTTCCAAGGAGCAAGCATCTTTTAATTTCATGGCTGTAGTCACCACCTGCAGTGATTTTGGAGCCCAAGAAAATAAAGTTTCTCACTGTTTCCATTGTTTCCCCACCTATTTGCCATGAAGTGATGGGACTGGATGCCATGATCTTTTTTTGAATGTTGAGTTTTAAGCCAGCTTTTTCACTCTCCTCTTTCACTTTCACCAAGAGGCTCTTCAGTTCCTCTTCACTTTCTGCCATAAGGGTGGTATCATTTGCGTATCTGAGGCTATTAATATTTCTCCCCAAAATCTTGATTCCAGTTTTGCTTCCAGCCTGGCATTTCACATGATATACTCTGCATATAATTTAAATAAGCAGGATAACAATATACAGCCTTTATGTACTCCTTTCCCAATTTGGAACCAGTCTGTTGTTCCATGTCTGGTTCTAACTGTTGCTTCTTGACCTGCATACAGATTTCTCAGGAGGCAGGTAAAGTGGGCTGGTATTCTCATGTCTTGAAGAATTTTCCACAGTTTTAATGTAAGACTTTCTGCTTAGCTTTTACATTACAAAGATGAGAAAGCATTTGATGTTCACATATAATCCAGGTTCATTGATTAAAGAAGGTGACTAGGCTGCCTGCTAATAAAACTCTCTCTTCCCAGAGGTATCTGTTTATGGATACCCTTAGGTCCCCAGCATGACCAAGAATTCTTGGTTGTAACCACAGACTCAGAGGAGTGGCACTGAAACTTTGACTAATTTCATGTGAAGTGCCAGTCGTTTGACAAGTCATGGCAATTTAGGATTGAACTTTCAAATCATTAAATTTTTCAAGTGTAGGCAATTAGAAGTTCTGAAATTACCAACTGATCCAATTTTTTTTTTTTTCTGCTAAGAGGAATACTTCTGCATTAAAGGGCTGTTATTCCCTGTGGTCATACAGTATTAGCTTTAGCAGATATATGTCCAGACTTGCACATGTTCACAAGAACTATTGGAAAATTCCAGATTTCAGTAGCGAGTATAAAGGTGAAGCAAATATAAACTTACACTTGAAGAGATTATGTAGTCCAATGAAGCTGCCTTTCAAGCATTACTTTTCACAGCTGAAATAATAATTATTGTTAGAGCTGGCAATTCCAATTATCTAGCAAAATAAATCACAAAGGGAACACCTTAACACCTGTAAGATTGTTGTGTGTTGAGTATCATAAAATTCAGCTAGTTCAGTTCAGTTCAGTTCAGTTGCTCAATTGCTAAAAGTAGAAAACGATGTCATATTTGTTCAAAATCTATCATTTTGATATTCAAATCTGTTTTGAAACTCAGATTTTAAGTCATCAGGAATATTATACATTGTGCATTTTGTTCTTTCTAATCTCATACAATTTCTAGAAGCTTATGACATATCTTGTTTCCTCCAAAAATAAATAAAGCAAGGGTGAAAAAATTGAGTTTGAATATTATTTTCAATCTATTTGCAGAAGAGATCTTAACTAATATGAATCCATAATCTAAATATAAAGTGTATTTTGAAAGACTATTGCACAGACTTTTGAGAGTAATGTAAACATTTAATAAATACTGCAAAATTTAAATTTCTTTTAAGTCATTATGGCTGTGTAACGCCTATAACTGGAACTTTGCCTCATTAAAGTAAGATATTCAGAACCTAGTTCAAGGCTGCCCCAGCCTGGAAATTGGCCTTAATAGTGAGCATTAGCCTACCCATCAATGAATGGCTGACTATGAGTTAGAGCAGGAGGTGAGTTTATTACTACAATTTATAGAGTTGTGGGAAGGCGCAGAGTCATCAGAGGGTTTTATTGCACTCTCTGAAATGCTTCTCTTTAATTTGTTTGTTAAAGAAACAATGTCCTAATATATGAGATATGCATTGAGGGATGGATTATTGAATACTGAATGATCTCTGGCCTCACAAAAATTACAGTCCGGCTAACAGCACATTTTTTTTTTTTTTTTTCAGTGAAACTTGCATGATAAGGATAAACTCAGGCATCAGGGAATACACAGCAGGGAGAAAGCATTCTGAATGTTATAGGAACAAATGGAAAAGGGAGCATCGGGAAGATAACCAGTAACTGCGTAATGGTGACTGCCCACATACTTATATTTTTGATTCTATTCATCATCTCCTGATCAATGTTTTTTGTTTGTTTGTTTGTTTTACATAGTTGAGGTACCAACATTCTTCTAAGTTTAAAGTTAACTAACAGCTTTGCTTCCCAGTGGCTCAGCAGTAAAGAATTCGCCTGCTGGTGATTCCTAGTGACGAAATCAAGTTCATGAGGTAATCCCTGCTTCTAAACTGATGCCCACACCCAAAGTGTTACTGAGATTGAGACTAGCAGAACTCTGCACCATGCCCCCTGCCCAAGTACAGAAGCCCCTCATGTTCCCAGCCTCTTGTCTGGGGAAAAGCTGAAGTCTCTCAGGGCTCCCTGAGTCACAAAAGAGCCGTACTGATTAAGATGAGAGTCACAGAATCATTCAGCTTCTGATACCTATTCGAGTCATTTTTACAGGTACTGTAACTGTCACCAGGGGAAAAACCACTAACTGTATGCTGATCAGACACTGACCATGCCATAAATCCACGGCTAGCATAATTCCAAGAACTGGCCTCAAGATGATGGGATTAATCCTGTGCCTGTGTTAAGTCGCTTCAGTCGTGTCCGACTCTTTCTACCCCATGGATTGTAGCTCACCAGGTTCCTTTGTCCATGGGATTCTCCAGGCGAGAATCCTGGAGTGGCTTGCCATTTTCTTCTCCAGGGGATCTTCCTGACCCAGGGATCAAACCCTGTCTCTTGCGTCTCCTGCATTAGCTGGCAGGTTCTTTACAGCCCAAGCCTACTTATTGCTCATAATAATCCATGTATTTGTGGATATCAAGATAACTGTAGCTTGCTTTGCTTGTATATGTAAGTGGGCAGCTAAAATTATCAGCAGAGTGATGCCACAGACCCAAGTCTACATATTCCTCTCTAAGAATGAAGCAGCCCTTGTCAATATGAGGAAATTACAGAAGATGGACCATTGCCCCTTTGTTGCTCAGTTGCTTAGTTGTGTCTGACTCTTTGCGACCCCATGGACTGCAGGACTCCGGTTTCCCTGTCCTTCACTATCTCCCAGAGTTTGCTCAAACTCAGGCCCATTGAGTTGATGATGCCATCCAACCATCCTCTGTCGCCTCCTTTACCTCCAGCCCTCAGTATTCCCCAGCATCAGGGTCTTTTCCAATGAGCTGGATCTTCACATCAGGTGGCCAAAGTACTGGGGCTTCAGCTTCAGCATCAGTCCTTCCAATAAATATTCAGGACTGATTTCCTTTAGGAATGATGGGTTTGATCTCCTTGCAGTCCAAGGGACTCTCAAGAGTCTTGTCCAGCACCACAATTCTAAAACATCAAGTCTTCGATGCTCCACCTTCTTTATGGTCCAACTCTCACATCTGTACATAACTACTGGAAAAACCATTGCTTTGACTATATGGACCTTTGTCAGAATGATGTCTGACAAGTGGGGATTTGTAAGCAGTCTGTGCCCATTTTCTGTTTACCTGATTCTCTTCCCCTTTATCCTTAATTACCAAAATGAGATCACTAGATAACCTTTAACTGAATTCCTGATTTCTCTCTAATGAATGTACACAATGCCTTGCTTAACCTGTTGATTCCTTTCATGGATTGAAAGGAATCAGAATAAAGAATTAAGTGGCTAAATCTCTCTACCTCCTGCTTCCTTCTGCAGAGCCCGTAGACAAATAAACATCCAAAGTAAGGTTAGGAGAAGTAGCAGATTTGCACGCGATGGAAAAATCAGTGAAGAATCTGACCTCCTACATTAATGCTTACCTGAAATGGCTTCCCTTTAAACACTGTCGCGGTCAACAGAATCTTCGGAGTTGGACTTGGAAAGTGTGCAGCAAGCAGCCCACCTGAGTTCAGTTAACAAGACTAATATAATTATTTAATTGAGCTAGGCACACAGGCTATAAAAACTGAGCAGAGATGGAAAAACAAATTAGTTCATTTTAAAATAATGTATAAAGTGTACTTACAAATTTACATTTACTATTTTAGATTGAAAATACCTCTTGTCAGGGATACAGTTTTAGAAACAAAGGCTAGATTTTTATTCTTACCCAAAAAGAAATATTTATGGCATAAAGTACAAGGTTTATAGATCTAGAAAAAATCCTCCATCCTCTGAGGATAAAATCCTTACTCTGCCAAGCATTGTACCCCTAAAGTTTAATAAAACTTTGTTTTAATTCTAACAATAAGCTGATTATTTAGGAGAAAGCTACAATACATATGGTAAATTAAAAGAATAGATAGAGCTTCCACAGTGGCTCAGCACTAAAGAATCTGCCTTGCAATGGATGAGATGCACGAGACACAGGTTAGATCCCTGAATCTGGAAGATCCCCAAGAGAAGGAAATGGCCAACCACTCAGTCTCTAAGTCTTGTCCAACTCTTTTGCAACCCCATGGACTGTAGCCTGCCAAGTTCCTCTGTCCATGGGATTTCCCAGACAAGAATACTGGAGTGGGTTTCCGTTCTCTTAGTGACTGAACATACACACAAAAGAATAGATCAGAAAAAGCATTTATTTTACATCAGTTTAGAATATAGCAGACTTCCCTGACAGTTTGGTGGTTAAGATTCCGTGCTTCCAATGAAAGGGATGTGCTTTTGATCCCTCTAAGGGAACATGTCTTTTGGTCACTTTTTGTGACCAAAAAGTGAAAATAAAAACAAAACAAAACAAACAAACAAAAAAAACAGTAGAATATGGGCCCAACATGGCAGACATAATGAGAGATTAAGTCATTTAAAAATGAAAGAAAATCAGTGTGGGCCAGCCTCAACTGGAGATTGGCATGCCAAATAGGATAATTCTAGTTATTGTAATAAAATCAATGACTAGAAAATAATTACTCTTGGGAAAATTCTGGATGCTGTCATGAAGCTGATACTGGCAGATCGCAAAATCAGAGACTACCAGACATTGGTTGCCAAGAATTCAGAAGAAAAAATGTTTAGATGTAGGTGTAAAGTGTATGGACTTTCCTGGTGGTTAAATGTATGATAATACTGTATTACACATTAGTTCAATATTTGCTTATTGGACATATTATTCATTATAAGTCTAGCATGAACTATAAGTAGAATGAATGTTGGATCTTTAAAATTTACATTTGAGTCAACTCAGTAGCCCTGTGCTCTGTAATCTAATCATTTTCCTTATATTTGAACAATCATTTTCCTTATATATACTATACAAATGTCAATAAATTAAATTTCATAAATGTCCACTCTCTACATTTAAGTCAAACATTTGTTGCAGTAACTATACTGTACATAGCCAGTCTAGCCTAGCTCTTAGGCATCCTTTATACCAGAGAAGATAAAGCTTATGGTGGAATTCTCAGAAAAAAACTTAAAATGTTAGATGAAGCTACACATAACCACATACATGTGCCTGCTCACCGACATAACACACACATACACAACACATGTGTACTGAGGATGTAGAGAAAAGCCCTGGTAACTTCCCTGGTGGCTCAGATGGTAAAGCATCTGTCTACAATGCTGGAGACCCAGATTCAATCCCTGGGTTGGGAAGGTCCCCTGGAGAAAGAAATGGCAATCCACTTCAGTACTATTGCCTGGAAAATCCCATGGACAGAGGAGCCTGGTAGGCTACAGTCCATGGGGTTGCAAAGAGTCAGACACGACTGAGTATCAGCATACTCAGAATCCCATTCTTTCCCAGTCAAATATCCTTCAATATCTTGGTTATTTCATACCTTGTTTTGTAATCTGGAACTTCAGTTAAAATTAACCTAGAAGGCATATGTGAATGGCTCATACTTAATCAAAGTAATTTAATTATAAAAAATGATTAGAAGTCATAATAAACAAGGTGTGAAAGACATACATTTTAATTTATTTGATTTTATTTGCAGAAACATTGAGTACATTCTACTTGAGAGAAGACTTGTTGACATAAATAATACACTGCTATGCTTAAATTCCTTTCACAAATAAGATGCAGAAAAGAAGCAAATGTATCTGGTCTGGTGGCCAGGGAAGAGCAGTCAACTAAAGTGCTGTTAGAAGTCAGCCTAGCCAGTCAAGGGTGTCTTTTACGTTTGTCAGTGTATCAGGACTTTGGGTTGCTCTCTGTAATTTATTGAAAACAGGATAAAGTTGTGTTATGAATTAACTAAAAAGCTTTATTTTACTTTACTGCAAAGTAACTACTAACCAGAAAGCACATACACAAGTTTTGTCCACATGTATGCTTTAAGAAATCTTAAAAGAATCTGGAGGAAAAAGACAAGGAGTCTTCAAATGAAAAGCAGGAGGACAACTGACTTCCTTACGTCAGCCTGGGAAGCTGAAGACAGCAGAATGACGCCTTCAAAGAGAGGAAAGCAGATATCTGTCAACTTTGAATTCCAAAGCCATCAACACCATTCAAAAAGTGAAGATTAAAAGAAGATATTTTCAGGAGAATAAAAGTGAAGGTGATTTGTTACTTGTACAATTTTACTAAGTAAATATATTTTTGTGGGGGAAGTACAAGAATTCCAAATGAATGCTGAATATGGAACTTTAAAGGAAGAGCATAAAAAATGGCAAATGTATCAATAAATATAAATGATATTGACAGTGACTTAGGGGATTAAGATAAAGATAATTAAATCACTTGACAAAAGTAGCTTGTAAGTCAAGAGGACAAATGAAATTGCACTGTTTCAGGACCATTATCTGCCGTGAAAATAGTAAAAGTCCTGAACATTGATAGTCAAGGAAGTATATTATAATTTCAGGGTAACCACTGAAAAGCCTGGCAAACATAGAAAGGCAAGACTAAAGGAAAGGGAGCTGAATTCATACCCAAATAGAACGTTAGTTAATACAAACAGGCCAGATGTTCTGATTAAAGGAAAGCCTTATCAGATTGGAGACTCGAATCTGGAATGTAAGGAATAAGACATTTGAAAACAGCAGGTAGTTCCGATCTAGACTTTAAAGGCTTTTAATTTATTTATTTGGCTGTGTTGGGTCTTAGTTGTGGCACAGGGGATCTTTGTTGTGTTATGCTGTGTGTGGGCTCAGTAGTGGTGGAGGGCAGGCTTAGCTGCTCTGAAGCATGTAGGACATTAGTTTCCAGACCAGAGATTGAACCCACATCCCCTGCATTGCAAGGCAGATTCTTCACCACTGGGCTGCCAGGGGAGTCCCTTCAGACAGGATTGCATTGACAAAAATCTATCCATAGCTCTATAACTAAAGGATATGTACCCAAATATTTCTAAAATTTGTTCAGACAGCATAGGTGGTCTTTATGCACTTTCTCCAAAAGAATAGAAGATGAACAGCTATATGTTGCAACCTAGATCTAAATCTACTGCAGATTATTAGAAATAGCAACTTTCATTTTCCATTTGAATTAAAAAAATTCAGACTGTCTTGCACGCCCCTCCAGTTTTTCATCTGGTTCCTCTCACATTCCCTGTTATCATTTAATAGCATCATTCACCTTATTATCAAAACTAGAAACTTGAGTGAAACAAAATATGTTTTCTTTTCCTCCAGCCTCCTCATTCCTTCAAAACCCCTTGTAATGAATCTCCAGACTGTTCATCTTGCTTGCTGTGTGTGTGTGAGTGTGTTAAATCGCTTCACTTTTGTCTGACTTTTTGCAACTCTATGGACTGTAGCCTGCCAGGATCCTCTGTCCATGGGATTCTCCAGGGAAGAAGACTGGAGTGGGTAGCCTTTCCCTTCTCAAGGGAAGCTTCCCAACTCAGCGATCAAATCCATGTCTCTTACATCTCCTGCACTGGCAGGTGGGTTTGTTACCACTAGCACTTATTTCAATTAGGGAGCTGTCACGGTAGCTTTGAATAAGCTGCTAAATAAAAAGGATATAGGCTTCAATCTGCTCACTTCTTAGGCCACATTTCTACCTTTTTCTTGCAATATTTGAATTCTACTTGCCAAAATAATATGGGCAGTGGGATGACTTTTGTCAAGTTAAAAACTTAACCCCAATATTTTCTGAGCTATGTTTCCTCTAATCAGCATTTAAAGTTATATAACTTGAAATGTAAAATATGTAACTATATTTCTTTGATTTTATAGTGACATGGAAAATAAGATATACCATATGAACATACGTACAAATATATGTAGGTGTATGTGTACAAATCTTAATGACATGATTTCAAAGATGTCAAAATAAGAAATAGATTAGTCTTAGAAGTGGAGAAACGTGTTAGTATAATAAACTGAATGATTTGCTTCACTACTAGATCCATGGAAAAGAAATTCCATGGAAAGCAGTACCACTATGAGCTCCTACACTTTTATTACGTCTAAGACTGTGTGTAGGAGGGTTCTGAGTGAAGGTTCTGAGTGAAGGTTCTGATTCTCATTCACATGCATATACCTGTCTGTCTGATATTCCTACTTGGTCTTTTAGCAAAATGCAAATAAGCTGAACAAGCCTAGCATCAATTTAATATTCTCCTTAATTCATCAACCCAGTTCCATGCCAAGGAGACTATTAGGCAAATAAGTATTCTTACATCCCTTCACCCATATTGCAGGGATTTTATTCTCTTCCATTCTCGTGGCCAATGTCAAGTTGTTCTTGGGTACACAATTATTTTGTGTATGTGCTGCCCTCACCAAATTATATATTTTTGAGAACCTGGTAGGACTGATCCCAATGCATATGATGGCATTTTACATTACTGAAGTATTGATAGATTAAGTAAAGTTATAATATATACGATGGAATTATCAGACAATAAATGAAAATGGTCAAATTTGGTACCGTAAAATTTCCTTGCACTCCTGTCACTTTCAAATCTGCTACTAATCATGACAAAGGAGAGAAGTCCTTCATTGTACTGGTCTCATTATTTTGGAATGAGCATTCAGTGTCTATTCAATATCGAGGTCAAACCTTTCTCTGTCTCTCTTTATGTCTTTCTTCCCACCCCATTTGACACATGAACACACACGTATACAGAAAGAGAAAGAATCACAAGGAATTTTAATGAAGCAAATCTAGTATTACGGTGAACAATACAAAAAAAAAGAAATGATATAAAACAATCAAATGGGTTAAGGAAAGAAAGACAGACATGGAAAAAAGTAAAACACTTCTTTCTTCTAATCTCTTTTTCCCTCTCAATTACAATATACATGTATATTGTATCATTATATCAATAGATTAGATTTAATGAGTTAGATAAATTTTTAATTTTAGAGAAATATTATGCCATTAATACAAGTTTTGAATAGCCATATTTCAAGTTCATGAATACAAAATTAATTCTTTTCATTGATATGAGCACTGAAGACATTTAGTGTACAAATTGCAACTCCATTAAAAAAATACTATCATTGCAGTTATTAGACTAATCTGTTTCCTTATGTAACCAGTAATTCTGGAGTGTCTGAAGGAAGTTGGGTTTAAAAAAGTTGTATGCAACAAATCCTAAAAGAATCTCTCTCTTCCCTTCCCTCTCTTTCTCTTTAAACTTTGTTGATTAAAACATGGCTGCCTTCCTGACTTTGATTGACAAGGTATCAAAGTTTTGATGAACTATTTATATTTTAGATATTGTAGCAATGTAGGTAGGAGGAAACATAGAAACACTTAGGAAAAATGAATGTATTCTTGAATACAAAGAAGTAACGCTTCAGCCATGTCTCCAAAAGGATATAGAAAGAAAATCTATCACATTTTTGACTCTAATAGTGGAAACTACTAAAAAATGGTATTTTATATGCAATAAACAATCTTCCAGATCATGGGTGTAGTCAGCAAAAAACTGCTAAAACTGTTCACAGAATGAAATATAGCCACCACTGGAGTAGAATTGATACAGGATTTGATGTTAGTAAATTTCTTTAGCTTTGGAAATTACTGTAGCCATTTAATTGCTATTAAGTTACTACTGCCATGAATCCTGGGACAATAGATGGTTCAGTTCAGTTTGGTTCAGTTCAGTTCATTCCAGTCCAGTTCAGTCGCTCAGTCATGTCCGATTCTTTGCCACCCCGTGAATCACAGAATGCCAGGTCTCCCTGTCCATCACCAACTCCCAGAGTTCACTCAGACTCACGTCCATTGAGTCAGTGATGCCATCCAGCCATCTCATCCTCTGTCGTACCCTTCATTTTAGTAAAAAAAAAACTAAGATAATTTGCTGCTGCTGCTGCTAAGTCGCTTCAGTCCTGACCGACTCTGTACGACTCAATAGATGGCAGCCCATCAGGCTCCACCATTCCTGGGATTCTCCAGGCAAGAACACTGGAGTGGGTTGCCATTTCCTTCTCCAATGCATGAAAGTGAAAAGTGAAAGTGAAGTAGCTCAGTCATGTCAGACTCTTAGCGACCCCATGGACTGCAGCCTACCAGGCTCCTCCATCCATGGGATTTTCCAGGCAAGATAATTTATTGCATTAAAATTGATTCACTTAAAGTTTCCAGTCAATTTCCTCCACAAAATTTAAATGCAGCAATACGCTAAGGAATGCTTTGTAAATGTCAAGGTATAACATTAACATTTGATTGAAGTTGTTATAATTACTTTTCAAACTCCAGAAAATGAGAGGTTTCTATTGCCAGTAAAAATTATTGTCATAGTATGCAAATATCAGAATATTAAATAATTACGTTGTTATTTATGAGCCTGATAACACTTTATTCCTTTTGCTGGCAAGAAAGATTGCTTCACTTTTTTCTGATTAAGTATGCATGTATACTTTTTAGAGTACATGCATATGTGTTAGAAGCCTTATGTGGAAAATTGCACGCCAGCAACAAGTATTTGTGCCCGCTAAGGAGCTTCAGTCGTTTCTGACTCTGTGACCCTAAGGACTGTAGCCCTCTAGGTTCCTCTGTCCACGGGATTCTCCAGGCAAGAATACTGGAGTGGGTTGCCATGCTTTCCTCCAGGGGATCTTTCCGACCCAGAGACAGTACCTGTGTCTCCTGTGGCTTCTGCATTGCGGGTGGATTCTTCACTCTGAGCCATTGGGGGAGCCCATTAAAAGGTATATGTGGAACAATAGATTAAGTACACTGAAATTTTTGCTAAGACTCATCCATAGGGGAAGCATTTCATCTGAGATTGTTTGAAAGAGAAGTGAAAGTGAAAGCTGCTCAGTCGTGTCTGACTCTTTGCTACCCCATGGACTATAGCCTTCCAGGCTCCTCTGTCCATGGAATTCTCCAGGCCAGAATAGTGGAGTGGGTAGCCATTCTCCTCTCCCCTCTCCTCTTCCCAGCCCAGGGATCCAACCCAGGTTTCCTGCGTCGCTGGAGGATTCTTTGCCATCTAAGCCATTCCAAGTAAATTTGAAGATCTAATTGGCTTTATTCAACATTCAGAAATCAGGGATCAGAAAACATCCCATTTAACAAGCAGACAGGCCCTCCAAGGAAACAAACGGATCTTCTATAGAGACAAGGTGTGTATCAGCAAAAGAAAAGAAAGAATTGATTGGGGAAGCCCAAGAATACTGCAGCGGGAAACCTAACTCTTCTCCAATGGATCTTCCCGACCAGGAATCAAACCAGTGTCTCCTGCATTGCAGGTGGAGTCTTTACCAGCTGAGCTACCAGGGAAGCCCCAAAACTTTGTTTGGATCCTCTTTATTGTAAGGAAATCATAATAGTATTTGGGTTACCTATTTTTCCATAATTATTATGACTATTTATGCCGATTTCCTTGAAATACTAATCAAAGTTCCTCCTTCCAAAAAAAAAAATCAAGAAACTTTGCCTTATTCACGCAGTTGGGTTTTCTACCTTCACCTTGGGAACCTGAGTGCTTCCCAGGTGGCTCAGTGGCAAAGAATCCACCTGCCAGTGGAGGAGACACAAGAGACATGGGTTCAATCCCAGGGTCTGGAAGATCCCCTGGAGAAGGAAATGGCAACTCACTCCAGTATTCTTACTTGGGAAATTCGATGGACAGAGGAGCATGATGGGTTATAGACCATGGGGGTAGCAAAGAGTTGTGCGACTGGGTAACTGAGCATGTGTGCACTGCATGGGAACTCAAAACAAACTTCAGTCACTGGAAGCAATAATTAACAATGCTACTTGAATTTTGACCTTCCCACAACCAACCCTATTCCCATCAAAGTAAAATTCAGCACCAGTTCTACTTATATGATGTGGTACCTGTCTAGGAAGTCTTGAAATTCATGACCAACTAATATTCTGATCCTTTTAAATTTGATTTTACTTGGTTTAATAATTGCATATTTGAACTGTGGTGTTGGAGAAGACTCTTGAGAGTCCCTTGGACTGCAAGGAGATCCAACCAGTCCATTCTGAAAGAGATCAACCCTGGGATTTCTTTGGAAGGAATGATGCTAAAGCTGAAACTCCAGTACTTTGGCCACCTCATGCGAAGAGTTGACTCATTGGAAAAAGACTCTGATGCTGGGAGGGATTGGGGGCAGGAGGAGAAGGGGACGACCGAGGATGAGATGGCTGGATGGTATCACGGACTCGATGGGCCTGAGTCTGAGTGAACTCTGAGAGATGGTGATGAACAGGGAGGCCTGGCGTGCTGCGATTCATGGGGTCGCAGAGAGTCGGACACGACTGAGCAACTGAACTGAACTGTACTGAATAATTATTTGTTCGGTAAAAATATAAAACCAAATCATTTAAACTATTCAGTGATTGGACTATCTAATCATTTGTTTTGACTTCAATGAATATTTTAACAAATCCACCAGTCTTTACAAAAACCATTTTACAATTACAACATTAAAAAAGACAGATTTTCATGCCTCCTTACTTAAAATTGTTTCATCCATATTTTTTTCCAGAAGTGTTTGTTAGCTGCTCAGTCTTCCCAGGGGGAAGTAAGTAAGTGAATTTTAATTAGACACTTCATCTAAGTGGATTTGTTTATAATTAAGTAGTGATTCTTTTGTCTAATCTATCAAATTCAGGCTACCAGATTTCCTGTGTGCCTCCTTTCTACTGAATTCATCATGTCCGCGCTCTTTGCTCTATCTACCATCTTCACAGATAACTCAACAGCATCTTGTCTCACCTATACCACTTGTCAAAATCTCCCTGTCTCTGACTTTGTCTAATGGGTCCTGGGCTCTCTAACATCCAGCCAGCCAGTGACCCAGGCAGGTACCTACAGTTGTTCATGAACCCATGAGCCAGCTCTTGACCATCACTATACTGTAGGGGGTTTAGTTCAGTTTAGTTTAGTCACTTAGTTTTGTCTGACTCTTTGTGACCCCATGGACTGCAGTACACCAGGCCTCCCTGTCCATCACTAACTCCCGGAGTTTATTCAAACTCATGTCCATTGAATTGGTGATGCCATTCAACCATTTCATCCTCTGTCATCCCCTTCTCCTCCTGCCATCAATCATTCCCAGCATCAGAGCCTGTTCCACTGAGTCGATTCTTCTCATCAGGTGGCCAAAGTATTGGAGTTTCAGATTTAGCATCAGTCCTTCCAATGAATATTCAGGACTGATTTCCTTTAGGATGGACTGGTTGGGTCTCCTTGCTGTGCAAGGGACTCTCAAGAGTCTTCTCCAACACCACAGTTCGAAGCATCAGTTCTTCGGTGTTCAGCTTTCTTTTCAGTCCAACTCTCACATCTATACATGACCACTGGAAAAACCATAGCTTTGACTAGATGGGAGAAATATCAATAACCACAGATATGCAGATGATACCACTCTTATGGAAGAAAATGAAGAAGAACTAAAGAGCCTCTTGATGAAAGTGAAAGAGGAGAGTGAAAAAGTTGGCTTAAAGCTCAACATTCAGAAAACTAAAATCATGGCATCCGGTCCCATCACTTCATGGAAAATAGATGGGGAAACAGTGGAAACAGTGGCTGACTTTATTTTGGGGGGCTCCAAAATCACTGCAGATGGTGATTGCAGCCATGAAATTAAAAGATGCTTGCTCCTTGGAAGGAAAGTTATGACCAACCTAGATAGCATATTAAAAAAGCAGAGACATTATTTTGCCAACAAAGGTCCGTCTAGTCAAGGCTATGGTTTTTCCAGTAGTCACGTATGAATGTGAGAGTTGGACGTCAAAGAAAGCTGAGTGCTGAAGAATTGACGCTTTTGAACTGTGGTGTTGGAGAAGACTGTTGAGAGTCCCTTGGACTGCAAGAAGATCCAACCAGTCCGTCCTAAAGGACATCAGTCCTGGGTGTTCATTGGAGGGACTGATGTTGAAGCTGTAACTCCAATACTTTGGCCACCTGATCCGAAGAGCTGACTCATTTGAAAAGACCCTGATGGTGGGCAAGATTGAGGGCAGGAGAAGAAGGGGAAGACAGAGGATGAGATGGTTAGATGGCATCACGAACACAATGAACATGGGTTTGGGTGGACTCCCGGAGTTGGTGGACAGAGAGGCCTGCCGTACTACAGTTCATGGGATGGCAAAGAGTTGGACACGACTGAGCGACTGAACTGAACTGAACTTGACTAGACAGACCTTTGTTGGCAAAGCAATGTCTCTGATTTTAATATGTTGTCTAGGTTGGTTGTAACTTCTCTTCCAAGGAGCTAGCAGCTGTTAATTTCACGGTTGCAGTCACTATCTGAAGTGATTTCGGAGCCCCCCACCCCAAATAAAGTCTGTCATTGTTTCCCCATCTATTTCCCATGAAGTGATTGGATCAGTTGCCATGATCTTAGTTTTCTGAATGTTGAGTTTTAAGCCAACTTTTCATTGTAGCGGATACTGCAGGATAAATACTCACCTTTCTGTCTCATCATTTGTGAATTCTCTAATGCGTTCTAATGAGTCCTTGTAACATGTGTTCCAAGAAAATCAAGAGCCAGTTGCTCCTAGTAGTGATTGACTTAAAAGACAAACCATTAAGTTGGTTTTTCCACTTTCCATGTCTTAGTTGTCCCAGTTTTCTACCACATCAATTTCCTAAATAAATTATTCATATACATATCCAAGCTCTTCTTTCTGGGGGAAAAAAGCCAGTGTCAGGACCTCATTATCTGTTTTTTTTTTTTTTTCCTATTGCTCTTGTATGTCTTACTAATTCTTCATGTTTTCTTACCTTTTTCAATTTTCTTAAAATATTTTCCTTCATTTTCCTTTGACATCCTGTCTTTTGGGAGTTAAAAAATGATTCACACTTATAAAGGAGCAACGTGAAAGATCCTTATGATGGTGGGAATATTCTGCATCTTGATTGTGGTGGTGGAAATACAAACCTACAGATTATAAAATTGAAGAGAACTAGATATATACACAAATACAAGCAAAATCTGAATCAGATACGGATTGCATCAATGTTAATATAATGGTTATAATTTTACATTATAGTTCTGCAAGATGTCGCCACCAGAGGAAACCAGTAAAAGAAGCTTGCAGCTGTGTTGCTGTTAAGTTGCTCAGTCATGTCCAGCTCTTTTGTGACCTCACGGACTATAGCCCACCAGGTCCTGTGTCCATGGGGTTTCCAAGGCAAGAATATTGGAATGGGTTGCTAATTTCTTCTTCAGGGGGTCTTTACCACCAAGGGATCAAACCTTCATCTCTTGTGTCTCCTCCATTGGCATCTTCTTTACCACTGAGCCACCTGGGAAGCCCAAAATACACGAGATCACTGTATATTGTTACTTACAACTTCTTGTGAATCTACAATTATCTCAATAAACATTTAATTAAAGACAAAGCAATTTTGCTTTTCTCCAATTATAGCCCCTCAATTTATATGCACATAGGAAATACATTCTTTTAGCAAGCTAATAACCAGGTTAAGTACTTATATACACATTTTTAAGAGCATCTCACTTAAATTATAAACTCATAAATGCCTATTTGACTTTTAATTAAAAGCTATCTGTTAACTTTTGTGCTTCAAACATCCTGGAATCGAGTAAAAATAGTTACATATTATGTACAGGATTAAATTAATTTGAAAGAGCATTCTCATTTGGTGCTTTTAATATTTATTAAGTAGCAAAATGCTGTAAAGCTATTTGATCTGGGCTAGCAGAATATACCTTCTATAAAGGAAGTTGTATAATACTTGTTTAGTTAATAGTTTTTAATTTCTTCTATTTTTTCCATTTTTTTCTAAAGGACATCTCTGCTTCCTTAAACCCACTGGAATGGATTTCAAATAAAAAGTGTTAATCATTCACATTTGGGAAAAGAAAAAAAATGATATCATTTGTCTGGATCAGTTATCTACCTGATTCCTAAGAGTCCAGTTTAGAGACTGAATTTGTATTTTGTATAAAGGATGTTCCCTCCACCCTTAAAGACAGATTAAACATAGAAATAAAGCACTATTAGGGCTAAGGTTAGGGTTATTATTTGCAATAATACATGTAATGTATTATAATTTTAAGGACTTTCTCTATTCAGAATTGTTTGTATCAACTCAGGACAACTTTAGAAGTGGAAGGAAAAAAAAAAAACTGGCCCAATGTTTTCCCTGTCTTATGGGTATAAAATCAGTTCTGCTACATCTTTCTGTAAGTGCTTTTGATGACTCCCCTCTCCAACACGTGTCTAAACGTTAATGTTTGCCTCGGTCATCTTTCTCAAATGCTTTGGTTCCCTGTTTTAGTTACCCTTGGTCTAAACCTTGACCTTCTGCTGGCTGTTTCAATAAATTCAGAACATAAGCATTTACCTGCAGCAAATGTGAATGGTTCCCCCAGAAATAATAGCATCCAATAAAAAACAAGGCCAAGGGAAGAGAAAGGTGAGGCCGGGCATAATTTTCTCATCACAGCTTCCTTCCCTTTTTCTTTTTGGCCTTATACACTCTGTTGACCTCTGTCTATTTTTATGGTGAGATTAATTCTTCTATTTCAATGAGTCTGAATCTTTCAGAATCATATAGTGGGATTGACCTTAAAAAGTGCTAATCTTAAAAAATATGATGTGAAAAAAATGACCAAAAAAAAAAAAAGAAAAAAAAAATTCTTGCAGACCAAGGAAATAGAGACAATTTTACTCAACTTTCTAAGTTTATAAAGAGGGAGGTAAAGGAAAATCAAGTGACATGGTATTAGGCTTGTATCCCTCCAGTGTTGGCTGTCAAATCCTCTAAGCCTTGCTTCAGCAGAAATGCAGACCCCAGGCCAATTATATTCCAAGTCAGTGGAAGTGTTAGAGATCCTAGACTGAGTGCAGAATAATTCAGATTAAAATTAGAATTTCTATTACTGAAACTTTGAATATCTATCCACTAGCAGCGGAGTGTTGGGATTTTACTCTGTTGCCAAGTCCTTGCTTTGTGCATTTCCATAGTCAGTGACTGGGTGTGACTTTATTTAGTTACCTAAATCATTCCTCCCCCCACTTCAACCCCCTTGCCCCCCCCGTTTAAGGTCTTGTGGACTTCGGTCCTGTCTTTCTCACTTTTGGTCCTTCTCTTCTTACAAACTCCCTATGGCCTGTGCATAAGCACCAGGGCTTCCCTGGTGGCTTAGAGGTTAAAGTGTCTGCCTCCAATGCGGGAGACCCGGGTTCGATCCCTGGGTCGGGAAGATCCCCTGGAGAAGGAAATGGCAATCCACTCCAGTATTCCTGCCTGGAGAATCCCATGGACAGAGAAGCCTAGTGGGTTACAGTCCACGGGGTCGCAAAGAGTCGGACACGACTGAGTGACTTCACCTATGGCCTGTGCAAGGACCCATAATTCTTCCTCAAAGATGAAATATACCACTTATTCCCAGACTCCTAGGTGTTCACAACCTAACTTTTTTGAGATCTTCTTCTGAGAAGGCCTTTCCACCTCTATGGACCAGTATTAGGTCAGGACTACCTTGCTGGATGTAAATGTGGTTCTCTACAACCAGCCAAAGGGATTCCACAAATATCTTACCATCTAGGGATACTTATCTTCGAGAAATTTATCTTCAGACTTAAACATCTGTCTGAAGCATGTTTTTCTATGGTTGTCCAACTTAATAGGTCTCCTTCTGCCCATGTTATGGTTAAATGTAGCCTCAAAGTTCTGTTTTGGATGTTTTGAGGGAGGAGTCAGGCACGAGAAAAGCCAGTGCTTGAAAATGATACATTCAAAATGGTGGAAGAGTATGTGAAGTGAAAGTTACTCAGTCATACCTGACTCTTTGCAACCTCATGGACTATATAGTCCATGTAATTTTCCAGGCCAGAATACTGGAGTGGGTAGCCATTCCCTTCTCCAGGGGATCATCCCAATCCAAGGACTGAACCCAGCTCTTCAGCATTGCAGGTAAATTCTTTACCATCTAAGCCACCAGGGTAACCCAACTATTTTTTTTTTTTAAAGAAGTATTGTATTCTCCTGATTTGATTAATTATCTTCCTTTATTTCTTTACATCCAAGGTTGCCTTAGTCATATTCAGCCCTGAAAACTGTTTTCCTTGGGCACTACAACTGTGATGAAAAGTATTATTTTGTGATTGCTGATGTTTGCTTTTTAAAAAATATGACATCATAGTGTTGCACAAGACACATAAGAGATGATTAAAAAGTAACTGCTTTTACTAGTTGAGTTCTACAGAATATAAATGAAAAAAATATAGCAAATGTTTTATGATCTCTGAAGAACCATGCAAATGTAAAATATAAAACCTTTTATAATGTTGCACACAGATATAATGCAAACCAAGGAATGTTGCAAATTTAAAATGTAATTATTTTAGATATTTATGGAGTATGGTAAACCAATAATTTCTGATTTTTCCTTCAAGCTTCATTTTTCTATATAGTTCTCACTAGCTAATCAAAAGGCAAAGGGAAAACATTTTAGGCAAACAATAGTACATAGTAGAAAATGCAATAAATTTGTATTTGCCAACTGACAGGTACATTTACATTGGTACAGGACATACTGTTATAGAACAAAATATGTTTATTTAATATACATATTTATATATATATCTATATATGAACTAATTTTCAATTCTTATAAGCTCTGCATAATTAAAACCTGCAATTAGAACTACACACATTAAGACAAGTATTGTCAACATTGACCAAAAGAAACTAAGTACAAAAGTGAGCATACAATACTAGTCCATTAATCAGAAGGTGAACCACACACAAAACATACCAAGGTCTTAGAGGTTAGGATAGTGGATTGCCTACGGGTGAACGTAGAACCTGGAAGGGGAGGTATGTGTCTGGAACTGCAATAATGTTTTGTTTCTTGATCGAGGTGCTGGCTTCCTGAGTGTGTTTACTTTATGAAAATTTACTAAGCTTTCCAGTAGTCATGTATGGATGTGAGAGCTGGACTGTGAAGAAAGCTGAGTGCTGAACAGTTGATGCTTTTGAACTGTGGTGTTGGAGAAGACTCTTGAGTCCCTTGGACTGCAAGATCCAACCAGTCCATCCTAAAGGAGATCAGTCCTGGGTGTTCTTTGGAAGGAATGATGCTAAAGCTGAAACTCCAGTACGTTGGGCCACCTCATGCGAACAGTTGACTCATTGGAAAAGATTGATGCTGGGAGGGATTGGGGGCAGGATGAAAAGGGAACGACAGAGGATGAGATGGCTGGATGGCATCACGGACTCAATGGACATGAGTTTGAGTGAACTCCAGGAGTTGATGATGGACAGGGAGGCCTGGCATGCTGCAATTCATGGGGTTGCAAAGAGTCGGACACGACTGAGCGACTGAACTGAACTGGACTGAACGGAACCCCTATATAACATATATATAACATATATATAACATATATAACATATATACAGATGTCCTACTAGTTGTCAGACTAGTCTTGCTTATGGTTTCCAAATAGAATCCTGATTAATGGGAAGTGTGTATTTGGTAAGGATACACCAAATATTTTGGTTATATGTGATACTGTTTTAAGGTTTTCATAACTAAAACAGGTAGATATTGTACTTCACTCATTGGAAGCAAGCAGGTGATGTGAATTCATGAATCATTGTCTAAACTAAGTGAATTGTCTTAAGTGAATATTTACAACCTTGTGATAATCATTAATGTTTTCATGTTGTGAGTAAGATGCTGAGTTGGAATGGTATTGCAAGTGGTCATTTCTAGAGGTTAATAGAAACCACGTTTTGTGCTTCTCAAATACTGCTAAACTTGCTGTGTCATATTTTTTCCATAACTTAATTGAAAGATAATAGCCAGAATGTTATAATTAAAGGCCATAAACACAGTAGCTGTTTTGTGTAAAAAAAAACTTTGACACTTAATTACCTACCTAAGGCTGTAATTTCATTAGAATCATGACACAAATACTGTTCACAGAATGCCTCATGAATCTCTTTGGATTACTGGGAACAAAAAATCAGTTTTTTCTCTACATTTTTTCTCACTACCTGTCAAAAGAGATAACAGTAACAACAGAAAAAAGGAAAAATGAAAAGACAAAAGGAAAGTAACATTTTAAAAACTTTTTGGATTTTATAGAGAAAATCAATCAGAATAGCACTCAACAGCCTTTTCAATCTTGAAATGCCTTTCAGTCTTATAAAATATGGCTTAGCTCATGAAAATGAAAGATTCAAAGCAATGACTAATATAAAATTTTTTTCCAAGCAGTTATTCTGTTATCATAGCAGAATACTGCCTAGTGATTGAAAGCATATACATTGCAACTTTATAGTAAACCATTGTAAACTTTATATCTTTAAATGGACCATAATCCCAACCCCCAGGCCTAAGAGAAGCAGTTGGCCATAAATAAGTTTTCAGAGGAGTACTGACGGAAAATGTAATATTGAGGTTACCCTCAGTGACTGCTTTTGTCTAAATGTTGAAATAAAAATAGATTTTGTAGACTTTTCTTAATAAAAATTTCATTATTTAGATTTATATTGGCCAATTGCCTACCATGTTAATTTAATGATTTAGGTATTTAAAGAAGAATGAAAGTTCAGCAAAAGTTAGTTTTATTAGTGAAAAATGAGAGAGTAATAAAAGTACCAAAAATGGGAGAAACTATAAGACAATGGTAAAAATGGGTATATGTAGCAAAGAGAATTTCTTAATTTTAACCTAAGTGGGTAGAATAAATTCCTCACGCAATATCATTTATATTCTCTATTGAGGGAAGGTGACTGATAACAGCATTTGATTAAAAAATAAATTATACCTAAAAAGCCACTCAGAAAATAATTCAGATAGTGTGTTCTACTTGTGAATTTTGAAATGGCTGATTGGAATGCCAATCCCAGCTGCCTGCTCTACTGCCTTTTTGAAGCTCAGGCCATTTTTTGAGGAATCTCCACACTGTTCTCCATAGTGGCTATACTAGGTTGCTGTCCCACCAGAAGTATAAGAGGGTTCCCTTTTCTCCACACCCTCTCCAGCATTTCAGGGAATAGCATTGAAACATGTATATTACCATGTGTGAAATAGATGACCAGTCCAGGTTTGATGCATGAAACAGGGCACTCAAAGCCGGGGCACTGGGACCAACCCAGAGGGATGGGTTGGGGAGGGAGGTGAAAGGGGGGTTTGGAATGGGGGACGCATGTACACCCATGGCTGATTCATGTCAATGTATGGCAAAACCCACCAAAATGCTATAAAGTAATTAACCTGCAATTAAAATGAATAAATAAATTAAAAACAAAACAAAAATTCTCGGGCTGTTTTCTGGATCTCAGATAACTCATCTGTGTGGAGTGTGGACAAAACTGTAGAGTTTGCTCCAGTTTCAAAAGTTTAAATGAAATTTTATTATTTTTTTATTGATTAAAATTTAAGCATAATTGATCACATGGATGCCTTACAGCATATTCTTTGGTAGCAGAGAAAAATATTGAGGGCTCTCTATCTTCATGCAATGTTTCAAAGGAGAGATGGATAGAAGAGTATATGGCAGAAAGCAGCACAGCATGAAACCAATCCAGCTGACGGGTGTTTTTAATAACTTTATCTCCTGCTCTGCTGCTGCCATCTGATTATCTCTCTATTGTATTACAGCAAAAGCTACCATCTACAGATGAATGCACATATTCAGTCAGTTCAGTTCAGTTCAGTTCAGTTGCTCAGTCTTGTCTGATTCTTTGCGACCCCATGAACCGCAGCACGCCAGACCTCCCTGTCCATCACCAACTCCCAGAGTCCAACCAAACTCATGTCCATTGAGTCAGTGATGCCATCCAACCATCTCATCCTCTGTTGTCCCCTTCTCCTCCTGCCCTCAATCTTTCCCAGCATCAGAGTCTTCAAATGAGTCAGCTCTTTGCATCAGGTGGCCAAAGTATTGGTTTCAGCTTCAACATCAGTCCCTCCAATGAGCACCCAGGACTGATCTCCTTTAGGAAGGACTGGTTGGATCTCCTTGCAGTCCAAGGGACTCTCAAGAGTCTTCTCCAACACCACAGTTCAAAAGCGTCAATTCTTCAGCACTCAGCTTTCTTCACAGTCCAACTCTCACATCCATACATGACCACTGGAAAAACCATAGCCTTGACTAGACGGACCTTTGTGGGCAAAGTAATGTCTCTGCTTTTGAATATGCTGTCTAGGTTGGTCATAACTTTCCTTCCAAGGAGTAAGCGCCTGTTAATTTCATGGCGGCAATCACCATCTGCAGTGATTTTGGATCTTCCCAAAATAAAGTCAGCCACTGTTTCCACTGTTTCCCCGTCTATTTCCCATGAAGAGAGGGAACTAGATGCCATGATCTTAGTTTTCTGAATGTTGAGCTTTAAGCCAACTTTTTCACTCTCCTCTTTCACTTTCATCAAGAGGCTCTTTAGTTACTCACTTTCTGCTATATATTACATATTCATATTTTATGCTTAAAATTATAATTTTTCAATACTTTCCTCTAATAAATTTAACCCTATTTTTAAACAGTTTTATTGAAGCATAAACAGCATACAATAAACTATACACTAGTTTAAATACTACATGCAATTCAATAAGTTTGGGATATGTTCACTATGTGGATTGTGGTGATGGTTTTACAGGTGTAAATGTAGTTCAAAATTGGATTTCTTCTATTCTGATTTGATTCAAATAGCCTTTGTATTGTAACAGTGTGCCTCCTTGTTTCACTCAATGTACTTACTCTTGTGAAATCTTTTAAGAAAAATATTTAACAAATCCACTATGGAGATGTACATAATCAACAGAGAAGCCCAAGTTATCCACATAAAGTTACTATGCAATTATTTATTCATTATTATATTTAGTCAAGAAATATTTCTTTCATTCTGAGCCAAGAACTCTACTAGGCATCAGAATATTTCTAAACTATTATTAAACTGGATGAGATGAAGAGGCTCTATTCTCTGTGTATAGTTTGATATACAGGAGATAATAGTTGAAAAGTGATGCAATAGGCTGGGGGACTGGATGTAAGATAAACACAGCATGCCCTGGGAATAACACTAGAATTCTTACCCAATCTTGTGGAAGACTTCCTAAAGGAAATGATGTCTGAAACCAAGTAGGATCTAGCCACTGAAGGGAGAAATATGTGAGTGCTCCAAGAAGAGGGGACTGAATTTGCAAGATCTCCAAGGGGAGACAGACAAGGAAACCTGAAAGTCACCCGGCACATCTGTACCAGTTGAGTTTATCACAGTTTGAAACACAGCAGGGCCTGGTGGATCACCTTAAAACCCTAACTCCCTGGTCCAGAGATGATGAGATTAAAGAATTGATTGTAATAATAAAATTCCAGTGACAGTTTTGTCAAGAGTTGTAGCTCGAGTCTGTGTGTGATGCGTTACTTTAAATTAGATGAAAAAAACTGTGATGCAAACAAGTTCAAGAAGTATTTATGAGATCTTTTGTTTCATACCTGGTTCTGAATTTTCCAAATTCCATATACTATACATATATTATCAAACATAAATATCAAGCTTGAAATCCTTATACCTTAAAACTTTCCATCTTGAAACCTTTGCTAAAAGCCCTGAGTCTCTGTCTTCTTTAGGAAAAGATACCTCATGATTCATTTTAAAAACAAAAAGAATCACGTAGTGAATTAATCAAATTAATATTAAAGTCCTTACATAGCACCAGGAACATGTGATTATTATTTCTTTTAGTCTGTATGATAAAAAGGATGATCCAAAATAAAACTATGCTTTTTGTTACATGTATGGTGACCTTTGGGTTTCCCCAGTGGCCCAGTGGTAAAGAATCTGCCTGCAATGTGGGAGCCACAGAAGGCATGGGTTTGATCCTTGGGCTGGAAAGATACCTGGAGGAGGGCATGGCAACCCACTGCAGTATTCTTGCCTGGAGAATCCCATGGACAGAGGAGCTGGGTGCATTACAGTCCATAGGGTTACAAGGAGTCAGACATGACTGAAGCAACCTAGCATGCACAGAGGCATGGTGACCTTTATGTATAAGATAAACAGATTTTCCCACATATTTATTTATCAAAAGTAGTGTTTTAATAGAAGGATTGTTCATATTCAAATAGTTTAATACTACAGATAATGAAATAGCTTTATAAATCATGGATATTGACCTCAATAAGTCACTCATCCAAGAGATTAAAAAGAAAAAAATTGAATGCATCATGGTACAAAACCAGTGTTTCAGTTTTTCACTTTTAGTGATAGAAACACCAGGCACTCAAACGAGGAGATATATTTTCAATCACATTTGTGAGTCTAAATATAACTTTACAAAATTGGATGCCAGAGAGCAATATAAAAAATAGATCCTGATATGATGTTTATGTTCCTATGAATAAAATTCTTTTATTATGACACTTAATTATTTTTATGTGAATATAAGATCCTGAGGTAGTGATAACTGTTTTTTTTAAAAAATAATTTGACAAGAACTTCCCCATGAAAAAGAAGAATTATATGATTTTTAACCTAGTTTAGATCCTGGTTTTGACTGATTCTTGTATCTGTTATTCATGTAAAGTATTTAAACATTTATAATTTTGATTTTAGTTCATTTGTCTTGACCTTATTCTAAAGTAGGAGGATCTATTTCTTCGCCATTCAAAATTCTGTATTGTTTTGTGTCAGTTACTATTGTTGAATAATAAATCACTCTCAAATTTAGTATCTTCAAACCACAGAGTTATTATTTTATGCACGTCTACGTTAATTTGATGGTTTCACTAACTGGCCTGAGCTTGTCATGCATCTGTGGTCAGATGTCTGGGAGCTGGCTGCTCTGGGAAGACCAGGCTGGGTCTATGTGACTCTACTCAGCGTTATATGGTCTCCTGTGGGCTTCCCAGGTGGTGCTAGTGGTCAAGAACCCGCCTGTCAATGGAAGTATAGGTAGAATCCCTGGGTCAGGAAGATCTCCTGGAGGAGGGCATGGCAACCCTCTCCAGTATTCTTGCTTGGAGAATCCCATGGATTGAGAAACCTGGCAGGCTACAGCTTTTGGGGTCGCAGAGTCAGACATGACTGAAGTGACTTAGCATGCATGCATGTGGTCAAGAGGGTTTGCCCAGTCTGGTTCCTTATTGTGGGCAGGACCTCAAGAGAGACAGCAGAAGTGAGCATCTAAGAGCTAAAGTAAGTTACAGACTCAGTCCAGATTCAAAGGGAAAATTTGCAAAGTCATGCTGCGAAGGATGAGGGGACATAGAAAGGCTTGGAGAAATAGAGGCCATTTTTGGACATTAATCCTAACACATAGTATATGGTTTATTAATTTAGTTGCTTACAAATCATTCAGTAACTGAGAAGGGACTTTTTAAAAAGATAATTATCATTGGCATTAAAGAAGACAATAAATCATTATTTTTAACATTTTCTTTATTGTTAATTCTTATTGCTAGTTGCAAACTATGAAATGTCTTTTAAATGTTTGATATTACTTTTAATTTTCATGTTGATATCCTGTTTATTTTTGAGCACCTATCAAGTAATATATTTTACAGCACAAAGATGAAGCACCATCTGCTTCACATTCAGTGAGTTCAGTTTATCAAGAAGACAGTAAAGATAAAAGAAAAAAAATAATACATCATGGTTGTCTAAAAGCTGTGCAAAATTCACTGTGGAAATCATGGTGAAGGAAGAACTATCCCTTTCTGTGGGGGTTAGGGGATGATTTCACTCAATGAAAAGACTTGATTGCCAGCTAGAGAAGAACAGGAGTTCATTACACAGAGGGTGAAGGGGAGGGTGTGTATGCTACACACAGGGACCAGTAAATAAATCAGTGTATCCAGCAGTCAGGAGGAGAAGGCTGATAATGAAGTCAGAAGTTTGACAGGGGTTAGATGGTGAAAGTTCTTGTAGACCATATCTTTTCCTATCCCACCATGCCTCCACTATGAGTTGTTTATTTTTTTTTTTTCCCAAGTATTTACTAATCTGACTTTGAGCTCTAAGAAAGTGATTGGACAATATTTTCTGTTTTCTTTATTAATTTTTGTGCCTCTTTCTTTACATTCTTTTTTTTTTTTTTTTTGAAAAACAGTACAAGTTTTTGTAGATACCCATGGCTTCTCTCTCCTGGGCTTCTCTCATAACTCAGTTGGTAAAGACTCCGCCTGCAATGCAGGAGACCCCAGTTCAATTCTTGGGTCAGGAAGATTTGCAGGAGCAGGGATAGGGTACCCACTCCAATGTTCTTGGGCTTCCCTGGTGTCTCAGCTGGTAAATAATCTGCCTGCAATGTGGGAGACCTGGGTTCAATCCCTGGTTGTGAAGATCCCTTGGAGAAGGGAAAGGCTACCCACTCCAGTATTCTGGCCTGGAGAATTTTGTTGACTAAATAGTCTATGAGGTCTCAAGGAGTTGGACAGGACTGAGAGACTTTCACTTTCACTTTCTCTCTCCTATCTGCCACAACCACCAATCAAGCAGCAACATGGGTCAATGAACTCATTTATGACTGTTAACCTTCATTGCTTCAGTCTTCCATGTCATGCTGCTGGCTGGAAGGCAGTAAGACCCAACTTCCATTTGGGTTTAAGAAATTAATCAAAGGACATTTTAGGCCTATAAATGTATTCCACATTTCATAATTCAGTGTTTGCCAAAGCCTAACATGGGAGTTGCAGGCATTAATTCCATTAACAGAAAATGTAAATTCACTTCAAGTTTGGAATTTCTTTAGTGCAAATAGATTTCAGAGTCTTGCACCAGAAGAAAGCTTGCACTAGGGCAAATCTGGGCACCCTTGGTTCTTGGATATTATTTATAATACTGTCTCCTGTAACATCACCATTGCCCTGAACACATGAGTTAGCAGAATTTTAGAGCTAGAAGACAGAAAATTTCTAGATTTTCTCTCCTTAATTTCAGAAAGGAGTTTTTTTTGTTCATTTATCATTGCTGTTTTTGCTATTTTAGTTCTAGGTTTACAGCCCAGTCCACATTTGGTGTTGAAAAAATGACTGTCACATGAATCTAGCTTAATTTTCCTATCTTATCAAAAGAAAAATATTTCTTAAAGGTCAAGGTCACTATTTTATCATAATGTCATCTATGGAAGTTTAATTGCTGTAGTTTCCTCCAGATGTTTTCCCCCCTCCTCAAGTTTATTTGTAACTTTATATGTCTTTCCTCTGCCATAATGAATAGTCAGATGTTCTAATCCTGGTCAGTGATGTTATTTATGTCTCACTAGTTTCCAACGCTTTTTTGGTAATCCTTAAAAACTGAGGCAAGGTAACAGTTCATCTGTAGGTATTTTCAAAATTAGGCTGTTTACTCTGGAGGTCACAATACTGGCCCTCATTAAGTAAAATAAATTGAGCTCAATTGTTTGAAATTGATGGACCAGTAATCTCTTTTCTACCCTTAATCTACATTGCTAATTTCAGTAGAGAAGCTAATAATTGCTTCCCTATTAAAGCTGCTAATTGTACTCTCTTTGCTGGTAATCTGTAGACAAATGAAGTTCCAACCATCCCTGCATGGTTTTATTTAGTTTTTTTTTTTTTTTTTTTAACTTGTAACTCTTTTAACACCATTAACAGAAGTAAAGTTTTGACATAAGGTACATAATCTATGTGTGTACGTGCTCATTCCTGTTCAACTCTTTGTGACTCCATGGACTGCAGCCCACCAGGCTCCTCCGTCCTTTGGATTTTCCAGGCAAGAATATTGGAGTGGGGTGCCATCTCCTTCTGCAGGTGATCTTCCTTACTCAGGGCTCGGACCGAGTCTTCTACTTGGCAGGTGGATTCTTTATCACTGCGCCACCTGGGAAGCCCCCAAATAATCTATATACAATGCTAAGTCTGATTTCATAAGAATTGGAACCAGAAATCTTAGAGTCTAGGCCAGCTAAATTAAGCCAGATGCTGAACTTGAGTTCAACCTTTTAGATGTAAAGCCACAGTGGACATTAGGACATATTAAAGTCTTTGAGGAACAGAAAAGACATTACTCATTGGGAAATGTGTGTTTGTAGAGAGGTAGGTGACTTAGCAACCGAGTGCAAACACACACACGCTAGTGCATTAGATAATACAGTGAAAAGCAGAGATGCAAAGAAGAGATGGTTTTAGTTTCTAACGTTCAAATTCCAGACCCATGTACCTAGGGTGTGCGTATTTTCTATTCCCACAAATACTTAGATCATCTATGTACTTTAACAAAAGAAATTCCTATACCTACATTGGCATGAATGTCTTTCTCTTATTGTGATTAAACAGAAACTAACACAGTACAGCTTTTGAAGCTTCTAAGTCCACTATTAGAAATACCTTTTTTTGAAATCTTTGTAGCTGGCATTAGCATTGCTAGAGTTGACTTTCTTCTAGACACTCTACTTTCCAGTTCTTAAAATGACCTTTGGTTACAAAGGGCGGCCGCTCCATCAGGCTCTGAAATATTGATAAGGGGCACTGTTAAGCTCGTAAACCAAGCATCAGTAGGCGAGTGTTTGAAAGCAGGCTTCCTGCTCAATTTTCCATTCTGCAAATGTGTGTTGGCTTTAAAGGTCAAGAATGGTACCACAGGGATGTTTTTATTGCATTAACCAGATTTCTCAGCTCTGAATCACCTTCTTTCCAAAGCTGTAGAAGCAGAGGCTCTAAAATAAATTTAGTCATTACTTTTTATGATATTTCCTCCCCTTCTTTGCCTGTCTGGAAAAATGCATAATAATGGCTGACAGTGGAAAAGAGCTTTTCAATTTTTCCGGAAGAAAGGGAAGGGAAAAATCAAAGAGGAAACAAAATACCACGGGCTTTAGAATATTCCTTTCTACTTTTGTTTGCCAGTGACTGAACTGGCTCATGGTTTTCTAGAACTATGAGCAAAGCTGCTAATAAAGGCCAAATCAGAGCTCCTACACAATTTAATCTGTTAATTAATCAACCCATTTATTTTTCATGAAGAGATATATGTAGTATTAGAATATTTATTTCCTTAAGACAAATAATTTATTTGTTTTTAAGAAGCTTATATTTTATTTCAGGAAATATACATACCTAACCTGAAAATACCAAACACATGCCTATATATAGGTCTATGTATTAAATAAAACAGTTACTTAAACCATTAGTACTGTTTACTATGACTTTAAGGGAAAACACACAATAATGGTGAAGATATAATTGATTCACACATTTTTCATCCACAAAAATGTGTTGGTTTCCTTCGCTTAATGTGCTCATCACAAGTTTAACATCTCATGTAAAATGTGATCTTTTGATTGATTTTTTTTCCTTTTAACTAGACTCTTCAAATTACGTCCAAGTGCTTTTTTCATGTTTAAATATTAATCCTTAATATTCTAGGCTCCCTTCTTGTGTTGTTGTTGTTGTTGTTTAGTCATTCAGTAGTGTGAACCCATGGACTGGAGTCTGCCAGGCTTCTCTGTCAATGGGATTTCTCAGGCATGGGGTGGGGAGGGAGGCAGGAGGGGGGTTCAGGATGCGGGGACACTTGTACCTGTTGCTGATTCATGTCTACGTATGGCAAAACCAATACAATATTGTAAAGTAATTAACCTCCAATTAAAATAAATTAAAAAAAAAAGAAATTGGAGTGCATTACCTTTCCTTCTCCCGGGGATCTTCTTGACTTAGGGATCAAAACTGCATCTCCTGCCTGGCAGGTGAATTCTTTGCCACTGAGCCACTGGGGAAGCCCTCCTTTGTGGTGTATTTTCCCCCCATTATTTCTTTCTAGGTATATTTCCTTACAAGTTTTATTATCCTTTTCCCTGTTCCAGTAGCACTTAGTTTGGATGTGAGCCATGCTGGTCATGCCTCTTGTCTGGCTGCTAAGTCTTCCTTTGTCTTTTAAGGCTTTATGGCCAGCATGTTATAGAAACACCCTTTCCCATTTCAAGTACTCCTGATGGGAAAATCAGCAAAGATAATCACTCCCCTTGACCAAGGGATTGGCATCTAACCCAAGCCAGGCTAATGAATTTATTATTTTAGGTGCCTCTCTGGCATTTGGTTTCAAGGGAGTTGTAACTTCACTAGTTGGGTCGGGACTGTAGTAGAGATAAGTGTGTGAATGTCTATCACCTCACACACATACTTTTCTCTTCCTGGATTTTTCCTAGGGTTGTACTTTAAAAAAAAAGAGAGAGAGAGAAGAAGAAATGGAAAATAATGAGCTTTACTCAGGGAGTGGATGGAATTGTTCCTTCTTGTTTTTCTTCTAAATCATTGTTATCCTACCTAAGAAATCTCAAGTCAGGACTTTGAAATGAAAGACAGCAAGTCTCACTTAGCATTCTACCTTGCTCCCCACCCATCCATGGAGGGGAACTGGAGAAAAAGGGAGGGGGGCCGAACATATTGCAAACTCTGCATCTCAAATGTAAACTGTGAAAGTGTTAGTTGCTCAGTTACATCCGACACTTTGGGACCCCATGGACTGTAGCCCCCAGGCTCCTCTGTCCCTGGGATTCTCCAGGCAAGGATACTGGAGTAGGGTGCCGTTCTCCTCTCCAGGGGATCTTCCCGACCCAGGTTTCCTGCACTGCATGGAGATTTTTTATCCTCCGAGCCAGCATCTCAAATGAGTGAGTCTCTATCTCTTCTGCTTCTCAATGCTCTTGATAAAAAAGTTGGGACTTCAGTTTGTCAGCTTTCTGGGTGATGTTGTATGAGATAAACTGAGTGACTCTGCAAATTAAAGCAAGTAAAATGCTACGTACAATTTAAAAAGACTATATTTATGAATGGACATGAACATGAGAAATAATCAGATGCCCCAAATAAAATGAAAGCAGCATCCCCAGGACAAGAGAGATGAATCTAACTTCCTCTCAGAGGGTTTCTGAAAACCTTGGATTTTGACTTTAATACTCTCTCTACCATATATGACAAATGACATCAGTTAGCATTTCCTTAACATGGTGAAGCTAAGAGGATGAATAGGAATTAAACCCTCCCACTCAGAAGGGCAGTTTCCTAGGTGGCACTAGAGGTAAAGCATCTGCCTGCCAATGCAGGAGACACAAGAGATGCGGGTTTGATCTCTGGGTCAGGAAGGTCCCTGGAGAAGGGAATGGCAACCCAGTCCAGTGTTTTCACCTGGAGAATCCCACGGACACAGGAGCCTGGTGGCCTAAAGTCCAGGGGGTCATAAAGAGTTGGATGTGACTGAGCAACTGAGCACCACCACTACCACTCAGGAAGATGATATGGGTCCTTCCAAATCCAGATGAACTAGATAACCAAGAAAATGGATACACTGAGATTTCAGGACAATACACATAAAAAACTACATCCTGGACTAGGCACTTTCCAGAGAAATTGTAAAACCGCCAAAGAGAAGATCTTAAAAAGTGGAGGATAAGTTTGGAAGGGTGGTCATCTTCAGAGTAAGGATGGATTGACAGTCTCACCATGGCAACAGTGAGGTAGAGTTACATCTGTATCAAATTACACTTGCCTGTATTGAGTTACATCTGCATAAATTACATCTATATTGAATTCAGTGTTAACCTAGAATGCTATTCCCAACAAATCATCTTTTAGGAAAGTAGGTGAATAAGGACATTTGTAGATAACAAAACAGAATTTGCTATTAACCACCCTCCTTAGACAGTATCTAACAAAAGAAGGAAGGTTGAATAAAGATATTTTTTAATAATGAAAGTAAAATTTAGCAACTATTGATTGCATAAAAGCAAAAATGAAAATGATGGATAAAGTCATAATTTGATGTAGGTTAAATTTTTAAAATCTTTGCATTAAATGATTGTATCACTGACTCAATGGGCATGAGTTTGAGCAAACTCTGGGAGATAGTGAAGAAAAGGGAAACCTGGC
>SJYT01012347.1:0-28177 GCA_006410635.1 Cephalophus harveyi
AGTCCAATTCTGGGAATATAAAGAAATACCATATTGCCAAAAAAAAAAAAAAGCTAGAAATTAATGTGATAGAGTATTACTAACTAAAGTACAGATTTTGCTCAAATTTCAAAAAATTTTATGCTAGTGTCCATTATTTGTTTTCATACCTTATTCAAGACTCCATAGTGCATTTAATTGCATTGAGCAGCTTCAGCTGTATGTAATAAATTTTGGTAAACTCTCTTTACATTTTCATTCTATTACAAATATTTTCTATTTCCTTGTGGCATCTTAGACACAGCTATCATTTAAAAGTGGACATAATTTCCAAATACATGGGATTTTTAAAGTATTTTTGATATTATCATTTAAATGGATTCCTTCTCTGCAATCACACTCTCTGTTTTTTCAGTCTTCTAACTTTATTGAGATTTCAATGGCTTAGTTAAAGATTTCTCTTGGTAAAAGCCACACTGCACTTGAAAATATGTGGGTTATTTTAAAATATCTTTTGATATTGAGCTCTAAAATAATTCCAAGTGATATGAGAACAGATTCTGTATGATTTCAATAACTTTAGACAATCAAATATTTGTACCTGGTCTTACATCCCTGGATATGTTCCAGTGTCTCCTAGTTTACAGTCTATGGGAACTTAAACAGAATTTGTATCCTACTGTTGTGTGGAAACTGTATAAATCTTAATTATGTTTAATTCAGTCATAGTATTTTTGGGTTTACTATATCTTTCTACTTTTCTGTATTTTCATTATATTAATTTTTGAGAGTTTGATATTAAAATTCCAACTAAAAATCTTAATTTATCTGCTTAATAAATAATTGTAATATATAGTGGAACTATATGTAACTTCGTTCTGTATTTTCCAAGTCTCCTGCAAAGTTATTTTCATTAAAAAAAAAAAAGTCTTTAAACAGGTAATTAAGTTAAAAAATGGTCATTAGAGTGGGCTCAAATTTAGTACAACTGATATCCCTATCAAAAGAGATAAAGAATGGACAGGTATTGAGAAAAGACCACATGAAAACATAGGGAGAGGATGGTCATTCATAAGCAAAGGAGGGAGGCCTCAGAAGAAACTAACACTGCTGACACGTTGATCTTGAACTTGTAGCCTCCAGAATTGTGAGAAAATAAATGTCTTTGTTTATGCCACCCGGTCTACAGTGCCTTGTTATTATAGCCTTAGCAAACAAATAGACCCTTTAAATGCCTTTAAAAGCATAAACAAAACAGCTGTGGTTTAGTTTACTATGCAAGACTGTAGCTTCCCTATTAAACATTCATTTTATGGGGAAATAAGCCTTGGCTTATGTGAGTTTTTAATTATGTGTGCTCTTCAGAAATCCTTGCCTCAATCAAGTAAAATGCACTGTTCCAAATTCTGGCCGTGTTTCTTTTCTCAGTATTAACTCAATGTTATACCTTTTTACTCATTTATCCTCACTCAGCAGGGCTTTTTCGGCATGGTTAAGGGTGTAGATGCCGAGGCCAGTAACTAAATGTATGACTTAGGCAGTTATTTAAAAAGCTAGCGCCATATTTTTTTCTCAGATATGTGTACTACAGAAAGAATCATAAGAGTACCTGCATTTGTGTTCTCTGTAAGGATTAAATGAGTTGATATATACAAAGTATATATATAGTATGTGCAATTACGCTGGAAATGATCATTCTGCTTGATTAGGCTCCAGTTATCTCTTTCAGAAAAACTTTATAACCCTTAAGGCCCAGGGGGAAAAAAACAGTGAAACCTCAACTCTGAAACTTCAGTGATTTACTTCCTCTTTATTCCCAGGTTGAATGCTAAATCATCTTGTGTTATCAAAGGTATTACAGGGTTTGAGCTTTGGTTTTTAGTAATCTGGATTCAAACATAAATTTTTTTCCATTTACCTATTATACAATTTCAGACAATTTGTCTAATTTGTCTGAGTTTCCACATCTAGCACATTACATGACACAGTGATGTTCAGTATTTTTCTAGTAAATATGTATTTCATCTGTGGATCTAGGAGTATAATGTCAACTATCTAACATACTGCAGTATTCCCAAAGTATGGGACTAGTGAGGGTACTAAGGTAATTTTAGGTGAGACACAGACATGGCACTAAGGACACTGAACCATACAGAGAAAATTCTTCTCCTTTCAATTTTATTTCAATACTTCTGATTATGTCAAGAACAAAACTCTCACTTTGGTGCTATGTCTTAAAATTCCTTAATGCTTGTTAATTTCCAGTTTTAATCAAGAAAGATTCTGAGCCTTTGTCAACATCTATTGAAACTGAATCACATTTTTAATTAATTATATTCTTTACTTTTAAATTTGTGACAGGTAACAGCTCTTTTCCCACTTACAGAAAATAATACATTTTTTTCCTTCTTTTAAAAGAAACCCATTCAAGTGTAAGAGGTAAATTGATTTAAAGAAAAATGTTATGGATATAATAGAGGTGTGAGGACATGAGGAAGATCACTAAGGATAATAAGCAACTTATTGAAATTTCGGGCAACTAACTTAACATGAATTATATTAGGAATGATTGTGCTTAATACATTTCCAGGTGGTTCTTAAGTTCACTCTCTAACAAAGGAGAGAGTAGCAAATTGTGATGTACAGTTACTGTTTTAATATACAGTAGTCCCCTAAATGAACTAGAAACGATACAATAGTGAACTCAACAGTTGCCGCTTTTTCTCCTGAATATTGCAAAAAAGAACATGGGGTGGGATATTGTCTTATTATCTCTTACTAGATATTGTCTTATTATCTCTTACCTTTATCCTTAGCCAGAACTCTCTCCCCTGCAAGGTAAACATTGTTTAAATGGTAACCCAAAGGTCACGAAAACTCCAGGACTTTCAGGATGCAACTTTTTTCCACCTTCACTTCCGGCCCAAATTTTCCTAGGATACACTGTTGTTTAGTTGCTAAGTCATGTCCGACTGTTTTGTGAACCCATGGACTGTAGCCCACCAGGCTCCTCTGTCCGACGGATTTCCCAGGCAAGAATAATGGAGTGGGTTACCATTTCCTTCTCTGGGGAAGCTTCCCAACACAGGGATGGAACACGCCTCCCATGCATTAGCAGGCAGATTCTTCTCCAATGAGCCACCAGGGAAGACCTAGGATATATTTATTGCTATCAGGTTTACTGCCCGTTTCCATTCAGATGCACTTCAACATTAGCGATGTTGCAGGCAACATGGAGAATGCAGCAGTAATTTGAAAAATCAGTCTAGCATTTTGGTATCTGGCAGATGGTTAAAAAGCAACCTTCTGGTAAGAGGACAACTCGCACCGCGATAAACCTTGGCTCAAGCGACTTCCTCCAGCTTCGCGCTGACGTATGCAGACGTCACGACGTAATGCGTCGTGCAAACGTCGGGGAGCGGCGCTGTTCTCGGTCGTCTGGCCCCGGCTGCTAGATGTCGGGTGTTGGCTCCTCACGTTTTTTCCGCGGGTGGCCGAAGTGTGTTTGAATCCTGTCCGCCAGCTCTTAGCGAGGGGCAGTTTTGAAGAAACCGCAGCCTGGGGTGATGGCGCCTTTGCGTCCCGGGACCTTCTCCTGACGCCTCCGCTGCGCAGGGGAATGTGGACGCTTGCAGGTCAGGGTTGGTGGCGCGGACGCGCACTCGCGGCCTGGGTCACCGGGGCGGCGCGTAAGGGGCTGCTCTGGCCTCACCTCGCGCCGGCCCGGGGGACTGCAGCCGAGTCCAGGGCTCCGGACCGGTGCTACAGCTCTGCAGAGCGCAAGGTGACCGCCTGGAGTCTGGTCATTCCCGCTTTCAGCCTCGGGAGGGCGCTCCTGGTGAATTTGTGAGGGCTTCTTAGTACTACTTGTGAATGCAGGTTGCACTGTGGTGAGGGAGGCGGGGCTCGGAGCGCGGGGGTGCGCTTCGGTTTCGGACCACAGTGCTCACCAGTGTGACCTTGGACAAGTCGTGTCCTCACTTTCCTCATTGGTAATATCAGGATCTTTGTTTATGCGAGGGATTGTTCTCAGCAAGTATTTAGTTTTAAAAGCGTTTTGAGGAAGCTTCCATTTTCTTGCGACTTTTTAGCCACGTGACCTAGGCAAGTTACCTGACCTTTCTGTTTCTTCATTTGTTGAATGAGATGCTTATAAAAAAACGTTGAGTGGCTGTGAGACTTGCGCGAAGTGAGGCATAGAACTTTTAGTTAAACACCTAGAAATCTAAGAAGTGCCGGGTATGCCTTCAGTTCAGTTCAGTCGCTCAGTCGTGTCCGACTCTGCGACCCCATGAACTGCAGCACGCCAGGCCTCCCTGTCCATCACCAACTCCCGGAGTTCACTCAGACTCACGTCCATCGAGTCCGTGATGCCATCCAGCCATCTCATCCTCGGTCGTCCCCTTCTCCTCCTGCCCCCAAAAAAAGAAACCCATTCAAGTGTAAGAGGTAAATTGATTTAAAGAAAAATGTTATGGATATAATAGAGGTGTGAGGACATGGTGAAGATCACTAAGGATAATAAGCAACTTATTGAAATTTCGGGCAACTAACTTACATGAACTATATTAGGAATGATTGTGCTTAATACATTTCCAGGTGGTTCTTAAGTTCACTAACAAAGGAGAGAGTAGCAAATTGTGAAGTACAGTTACTGTTTTAATATACAATAGTCCCCTAAATGAACTAGAAACGATACAATAGTGAACTCAACAGTTGCCGCTTTTTCTCCTGAATTGCAAAAAAGAACATGGGGTGGGATATTGTCTTACTATCTCTTACCTTTATCCTTAGCCAGAACTCTCTCCCCTGCAAGGTAAACATTGTTTAAATGATAACCCAAAGGTCACGAAAACTCTAGGACTTTCAGGATGCAACTTTTTTTCACCTTCACTTCCGGCCCAAATTTTCCTAGGATACACTGTTGTTTAGTTGCTAAGTCATGTCCGACTGTTTTGTGAACCCNAACTCTCTCCCCTGCAAGGTAAACATTGTTTAAATGATAACCCAAAGGTCACGAAAACTCTAGGACTTTCAGGATGCAACTTTTTTTCACCTTCACTTCCGGCCCAAATTTTCCTAGGATACACTGTTGTTTAGTTGCTAAGTCATGTCCGACTGTTTTGTGAACCCATGGACTGTAGCCCACCAGGCTCCTCTGTCCAACGGATTTCCCAGGCAAGAATAATGGAGTGGGTTACCATTTCCTTCTCTGGGGAAGCTTCCCAACACAGGGATGGAACACGCCTCCCAAGCATTAGCAGGCAGATTCTTCTCCAAGGAGCCACCAGGGAAGCACTAGGATATATTTATTGCTATCAGTTTTAGTGCCCGTTTCCATTCAGATGCACTTCAACATTAGCGATGTTGCAGGCAACATGGAGAATGCAGCAGTAATTTGAAAAATTAGTCTAGTATTTTGGTATCTGGCAGTTGGTTAAAAAGCAACCTTCTGGTAAGAGGACAACTCGCACCGCGCTAAACCTTCGCTCAAGCGACTTCCTCCAGCTTCGCGCTGACGTATGCAGACGTCACGACGTAATGCGTCGTGCAAACGTCGGGGAGCGGCGCTGTTCTCGATATCTGGCAGTTGGTTAAAAAGCAACCTTCTGGTAAGAGGACAACTCGCACCGCGCTAAACCTTCGCTCAAGCGACTTCCTCCAGCTTCGCGCTGACGTATGCAGACGTCACGACGTAATGCGTCGTGCAAACGTCGGGGAGCGGCGCTGTTCTCGGTCGTCTGGCTCCAGCGGTTAGATGTCGGGTGTTGGCTCCTCACGTTTTTTCCGCGGGTGGCCGAAGTGTGTTTGAATCCTGTCCGCCAGCTCTTAGCGAGGGGCAGTTTTGAAGAAACCGCAGCCTGGGGTGATGGCGCCTTTGCGTCCCGGGACCTTCTCCTGACGCCTCCGCTGCGCAGGGGAATGTGGACGCTTGCAGGTCAGGGTTGGTGGCGCGGACGCGCACTCGCGGCCTGGGTCACCGGGGCGGCGCGTAAGGGGCTGCTCTGGCCTCACCTCGCGCCGGCCCGGGGGACTGCAGCCGAGTCCAGGGCTCCGGACCGGTGCTACAGCTCTGCAGAGCGCAAGGTGACCGCCTGGAGTCTCTGGTCATTCCCGCTTTCAGCCTAGGGAGGGCGCTCCTGGTGAATTTGTGAGGGCTTCTTAGTACTACTTGTGAATGCAGGTTGCACTGTGGTGAGGGAGGCGGGGCTCGGAGCGCGGGGGTGCGCTTCGGTTTCGGACCACAGTGCTCACCAGTGTGACCTTGGACAAGTCGTGTCCTCACTTTCCTCATTGGTAATATCAGGATCTTTGTTTATGCGAGGGATTGTTCTCAGCAAGTATTTAGTTTTAAAAGCGTTTTGAGGAAGCTTCCATTTTCTTGCGACTTTTTAGCCACGTGACCTAGGCAAGTTACCTGACCTTTCTGTTTCTTCATTTGTTGAATGAGATGCTTATAAAAAAACGTTGAGTGGCTGTGAGACTTGCGCGAAGTGAGACATAGAACTTTTAGTTAAACACCTAGAAATCTAAGAAGTGCCGGGTATGCCTTCAGTTCAGTTCAGTCGCTCAGTCGTGTCCGACTCTGCGACCCCATGAATCGCAGCACGCCAGGCCTCCCTGTCCATCACCAACTCCCGGAGTTCACTCAGGCTCACGTCCATCGAGTCCGTGATGCCATCCAGCCATCTCATCCCCTGTCGTCCCCTTCTCCTCCTGCCCCCAATCCCTCCCAGCATCAGAGTCTTTTTCAGTGAGTCAACTCTTCACATGAGGTGGCCAAAGTACTGGAGTTTCAGCTTAGCTTCTCTTATCATTTCGTCTTAGCTAGAGCAGACGCGTGCTCATTCTGTCCCCGTAGTTGGAGGAGGTGGGGCTTTTTGCTCCTCAGTCACGACCGACTCTGCGGTCCCACGGACTATATAGCCCGCCAGCTTTTCTGTCCACAGAATTTTCCTGGCAAGAATCCTGGAGTAGGTTGCCATTTCCTGCTCCATGGGATCTTGCTGAACAAGGCATGGAAACCGCGTTTCTTGTAACACTGGCAGGATTCTTTACCACTGGCGCCACCTGGGAAGCTTCAGCGACCCTAAAACTATACTTCGTTATAACTGTGAAGAGAAACAGTTTAGGCAGTAAAGTACTTGAATGAAAGTTATGAGTAACTGGAGAAAGAAAAAGACTATAATTATTCAGTTTTACTCTTTTCTAAAATGCCTGTAGAATGGATTTATGTTGCAATTGTAAGACTAAAAACGGTGCAGTACCTTTTGAATGATGAATGGAAAAATCACAGGGCAGACAATTCAGGTTTAGATTTTTGCAGAGTATCTTTCAGGTATAGTTGTATTGAAGCGCTTACTGGGAAAAAAAAAAGGAAAACCTCATGAAAATTTTGTATTTCGTTGTAATTTCACTTTTTTTTTGCTCATTATGAGATATAAATTTGGAAAAATGAAAGTTTCTGGGTCCCCAAAAATGACATATTCTATGTGCAACTGAAAATCACAAATTAACTTTTTAAAGTACTTTAAAAATTTAAGTGAAAGTTAGCCTTTTTTCCTGATAATATAATTTTTTAATCACAAATTAACTTTTTAAAGTACTTTAAAAATTTAAGTGAAAAGTGAGCCTTTTTTTCCTGATAATATAATTTTTTGCCTTCTCTCTCCAGAGAAGTTGTTAAGTAACAAAGTCATCTAAATTACACTTTTGAAGGCTCTGTTAGGAGCACAAATTTCTAAGTAGACCTGACTCTGTTGATTAAGTATGCGATGGGGGCCAAAAAAAATTTTTTTTTCTTTCACCTTCTCTGTAGCTTTTTTTATTTCAAGAAATTTTGTTAGACCAGGTGCCCTTAAGGCTGTAGAGGAGTTCTAAGTATCTTGACCCCTTCTCTCTCCAGAGAAGTTGTTAAGTAACAAAGTCATCTAAATTAAACTTTTGAAGGCTCTGTTAGGAGCACAAATTTCTAAGTAGACCTGATTCTGTTGATTAAGTATGTGATGGGGGCCCAAAAAAATTTTTTTTTCTTTCACCTTCTCTGTAGCTTTTTTTATTTCAAGAAATTTTGTTAGACCAGGTGCCCTTAAGGCTGTAGAGGAGTTCTAAGTATCTTTTGTTCTCCATTTGTGAAAATACATTCAGCTCCTCAGTGGCCTTTGAAATGGTGAAAATATTTTAAGGGACTTTTATTTAGCCATATGCTCTGTATACGGTCATATAACCTTTGTCAGTAAAACTAATGTATTTGATGGGCCCTGTTGTAATCCATTGCTTGTAATATGACTTTAANCTGTAGAGGAGTTCTAAGTATCTTGTGTTCTCCATTTGTGAAAATACATTCAGCTCCTCAGTGGCCTTTGAAATGGTGAAAATATTTTAAGGGACTTTTATTTAGCCATATGCTCTGTATACGGTCATATAACCTTTGTCAGTAAAACTAATGTATTTGATGGGCCCTGTTGTAATCCATTGCTTGTAATATGACTTTAACCATACATCTCTTTACTGTCAGAGAAATAATATAAACAATATGAATGCTACAAATAAAGTTGTTTCAAGAAGACTAAAAGAGTAGTCTTTTAGTGTACTTGTTTCATATTGTAGACAATTTATACTCATAAATGTAATATTTCCCTCCCCTTTACTAGGAAAAAATTGATATGTCTTGTTTTCCTGTTGAAAACACTAGAAATTTCAGTATCATTGCACATGTGGATCATGGCAAAAGTACTTTAGCAGACAGGCTCCTGGAACTAACAGGTATTTTTGTTTTATAGTCTACGCCTAATTAATGGCAATGAGTAATGGATAGTTATTTTTACTAGCATACTTTTACTATGTTTTTTAAAATTTTGGTTTTAAGTTTATATGCAGTATTGTCTGTTTTTAAAAGCTTATAGAAATACCAATACACATTTCTATTTTTAGGGGCAATTGATAAAACAGAAAATAATAAACAAGTTCTTGATAAATTGCAAGTGGAACGAGAAAGAGGAATCACTGTTAAAGCACAGACAGCATCTCTCTTCTGTAACTATGAAGGAAAGCAGTACCTTTTAAATCTTATCGATACACCGGTAAGTTTTAATATCAATTTTGTCTTTGTTGTTAAAGTCAGCTTTGTATTAATAGTACAGGCAAATCCTTTTTCTCAGTTTTTAAACTGAACATTAAACACTTCACTTTGCTTTTTTTTTTTCCCTCTGTGTTCTTAGATTAGTGAAATTATTTCACAAGAACAGGCTAAAAAGAAGCTTAATAACTTTTTATTCAGTGGAGTCAGTAGATTTGCCAAAATGCCTCTCCCTAAGAAACATTTAAACTCTTAACATTTAGAGGTTTTAATATTTTTTGTTTCTCAGGGTCATGTTGATTTTAGTTATGAAGTATCCAGGTCACTCTCTGCTTGCCAAGGTGTTTTACTTGTGGTTGATGCAAATGAGGTAGGTACGTTTTATTTTATATGATGTGATATGTTATTTCGTTGTTCCAAGATTTTTCTTAAGATGTTTGGAAATAGAATTTTTGTGTTTGAAGAAAGTAAGAATTATTTTATTATTTAACCAAAATTATGTTTTGGTCTTGTTATTTTTAAGTTTTATTACACTAAAATGGCCTGTGAAATTGACTAATTCATCCTTTAAAATTTTTAAGCTGATAGAGGAATCGTTCAAAAGATTTTTAAAGTATGTCATATATACATCCTACCAAAAAAAACCCCCCAGTTTTAAGCACTTCTTAATCTGTGGTTTCAGTTTTTAGCAGAACTAGAAAATCTGTCTTTGATGTCATCTTGAGTGTTTTTAAGGTAATAATTTGAGAAATGCTACATTTAAAGAAACATGTCAATAACATTACCAAGTTCTCTGTTGTAAACATAACCATGAAAACATACTGAGGTGAAAGTATAAGAGCCATGATATACTATTTATAGTAAGCTTTTGATATACTTCAGTTTTCATGGACTTTTCATTCAAAACCCAAGGATTTTTTTTGTTGTGTTAAATCCTCCCTAATCCTGTCAAGGACAGTCCATCTCTACCTTAACGTACATATACTTGGCTTTATAAAATATGTCTCATAGTCCTTTAGGAGGCTTCGGGGTCCTTAAGGATCCGTGTATTACTGCTTTGTTTCCAAAGCTTAACACAGTACCCTCTAAAAAATGTTTCTAGAACTGAAAGGAATTTTCACAGGGAATGATCCAGATGCAGAGAAGTATAGATACCATAGTTTACCTTGTACCTTTGCTTTTGATGAAGATGTATGGAATGGTCTTGAATTTCAGCTTTTGTGATAGATAATAGAATGATTATCTTAGTGTCTTGTGTCTTCTTCTTGTCTGCTTTTCTTCATAGGGTATTCAAGCCCAAACGGTAGCAAACTTCTTTCTTGCCTTTGAAGCACAGCTATCAATAATTCCGATTATAAACAAGGTAATTTGTTAGCACAACAGTGCCATTTATTGTTTTACTTTCTAAAGGTAAATTTAGTGTTTGAGTATCACTTGTACTATTTTTTATATGAGAATCTTCAGGTATTTATTAAATGGAATTGACTACTGAACATCATGGAGGTTAAGGACGCAAAACCCCTGTGCAGTCAAAAATCTGCATGTAACTTTTGACTTCACACAGACTTAACTACTAATATCCTCTTATTGACTACAGTCTTACCAGTAACTTAAACAGTCTGTTAACACATACTTTGTATATTATATGTATTGTATATAGTGTTCTTACAATAAGATAGAGAAAATGCTAATCAAATCATAAAGAGGAGAAAATACATTTACTGTACTCTGTTTTTGGAGAAGGCAATGGCACCCCACTCCAGTACTCTTGCCTGGAAAATCTCATGGATGGAGAAGCCTGGTAGGCTGCAGTCCATGGGGTCGCGAAGAGTCGGACACGACTGAGCGACTTCACTTTCACTTTTCACTTTCATGGATTGGAGAAGGAAATGGCAACCCGCTCCAGTGTTCTTGCCTAGAGAATCCCAGGGATGGGGGAGCCTGGTGGGCTGCCGTCTATGAGGTCGCACAGAGTCGGACACGACTGAAGTGACTTAGCAGCAGCAGCAGCAGCAGTACTCTGTTTATCAATACCCTGAGTTTACATCATCTTTTATAAGGTGAATCATCTCTCAATACTCACATCAGTATTGTCTTATGTGATAACAAAACACCATAGATGTTATATGTATTACTGACACTAAACGTCAACAATTAAAAGATAACCTGAAAAGGAACTTCACATTTATTTACAGATAAATGATTGATGCATTGATAACAATGAAGCAGAAATATTGCTTTATGCTATGACATTATGTGATTGCTTCATGGTAACCTAGTGTATACACTAAGGAAAGATTCATTAAAGTTTTTATAGTATACAATATTATAGTCACATTCATAACAGTATTGGAAACACTGTTACAGTAAAAAATGTTTCTCTGTAATTATAGGCTCATATGCAGTTTCTCTAATTATGGGAGGCATACTGAATGGTAATGTAATTCTTGGAAAGCAAAGTTATAAAACTGAAAGCCAACACATTATTAATTTTATGTTAAAAATCACTTATGCCTTTGTTAGGGATAAGCTATCCACCTCAATACAAATCTTGCACCTGATATTCAACAAGTGTAGTTTTACATACTTATTGAAAAAAATCTGCATATAAGTGGGCCCATGCAGTTGAAAGTCTTTGTTATTCAAGGTCAGTTGTACATTGGGATTTCTTTGAATTGCATATGATAAAATTTCAACTCAAACTCCTCTACCCTGGCATGTAGTTGAGAAGATAGTCTCCCTGAATTACATGGACCAGTGGAGGGCTGTTTCTGTAGGAAAGGGCAGGGCAGGCCAGACAGTCTGTTAAACTAAACTGTAGAGGAAAAGAAAGGACATTGTGAAGTAGGATGAAACAGTGTAACACAGGACGGTTAACAGTTAAGTGCTAAACTGAGAACAGTGTCGATAAAGCTTAACTTTTATATTTTAAAATTAATAAATCAAGAATCTTAATTAAATATCTGCTTTGCATTCACTTTTATTTTTTGATATTGAACATAGGTTTAAAGGAAGCAAAGAAAGAGAGTTTGTTGTTATAAGTTATATATAACACATAAAATCAGTGTACATGATGTTGTTATTGGTTTCTTCGGCTCTGAGTAGCTAATGACCTCAATTTCTTGCTTGCTTTGCTGTCTGCCTTCTAATTTCAGTGGCCATGAGTGTTAAAATTTTATTACCTTTTTGTCATTATTTTTCTTTCAATACTTTTGAAAATAAAATTGTTAAGGGGTCAGTTAGTTCAAAAGCAAGTATGTGTCTATCTCCAAATATTAATATGTAATTTTATTAATATGTAACATTTTAAATATTAATATGTAACATTTTAATTTCATTATATTAAGACGTGGTGATTTTTTTCTTTTAAGATAGATCTGAAGAATGCTGATCCTGAAAGGGTTGAAAAACAAATTGAAAAGGTGTTTGATATTCCAGGTGACGAATGTATTAAGGTAAATTTTTTTTTAGAAGACTTGATTTTACTTTCCAAACTCTCAGGTAATTGGCTTAAGTAAAATTTCATAGTATTTGATAGCACATCATTATTATATTGTGTAATTATAATATTATAGTTTTACAAAGTTCTTTTCACTGATATTTCACTTGATCTTTGCCAAAAATCCTTACTACATGGTTAGGACAGATAGAAATTTTTCTTATGATACAGTTGAAAGGACGAAAATGGAAAGATTTTATCACTTTAAGATTATAGATCTAGTTAGCTAATGTGCCAGGACTAAAATGTAGGTCTTTTGCAACTCTTTGTAATATTATTTCTTATATGCCATTTTGCCTCTATGGAAATATTCTCCTTGAAGATTAGGGTCAGACTAATTTCAAGGCATTGTAAATATCATTCTTAGAACTATATTTAATGTAAATCAAAGTTGATAATATTTTAAATTAAGAGTTTTAAATCTACCTTTTCAATGATAGTTGAGTGTTAAATTAGTTCAGCGCAGTCACTCAGTCATGTCCTACTCTTGGCAACCCCATGGGCTGCAGCACATCAGCCTTCCCTGTCCATCACCAACTCCCAGAGCTTATTCCAACTCATGTCCATCTAGTCAGTGATGCCATCCAGCCATCTTATCCTCTGTCGTCCGCTTGTCCTCCTGCCTTCAATCTCTCCCAGCATAAGGGTCTTTTCCAGTGAGTCAGTTCTTCGTATCATGTGGCCAAACTATTGGAGTTTCAGCTTCAGCATCAGTCCTTCAGTACTGCTTTCCTTTAGGATTGACTGGTATGATTTCTTTGCAGTCCAAGGGACTCCCAAGAGTCTTCTCTAACACTACAGTTCAAAATATCAATTCTTTGGTGCTCAGCTTTCTTTATAGTTCAGCTCTCACATACATACTTGACTATTGGAAAAACCATAACTGATTAGACAGCCCTTTGTCGGCAAAGAAATGTCTCTGCTTTTTAATATGCTGTCTAGGTTGGTCATAGCTTTTCTTAGAAGGAGCAAGCGTCTTTTAATTTCATGGCTGCGGTCACCATCTGCAGTGATTGTTAAATAGCCATGGCTAAACTGTGCTATTCTACATGCTTGTGTAGTAAGTATATCAGTGTAATAATGTTTAGCTTTTATTTTCAAGCTTGTTTAATTTTTAAAAAAGCAAGTTTCAGCTGATGAAGTGGATTTTTTGCTTATTTTTTAAACTTAAACACATTGGTTAGTTATATACAACTTGGAAAAAGCAATAATTTTTTTTCCCTAGGATACATACATAGAATTTAATGTTTTTTATTATGAAGAGGGACCTCATTGTAAATTAAAAGACGCTTACTCCTTGGAAGAAAAGTTATGACCAACCTAGATAGCGTGTTCAAAAGCAGAGATATTACTTTGCCGACTAAGGTCCGTCTAGTCAAGGCTATGGTTTTTCCAGTAGTCATCTATGGATGTGAGAGTTGGACTTTGAAGAAGGCTGAGCGCCGAAGAATTGATGTTTTTGAACTGTGGTGTTGGAGAAGACTCTTGAGAGTCCCTTGGACTGCAAGGAGAACCAACCAGTCCATTCTAAAGGAGATCAACCCTGGGATTTCTTTGGAAGGAATAATGCTAAAGCTGAAACTCCAGTACTTTGGCTACCTCATGTGAAGAATTGACTCATTGGAAAAGACTGATGCTGGGAGGGATTGGGGGCAGGAGGAGAAGGGGACGACAGAGGATGAGATGGCTGGATAGCATCACTGACTCAATGGATATGAATCTGAGTAAACTCTGGGAGTTGGTGATGGACAGGGAGGCCTGGTGTGCTGTGATTCATGGGGTCGCAAAGAGTCGGACACGACTGAGCGACTGAACTGAACTGAACTAAAATTATGGTATCATGACTGGAATTATGTTAAAGTATATTTAGCTGAAAATTCATTCATACACTTAATTTGGTGTGTGCCAGCTAGGGATGAAGCAGTGAACAGTACAGGCAAGACATCTGTCTCGTTTTTATAGTCTACTTGGGGAGGCACTCATTAAATAAAAAAAGAAGGAAGTATAGTAATTAGTGAAAGAGACCAATGTTTTCAAGGAACATTCAACAGAGTGTATTGATCCAGGTAGAATTACCATACCTAACAATGAAAAAAAGTCTTTTTCTTAGAGAAGAGCTATGATGCAGAGTAACTTAGGGGGTTTTTCTCTGATGAACTGAGACTTGAAGAAAAAAAAGAATGGGGAGAAATAATTTCTGAAAGAGCAAAGAGCAAGTGTAAAGGCTTGGAATGTTGGGGAAGATTTGACATGTTTAAGCAATAGAAAGAAGGCAAGTTAGATGAGATGGCTTTGTAGGGAGAGGCAGGGGTCGAGTCATTCTGGGATTCTTGCTGTGCTGAAGAGTTTGAAAACTTTAAGATAATGAAAGGATTATAAAGCAAGAGAGGAAAACTGATCATTCAGAGAATGGATTAGAAAAGGATAAGAAAAGATACAGGGAAACCAGTTTGCAGTAGTAGTACAGGGGCAAAATGGTGGTGGCTAAGTATGTGATGCCGATATTTTAATAAGTGGCCAAATTTGATGTGTGTTTTGTGGATATGGTAGATTTTGCTGGTGTGTTATGTGTTCAGTTCAGTTGTTCACTCCTGTCTGATTCTATGGGACCCCATGGACTGCAGCATGCCAGGCCTCCATGTTCATCACCAACTCCTGGAGTTTACCCAAACTCATGTCATTGAGTTGGTGATGCCATCCAACCATCTCATCCTCTGTCATCCCCTTCTCCTGCCTTCAATCCTTCCCAACATCAGGGTCTTTTCCAATGAGTCAATTCTTTGCAACATGTTCATCACCAACTCCTGGAGTTTACCCAAACTCATGTCATTGAGTTGGTGATGCCATTCAACCATCTCATCCTCTGTCATCCCCTTCTCCTCCTGCCTTCAATCCTTCCCAACATCAGGGTCTTTTCCAATGAGTCAATTCTTTGCATCAGGTGGCCAAAGTATTAGAGGTTCAGCTAGGACTGATCTCCTTTAGGATGGCCTGGTTGGATCTCCTTGCAGTCCAAGGGACTCTCAAGAGTCTTCTCCAACACCACAGTTCCGGGGCTCAGCTTTCTTTATAGTCCAACTCTCACACCCATACATGACTACTGGAAAAACCATAGCCTTGACTGCTGGACCTTTATTGGCAAAGTAATTAATGTCTGCTTTTTAATATGCTGTCAAGGTTGGTCATAACTTTCCTTCCAAGGATCAAGTGTCTTTTAATTTCATGGCTGCAGTCACCAACTGCAGTGATTTTAAGAATGGACTGGTTGGATCTCCTTGCAGTCCAAGGGACTCTCAAGAGTCTTCTCCAACACCACACTTCAAAAGCATCAATTCTTCGGCGATCAGCCTTCTTCACAGTCCAACTCTCACATCCATACATGACCACAGGAAAAACCATAGCCTTGACTAGACGGACCTTAGTCGGCAAAGTAATGTCTCTGCTTTTGAAAATGCTATCTAGGTTGGACATAACTTTTCTTCCAAGGAGTAAGCGTCTTTTAATTTCATGGCTGCAGTCACCATCTGCAGTGATTTTGGAGCCCCCCAAAATAAAGTCTGACACTGTTTCCATTGTTTCCCCATCTATTTGCCATGAAGTGATGGGACCAGATGCCATGATCTTCATTTTCTGAATGTTGAGCTTTAAGCCAACTTTTTCACTCTCCTCTTTCACTTTCATCAAGAGGCTCTTTAGTTCTCTTCACTTTCTGCCATAAGGGTGGTGTCATCTGCGTATCTGAGGTTATTGATATTTCTCCTGGCAATCTTGATTCCAGCTTGTGCTTCCTCTAGCCCAGCGTTTCTCATGATGTACTCTGCATATAAGTTAAATAAGCAAGGTGACAATATATAGCCTTGACATACTCCTTTTCCTATCTGGAACCAGTCTGTTGTTCCATGTCCAGTTCTAACTGTTGCTTCCTGACCTGCATACAGACTTCTCAAGAGGCAGGCCAGGTGGTCTGGTATTCCCATCTATTTCAGAATTTCCCACTTTTTATTGCGATCCACACAGTCAAAGAGTTTGGCATAGTCAATAAAGCAAAAGTAGATATTTTTCTGGAACTCTCTTGCTTTTGATGATCCAGCGGATGCTGACAATTTGATTTCTGATTCCTCTGCCTTTTCTAAAACCAGCTTGAACATCTGGAGATTCATGATTCACGTACTGTTGAAGCCTGGCTTGGAGAATTTTGAGCATTACTTTACTAGCGTATGAGATGAGTGCAGTTGTGTGGTAGTATGAACATTCTTTGGCATTATCTTTCTTTTGGATTGGAATGAAAACCTGACTTTTTCCAGTCCTGTGGCCACTACTGAGTTTTCCAAATTTGCTGGCATACTGAGTGCAGCACTTTCACATCATCATCTTCCAGGATTTGAAACAGCTCAACTGGAATTCCATCACCTCCACTAGCTTTGTTCGTAGTGATGCTTTCTAAGGCCCACTTGACTTCACATTCCAGGATGTCTGGGTCTAGATGAGTTATCACACCATCATGATTATCTGGGTCGTGAAGATCTTTTTTGTACATTTCTGTGTTCTTGCCACTTCTTTTTAGTATCTTCTGCTTCTGTTAGGTCCATACTATTTGTGTCGTTTTGAGCCCATCTTTGTATGAAACATTCCCTTGATATCTCTTGTTTTCTTGAAGAGATCTATAGTCTTTCCCATTCTATTGTTTTCCTCTATTTTTTTGCACTGATCATTGAGGAAGGCGTTCTTATATGTGTAAGGATGTGAAATAAAGAATCATGATGAGTTTGGGTTTGAGCAGCTGGTTGAATACTGGTAATCTGTTAATGCAGAGAGGACTTGGGGAGGAATAGATAGTGGAAAAATTAAAAGCTCTGTTTTGCACATAGTGTGTTTGAAATGTCTAATAGACGTCCAAGTAGGATATTACATAAATCTACACAATTCTGGCATTTGTGAAGAGGGCTGAGTCAGAGAGATTTAAGTCATAGTGTCTATGTGGCATTGATGTCATGGGAATGGATGCCATTTCCTAGGGAGAAAATGTAAGTAGAAAAGAGATCTAGAAACCATTCTACATTATTCTCAATTTGTAGAGTGTTATGAATAAGAATTTGAGAAGGATTAGAGTAGAATTCAGAAGATGAGGGTATGAGGATTGAGTTTTCAGAGAGGTGGGAAAATAAATTGTAGCAGGAGAGAAGGCAAAGAGGTTGTGGATATAGTGCAGATGGATTTGTATATTTGCATAAAGGAGTTTTTGATGTCTTCTGTTTCCTTGAATGAAGTAAGAGGCAACATTATCAAATGAGAGTGAATTGGCCACAGGGAAAGTGTATAGATTGAAAAGGAAGGTGGTGTGAATTATCTTAATTAGTGTTAATGTGAATTTAGTAAAGGATGTGTCCTTGGACAGCCAGCAAATCTTAACTGCACATTGAGATCTGTGTCATGAACTTATAGAAACCAACTAGACCAGTTACTTGACTGTTCTCCAGTAATATTGAGCTGCTCTGATTATAAGCATAGAAAAGGCACATAGTTGGATGCAGTTGCAGTTAAGGTTTTATTAATACCAAGTGCTTATGATAGAGAATAGAAAGTAGTTGAATGGAATGATTACAAATAGTGGGCCCTTGGAGTCTCAGCTGGGAAAAGAGGCAGGGGCCACATAGATAATGAAAAAAAAAAGTCCATTCAATAAATTAGAAATTGTGATCTTAAAGGATTGTTGCAAAGAGTGTACTAGAGTCTAAAGCATCATTCTTATTAGGAAGTAATTTAGCCTCTCAGGAAACATATGGCAATGTCTGAAGACCTTTTCTGTTGTCACGCTGGGGAATAGTGAGTGGCTGAGAATCCATGGATGCTGTTACGCATCTTGCAGTGAGCACATAGAACAGCCCCCAAAACAAAGAGTTATCCAGGTCAAAGTGTCCTTAGTGCTGAGTTGAGAAACTCTGATCTAGAGGGACTTTGAAGGGCAAGAGGAAGAATTCAGGGAACTGAGTTTGAATAAAGATTTCAGAGATAGTTCAATTACTGGTAATGGTAAAGATGAGTCAGATGAGCATGTTTTGAGTGTTTTGGCTGCCTTTTCAGTGTAAGAACAATAGTGGTACTCTACCTTACAGTTAGCGCTAGCTGTATGCCATCCACATATATTGTTTATTCACACAGCAGCCTTGAGGTTTATGTAAAATATGAATAATCACTTTGTCAATGAAGAACTTGAAGCTTGAAGAAAACGTGTATTGGCTAAAGTCATGTATTATATGTAGAGTCATAATTATAACCCAGATATTTTGAACTCTTAGTCCAGTGCTCTTTTAGTACCACAGTCAGAATGCTTTTGTAGAGAAATCAGAGAATCACCTAACCGTAATCTAGAGAATCACCTAACTGTAATGGAAGGGCAGTTGTCAATAGATAATATGGTGTGTGCTTCCTTTTACCAAGCTTTTCAAGCAAATTGATGACTTTTAGAGTTGTTTCTTTTTTCTAATTATACAGCTCAGTCCAGGATAGAAAAGTAAAGTCTTAAGTGTTTGTTTCACATACATATTTTCAGATTTCTGCTAAACTTGGAACGAATGTTGAAAGTGTTCTTGATGCAGTCATCAAAAGGATACCCTCGTAAGTATTCTGCTGCTCTCTGTATACTATTTGTTTATCTTTAATAGTAAAAGTCCATCAGTTTGATCTGTTATTTTAACTTAGTTGTTAAGACAAATATACTCTTTGTGGTCAGTGAGAATACATTTTTAATTTATATCTAGTAACACATAGAAGGCAAATACAGATAGAAAAAAAAGATAATAGGGATCTCTTAATTATTGTAACAGACTTGAATACATTGGTAATTATTGTTTTTGTTTTAATCCTGAACAAATGTATTTCATCCATTTCATAAATAGTTTAAAAATGGTTATTTAAAATGTATTTAGGGTTTTCCTGGTGGCTCAGATGGTAAAGAATCTGCCTGCAATGCAGAAGACCTGGCTTCCATCCCTGGGTCAGGAAGATCCCCAGGAGAAGGAAGTGGCTACCCACTCCAGTATTCTTGCCTGGAGAATTCAATGGACAGAGGAGCCTGACAGGCTATAGTCCATGGGATTGCACAGTTGGACATAACTGAGCAACTAACACTAACAAAATGTATTTAAAACTCAAGAATGAATTAAAATGAGTATAAATACAGGCATTATACCTTACAGAAAGGTCCTTTTATTTGGGCTGTCAGTTAATCTTTCTCAACTACTAGAGTAAATTAAGCATGATATTTTGAGTTAGACATTTTGTTAAGATTTTAATTTGTTATTTAATTTTAAATTATTAGTATTTGTTCTTTACTTATTTTTAATAGTCCTAAAGCGCATTGCAGAAATCCCCTGAGAGCTTTGGTATTTGACTCCACCTTTGACCAGTATAGGGGTGTGATTGCCAATGTAGCATTATTTGATGGAGTGGTTTCGAAAGGAGATAAAATTGTATCTGCACACACTCAAAAGACATATGAAGTTAATGAAGTAGGAGTTCTGAATCCTAATGAGCAGCCAACTCATAAACTGTAAGTAATCTGCATTAGTAATTAAAAGACACTCGGTATGTGTTTCTGTTGCTGATTTTCTAAATTTGATGTGCTTAGGATGATCCTAATTTGGCAATTTAGGAAAAAAAAAACAAACAAAACTTGATTGTTTAATGCAACTATGTAGTAAATGCTCTTTCAGAATCTCATGGGTGAGGGACAGTAGGAATTTGATGTGTTTTTTATTCTTTTTGACCATAACTGATTTTATTTTCTAGTTGCAGCTGGGTCCAACATTGATATATTTGATTTGACAGTGAAAGAGATAGTTCTCTCATGCATATCCATACTTGGTATCAATCTTTTATATTTAATTTTTTTGTAGTTAGATTTTCAGCATAGAATAGTGAAGAAAATTCGATAATTATTTTGTTTAGTGTGGAATTCATGGTAAAACTTTGATTAACTAGAATTTATGACATGAAATTAGCATAGTAGTGTACATTATAAAACTGAGTTCTGAGTTCACTTATAAAGTATTTATTAAGTGCCTATTCCATCAGTACTCTAGATACTAATAACATTGATTACCTTGGGCACATAGTTTTCTAAGGTCTTTATTTCCTCATTTGTCAAATTTAAGATTGAACCAGGTCTCACTTGATAGCTTAATGTTGTATGTCTAAAACTACCACTATTTTGTCATTTTTTATGTAATTGAAAGTCATAAGGTTTATTGTAATTTTACTCAACTATTTGTAAAGTTTGTCTGTATTCTTATTTACTTAAGTATAGTTGATCATTACAGTATCATGTTAATTTCAGGTATACAGCATTGTGATTCAGTATTTTTAGATTATAAAGGTCTCACTTGATAGCTTAATGTTGTATGTCTAAAACTACCACTATTTTGTCATTTTTTATGTAATTGAAAGTCATAAGGTTTATTGTAATTTTACTCAACTATTTGTAAAGTTTGTCTGTATTCTTATTTACTTAAGTATAGTTGATCATTACAGTATCATGTTAATTTCAGGTATACAGCATTGTGATTCAGTATTTTTACAGATTATACATCATCAAAAGTTATTACAGATAATAGCTATAATTCCCTGTGCTGTACAGAGTCTTTCTATATAGGAAATTTGCTTTTTAAAAAAAAAAAAAGCTAAAACTGAAATCTTTGGGTTTACTCTTTTCCTGTAAGAGGCACATCAAATAGGTATCAGATTTGTAGAGACTTCACATTTTTATTTGCTAGGTTAAAAACATTGTTTTTGCTTTTTCTTCCTTTTTAAAAGGACATTTGTAATATAATTCACTACTAAATATCACAAGGAGTGTTTTATGTTTCTGTATCTGTCAGTTTCACTATTGTTTTATATGCAGAGATGGGCAGAGTCATGAAGAAGGTCCGTAGGTTTCTGTTGCAGAGGTCCTTCGTCATGGATTGTAAGACTTGGGATGTTCTTTTGCTGGCGGTTCTTAGAGCTGAGAATTAGAGAATTAACTAGAATGCAGCACCTAGTTTCAGCTTGGTGAGGTTTTGTTTGGAAAGTGCAGTCATTTCTTGGAGAAGTAGAGCTAATTGTGAGTATGCACATAAAACACTAAAATAGTAAATATTTCCATGTAATAATTTTATTTAGATATGCAGGACAGGTGGGCTATCTGATTGCTGGGATGAAAGATGTCACTGAAGCACAAATAGGAGATACATTATATTTACATAAACAACCAGTGGAACCCTTGCCTGGGTTTAAATCAGCGAAGCCAATGGTATTTGCAGGTGAGGAGCTCACATATTCAAAGGATAAGGGCCGATTTATTCTAAGCGGAAATAATAATTATAAGGAATACTCACTTTAAATAATCAATTTCTGTTTAAATAACAGCTACTCTGTTTAAAAAAATTTTTTTGTGGGTATGATATTTAGATACCAGTTAATTATATATGTATGATACAACTTTATATGGGAAATCATTTCCTCCTAAATTTAAGGACTTCTTAAAAAAAAATAGCTGTTTGAAACAAACCCTCTGATAAATTAGTGGAGCACAGTAATATGCATTTCCTTCTTGTTTCACTAGGGAGTAGGTCATTATATTTGAAATACTCTTCTACATAGGGTGTTTTCATGACTAATGATCAGTCATTTTCGGAGTGCCTTCCCCTTAGCTGGCCTTTCTTTAATACTGTACTGTTGTGCTAGTGTCAGCATAGCAAAGAAGAGCGTCACCTCATGTATACATAACTTCAGAATCTGTTACTTCTGTGTGATATTACAGGCGTTTGAAAAAGGAAGACCTGACTGAAGGTTATCAGATTACTCTGTGCTGGGTATCCAGTCCTTGTTTTCTCCCTTTTGTATCTCACTGGGAACTACAAATATTAATTTGTTATTAATAGTAATGCCCCTATTAAGACAAAGTCAGTCAGTCATTTAGAGTTTGCAGGACTTAAGTGGTATGAGGACTTGGGTTTGTTGTGAAAGAGAAACTGATGAATCAGTTTTTGTTTCCATTTCTTCTGTTATTTATCTGCTAACGGGATTTTCTTTGTGGTTGTGGGATATCTTGCACTTTTGTTTTGAAAATAAAGATGATGTATTTTCTTTTTAGGTGTAATTCCCATTGTTCTTTTTTGTTTTCCCTATACTTTTTGCAAAAGCAGAAACATCACTTTGAATATGAATCTAGTGGTAAATTCAAAGTTTATAAAACTTGCAAAATACTTTGAAGCCAATTTAATTTAATAGTCATAGTTTTCCTAGCAAACCAATATTTTAGTCAGTGAAATACAGAAAGTAATTTAAAAGCTAACTGATTAATTTTAAACTTTGCAGCAATGCATATTAGGTTTTCTGGGCAGAGTGTCACATGTAATAATTAGAAATCATTGTGTCCCCAGGAATGTACCCTATAGACCAATCTGAATATAATAACCTGAAGAGTGCTATAGAAAAACTGACACTAAACGATTCCAGTGTGACGGTTCATCGGGATAGTAGCCTTGCTCTAGGTGCTGGCTGGAGGTAAGCTTCAATTATATTGTAGGATTCCATTTTTATTGAAAAATAAAGTTTAAATGGCTTACTGGTTTTGACCATTTTTGAAGATCAGTTCATATTAGTGTAAAATGAACTAAAACATGTCTGCCTATTTACTACTGTGGATGCTTATTGTATGGATTAGTTTTATAGCTACTTTAAATAGAATCCCAATGGAAGATTTTATCTTATTTAATGAATTTATGCTAGGTTTTAATTACGATGTGAATTGATTGAATGACTTTTGATTCCACCCTTCCCCCACAAAATAGTAATATCAAATCAAAGAAAACAAAGCCCATGGGACATAAACATTTTGGAATTTGGCTTTTTCTCCCTCAGGTTAGGATTTCTTGGACTTTTGCATATGGAAGTTTTCAACCAGCGACTAGAACAAGAATATAATGCTTCTGTTATTTTGACAACCCCTACTGTTCCTTATAAGGCTGTTCTTTCATCAGCAAAATTGATAAAGGTACTGTTGTGAGCTAGCATACATAAGAAAACTAAATAAATATATATGTGTGTATGTATATGCAGAATATGAGACACATTTTAGTATACCAGTAGCTGACTAGCTATTAAAACTAAATATTTCTTGATTAATAGTAATAAAAGTTGAATTAACTTTTGATGAACAAGTTTCTTCAGAACTAATTATGCGTATTTTTCTTAGCCTGATGAAATCTCCACATTATCAACACTAGTCTGTTACTAGGAGTAAAAAGAAGAATTAGTTCTGAAAATACTGTTCTAAAGTCAGCACAAAAAATAAAGAGTATGATTTTGGGCATAAGTAATTCACCTTATGATTAGTAAAGCATTCTTTTCCTATATGGTTGTGGGAAATTTTAGATTTCAGGTTAACAGTAGAAACAATATTGTATTCAATCTAAGTCACAATATATTTTTTTTAAGCAAATATTAACTTTGGCATCTGTAAATATTTTCCAAATTCTAACCTTTAGGAATTCTTTTGTTTTTTATTAATTCCAACACATTTAATAACAAAAATTCTAACCTATGTTAGTAGCAAATTTAAAGACATGGTAACTACTAAGATTTCTTTTTAACTATTGGTGACTTTTCTTATTTTTTAGGAATACAGAGAAAAGGAGATTACAATCATCAATCCTGCACAGTTCCCTGATAAGTCAAAAGTAACAGAATATTTGGAGCCAGTTGTTTTGGGCACCATTATCACACCAGATGAATATACTGGGAAAATAATGATGCTTTGCCAGGTATAAATGTAATACAGTTTGATATAAAAGTACATTTTAGTTTTCTCGAACAGTGGTACCCAGCTTAGGTTTTGAATGGTTTCTGTCTCTACGGAGCCTGTCGAATTGAACAAAATAAATTTTCATAAAGATCTTTATATATTTTATCTGTTTAGATATACATACGTATAATTAGAGTATTTTGGCTTTTAAATGAGAAAACAGAGCCAGAATTTTTGATCATCTTGAATTTATATTTTAGCTTAAAGCAAAGAAATTTGATGCTTTGTTTCATCTTGAGTAGCTAAAAATATAGTTTCCTTTCACCTTTTTTGACTGTTTGAAATTGGGTATTATTTGAAAGATAATTAAAATACTTTAGAGACCTTTGATTGAAAGGTATTCCTCATTTTGCTTTAGTTCTTGCCACATTGTAATAAATGATTTAATCCACAAATTTGATATAATCATAGTCATCAGAAAGTACATATTTAAAATATTCTGACATATTGGAAAGAACTCTCAAGTGATGACTAGTGGACTTGAATTTTTATTGTCTTGTCCCAAAAAAGATGTAACTTTAGTCGCTTAATTTCTCTGGATCTAAATTTCTTTTATTTGTAAAATAAGAAATCAGAACTTGACTCCGCCTGTAGCTAATTTGATTTATTGTTAAGTGAAATATTGTATAATTTAAAAAGAGACTTATTTGATTAAAAACAAAAGATTAAAAGTTTTGGTAGGAAGTATATTGTAATTGAAATACAAAATGGTTCTCCCTGTATTATAAATATTTGTCAGCTGTTTTTATTGGACCATTAAAGAAATATTCCTTCATTTTGCCCACTCTTTAAAGTTGATAATTGACATCTGTCTATATTTATTAAATAAATCATTATGTGAATAAGTTATCATTCAAGCCATTTTCCTTCCCTTTTCAGGCTCGAAGAGCAGTTCAGAAGAATATGATGTATATTGATCAAAATAGAGTAATGCTTAAATATCTCTTCCCTTTGAATGAAATTGTGGTGGATTTTTATGATTCTTTGAAATCTCTGTCTTCAGGATATGCTAGGTAAAAATTTAATGGGAAACTCAAAATATCTGGAGTTTTTTTTCAGTATTGACCAGCAGGTGTTTACTGATATCCACTTACTTAATCTTGGTGATCTAGTGACAGAAATTTTCGTGCCCTCTTCATAAGAAATGTACTCTTGTAAGTTGATTAAAAATTGCATGTTATTTGAAAAAGCTACTGTGACCTAAGTGGCACTTTTAAAATGTATTTGAATGTTAAATAATCCTAGGAGTATCTGTGTACATTTGGAAAATAGAAGTGCTTGTTTAGAGAAATGGTAGGTGTGCCCCTATATTTGTAAACACTTCAATAACTTGGTCTTCCTAGGAGTAAGTACTCTGCATCATGAAACCCATTATCTTATCCCATAAAAGTACATGGAGGAATAGCCTGTTAGAATTAAAGGAAGAGTATAGCATTGTGGGGGTGTTTTTTGTTGGGGCAAATAACTAGATGCCCCTAGTGTCCTAAAATCTTATATTTACTGGATAGCATATACTAGGATATAAAGGAAATATATAATGGGGAAGTTGACAGAAAAGTGAATGTTCACATCTGGTAAAACACATGCATACATGAATGTGCATGCATACTTAAAATTATATTTCAAAGAAAAATCTCAGCATTTTGAAGAACATGCTGCAGTGACCTGGACGTTTACTTTGTGAAATGAGCTTTTCGATGAAGCAAGTCAGCATAACTCTTGATACAGTTATTTTTTCTAATTGGTCACCCAATTTTTTTTTTATGTCTTCTTTCAGACAAGACCTTGAGCAAATAAGTAGTGATGTAATTTAAAATGAATTGAGGCCACATGTTGTTAAACAGTTACTATAATTAAAAGGATAATTATTAAGTGTTTATAACAGTTAACAAAAGTCTGTGAATTCTAGCTTGCATTTGGGTACCACTTTCTGAGTTAAGTGGTCTTAAAGTCTTTTAGCTGGGAAACAACTTTCACATTGAGAGAACATGGCTTATTTTGAACTATTTAAAAATAATTCCAACTGCCAAAATTAAGTAGTCCTTATGTTCAGGAATACATGAGGATATTTTTTCATATTCTAAAAAAATTGAAATTATAAAGTTGGGGAGCATAGAAAATTTTAAATCTGTAAACACAGTGAAAATCTCAGGATTATGTCTATGTCTTGTCTCTTTATATTTTGCATAGTACTTAACATGGTACTTTTATGTAGTATATGATTAATGTTTATTGAAAAAAGAAAGGATTTGGGGAACACTTTAGACAGTAGTCAGGTTTAAGAGACTATTAGTGTCACCTTCGGAGAAGGCATTGGCACCCCACTCCAGTACTCTTGCCTGGAAAATCCCATGGACGGAGGAGCCTGGTAGGCTGCAGTCCATGGGGTCACAAAGAGTCGAACACGACTGAGTGACTTCACTTTCACTTTTCACTTTCATGCATTGGAGAAGGAAATGGCAACCCGCTTCAGTATTCTTACCTGGAGACTCCCAGGGATGGGGAGCCTGGTGGGCTGCCGTTTATGGGGTCGCATAGAGTCGGACACGACTGAGGCGACTTAGCAGCAGCAGCAGTGTCACCTTGTGACCTTCCTGCTGAAAACCTTTCGAAGCAAAACATTTGCAACTATAGGTACTGGTTTGTTTTAGAATTATGGCAGTAGCAATACACATGTTCTCATACATAACTGCAAAGATACGAGAGCATAATTGAAATTTTCTTTCTCATCAGACATTAGTTTTGTAAAACCTGTCTGTTTTGATTATTACTGTAAGCTTTGACCATATTGTTAGAAATAGTCGACACTTATTAAATGCTTACTGTGCTTAGGTAGGCTCTGTTCTTAACACTTTTTATGTTCTAGGTACATGTATTAACTCATCATCAAAAATGCTCTGTGAAGGTTTATACTAAAGAGCCATATATGAAATTCAGAAGTCTCATTTATTAATGGATACTTAGCACTGCCCTAGCATTTATTTAACTGGTAATAGAAAACTTAACAGAAACCCAACTCATGAGTCTGAGACTGTATATACATTCACTAGTATATATATTGTCTACAGCCAGCCAGCTTCTAGGAAGGAACTCTGGGAAGGTGACATGTCTTTCAGTGATGTACTTTCTTAGCCTGGTTTAACAGTTTGTTTCCCTTCCCTCAATGGAGCATGTTGATTTTTGTACCTGATTTCATAAATGTAAAAAGATACAGAAGTTCGTTCTTTACTGTCATCAGGTCGGCCCATTTATATGAAATTTATATGTAATTAGTTTGAAAGTTGGATTTTTGGGGAGTGATACCAGAGGAGGTAGAAAAAAGATATTTTGAAAAGAAAAAAAAATGTAATCTCTCAGGGAAAGTGTTTATAACTTGGATATTTTTCTTTGTTAGTTTTGATTACGAAGATGCAGGCTACCAGACTGCAGAACTTGTAAAAATGGATATTCTACTGAATGGAAATATTGTAGAAGAGCTAGTAACTGTTGTACACAAGTAAGTTGAATAGTAACTAATTACAGAATGTGAAAGTTGCTATTTCTTTTTACTTTTTTTTCATTTATTATTGGTTGCTCATTTTTGATAGCTACATTTTGAAAATTAAAAGGTATAATTAATTTCCATGTGCTAGTTTTTCCTTCTTTTTCCATGCTTCTCTTACCAAACTGTTGACAAGAGAATAGAATTAAAATAGCCAAAAAGGATAGTATCATGGAAAGAAATGTTTTCTTTACCATATAAAACAAAGTAAATGTTTTCTAAACTATGGTAGAC
>SJYT01012347.1:29384-73091 GCA_006410635.1 Cephalophus harveyi
ATGCAACTACCTAAGAATGTTTTCATAACAGTTATGATCAGGATAATGTTTTGATTTTTAAGGAAGAATTTGAAGACAATGACTGTCTTACAATGGGAGTTAAAATTGAAATCCATCTCTCCTACATTAATTTGTGAAGTTTGCTGTTTCTTCTGTTAAAAAAGATTCTTAACTCAGTTATTATGAGAATTAAATGATAAATGCTTTTTCTAAATCTTTAACATTGGGACTGACACATTTAAGCCTGTGCAAGTTTCTGTATTAGACTATAGCTATATAATCCAAAATTTCAAGGCCTTCAATCAGTAAGGAGATTGATAGCTTTTCTTGACTTGCATAATATAGTACTGGGCTTCCTTGAGAATCTTCATATCCTTCAAAAACAAAGCACTTATCATTCTTTGAGAAGATAATAAATTTAGGATCTGCTAGGAAGGGAATTAGAGGTAACTTTCCAAGTGTCTATTTCATGGATAATAACTATAAAGTTGTAATTAATTGATATCTCTAATTAATTGTAGGATTATTTTTCTATGGAGTGATTTGGACTTAAATTTCTTAAAATGTTTTTCAGTATGGTGGTGATATTACCCGAAAAATGAAGCTTTTGAAGAGACAAGCAGAAGGAAAGAAAAAACTCAGGAAAGTTGGCAATGTCGAAGTTCCAAAAGATGCTTTTATAAAAGTTCTGAAAACACAATCTGATAAATAATTGGTGGGAAAATATAAGGAATTTTAATAAATTAAAAATTGTGTATCTTTTAATTTTCCTTCAGTTTAGTTCAGTTGCTCAGTTGTGTCTGACTCTTTGCGACCCCATGAATCACAGCATGCCAGGACTCCCTGTCTATCACCAACTCCCGGAGTTTACTCAGACTCACGTCCATTGAGTCTGTGATGCCATCCAGCCATCTCATCCTCTGTCGTCCCCTTCTCCTCCTGCCCCCAATCCCTCCCAGCATCAGAGTCTTTTCCAATGAGTCAACTCTTCACATAAGGTGGCCAAAGTACTGGAGTTTCAGCTTTAGCATCATTCCTTCCAAAGAAATCCCAGGGCTGATCTCCTTGCAGTCCAAGGGACTCTCAAGAATCTTCTCCAACACCACAGTTCAAAAGCATCAATTCTTTGATGCTCAGCTTTCTTTACAGTCCAACTCTCACATCCATACATGATCACTGGAAAAACCATAACCTTGACTAGACGGATCTTTGTTGGCAGAGTAATATCTCTGCTTTTCAATATGCTATCTAGGTTGGTCATAACTTTCCTTCCAAGGAGTAGGCGTCTTTTAATTTCATGTTAATTTTCCTTAGTAATTTTAATATGTTGAACACAACAGAAGGAAAATGATAAAATTTGCTTATTACCTTCAAGGTTTTCAATTTTAAATAACCTCTTGGCTTTTCTTTGAAAGACAGTAATGGGTGGATAAGAACTTAAGATTCTGAAACCATATTGCCTGGTTTCACATTTCTGTTCTAGCACTGACTAGACTAGGCAAGGTGACCTTGACCAACTTACCCTTTCTTTATTTACTCTTTCGTAAAATCAGAATTACTATTACTTCATAGGCTGTGAGTATTAAATACTATGTTTAAAATGTTCAGAAGACTACATGACACATAGTCAATGTTAAGTGATTCTTACTAGTTTTCAAGCATATTCTTTACACTAAAAGACATCATACATAAAGATTTGATCTTGTTCCAATCCCACAATAAGCTTGTTAGATGGATATATTTAGATGATATATATCAATCTGTTATTAAAGTTAAATAACATAGTATTTAGACCTGTGATCTAGTTTTTCATAAAATTTTTACAAATGTTATTTGGAAACCAGATAGTTTACATATAAATTAAAATAAGGATATGAGCTGCTTATTCTGAGAATTAAAATGCATTTATGTAAAGGGATAGATGTTTGATATTAATAGCATATTAATAGCAACTGCCATTAATGACAGTCTAATAATTATTGTCTAGATTTCATAACTGAGACTAATTGAGACTGACTGGAGCTTTAAATAACTTAGTTAAGGTCACATAGTCAGTAAATAGCTGTCTTACTTCAAAGCATGTCTTCTTAGTAAATAAACAAGAGGGCATATTGTATTATAGTAAGATAATTTAGCCACTGATTTTTGTCCTTTACCTTGAATGAATTGAACGAGGATAAGACTGTCAGTGATAAATTTTATAAAGGTTGTTATGAGATAGTGGCAGATAGTGGCAACTTAAAATTATGAGTAGAGGTTAAGTAACATGTGGCTTAGTCCTAGTTACATAATCAACCATCTTCTTCATTTCTTCTAGCTTTGGTAGATCAGATGGATTATAAGATCTCATGACAGTATTATTTTAATGTAATTTCTGAGATATTCTGTCATACCATTATGGCCAGGGGAAAGTTAGAAGTTGGTACCTGGCATATAGTATCTACTGTGTGTCTGCTGTTCAATATTTGTGCCTTACTTGTATGCGTACTGTAAAAGACCTTGATGCTGGGAAAGACAGGATGCGATGGCTGCATGGCATCATCAACTTAATGGACATGAGTTTGAGGAAACTCTGGGAGATAATAAAGGACAGGGAAGCCTGGCGTGCTGCAGTCCATGGAGTCGCAAACAACTGAGCAACTGAACAACAAAAGTATTCGTATAGCTTGATACTTTTTCTTTTCCCTTTAACCTCTGACTTTTTAGGAAACAGTTTTACTTTTAGTAATAGTACAAAAAGGATATTTTTCAGATTTTTTTTTAGCATACTCTTCTCTCCCTGGCCACTTTGATAAAACATGATTTAGAGTTGTGTATTCCCCCAGAGTAGCAGTCCCCAACCTTTTTGGCACCAGGGACAGGTTTCCTGGAAGATTTTTCCATTGCTGGGGGGTGACTTGGGGATGATTCAGGCACATTACATTTTTAATAACATTTTATTTTTATTATTATTTTTTGGCTGTGTTGGGTCTTCGTTGCTGCATGGGCTTTTCTCTAGTTGCAGTGGGCAGGCTTCTCATTTCAGTGTCTTCTCTTGTTCTAGCATGCAGGCTCCAGGGGTTCAGTAGTTGTGGCTCCTGGGCTCTAGACTGTAGGCTCAATAGTTGTGGCACCTGGGCCCTGTAGCATGTTGATCCTCCTAGATCAGGGATTGTATCTGTCTCTTCTGTACTGGCAGGCAGACTCTACCACTGAGCCACCAGGGAAGCCCTCATTTATTGTGCACTCTCTCTTATTACATCAGCTCTACCTCAGATCATCAGGCATTAGATCTTAGAAGTTGGGGACACTGCCCCAGAAGACCTTAATTATATTACTAAGATTTTTCTGTACATTAAAATATCATAAACCATTAGTATTATAATAGCCACCATTTATTGAGTTTAGTATGTTGACAGCCACTGTGCTGAGCTCTATAGACAATCTACACAACAATGGAGGTACAGGCACTATTACCCTATTTCATAGGGGAAGAAACTCAGACTTATGTATTCCCCAACAGCATCAAAACAGTGGTTTCTTTCTTCAGATCACAATGCTTAGCTACCATGCTTTATTGCCTCTTGTGGAAATACCTTCAATAGACTTTAATTACCAGGTATGGGACTGGGAGATACTACTGATTTCACCAATTATTCAAAAACCATTTATAATACTCGTCTATTAAAACTTCATTATCTAGAATTAAAGCAGCATATTTTATCCCAACAGTCTTATTTTTATTTTTTAATTTTCTATTTAAATATTTTTAAGACTATATTTCAATCACATAAGCAATTAAGCAGGTATGTAAGTGATGCTTCTACTAGGTGGGCTTATAAAAAGCAAAATATGCAGAGTGAAAAGAAAGTATTTTTTACTCCCTAAGAAGCAGAATTTGTATAGGCAGAGGCATTGTCTCTTAAATCTAATTGCATGATGACAACAAATAAAAAGTATTAATAAATGCAATCTCATAGCTACTATTAATTGTTAGAATATTTCAGATGCATGTGTTCAATTTTACTTCTGGAAATAAAATTTAGATAATATTTATTACAAGCTTTATTTGAGTTAAAGATAGAAAACAATATACTTTTATTTGCAATTTAATGATGCAAACTGTTATGCAATCTAAAATAGTTTACAGTAATTCCTTTTATATTTCATCATATCCTCTTATACAGTATATATATGTAAGGAATAAAGCTAATGGTTTAAGAGGTTCAATAATTTTCCTTAAAAAAAATTTCCTTCATTGTGTTTCTAGGTATAAAGCTCATAATTGCCAAAATACGTATATTAAGTGCATGAACCCAAGTCATTAAATAAAACTAAGGTCACATTTGTAAAAAGAGAAAAAAAAAGTGCTAAAGAAGACGGTGCACAAAAAACATGCACTTAATACATACTTTCCAAAAGGACATAAACTAGTTTTAGGCACTGCTGTCTCTTCAAATTTTCTGTACGAACAATATCTAACAGGACTTTTGATGTCCAGATGCTACTGTAGAAAGATGACCAAGGGAACCACGTGCAGAAAGCTTGTGTGTAATACAGAGAAAACAAAGATAGCATTTGGAAGTAAAGGCTTGCAATGATAGTTGTATGATACCTGAAAGGCTTGGAGTGTCGTCCTGTTATTAAAAAGTTAAAAGTCTAATAATGCCACTGGAGTCATATGAATGATACTTGATGTACAGAAGTCACCTTTAAAATGATTTAAAATTTGTAAATAGGTAGACATTTCTGTGGTGTTACATTGACAATGTGGCTTCTGTAACAAGCAGCTGATCAACCGTGAAAGTCAATTATTTCTCCTAAACCCTAGTATAAAATGGACACATTGTAAATATGGAATGTTTAATATAGATATTAGACTTCAAAAATGACAATATTCAAAAATTCCCCAAGTTTTAATCATATTGCATAGCTGAAAATTCATATATGTATAAAAGTGTTCTGTTCATTCAAGCAGAATTTTGATCCAATCTCCTTCAATTTCCTTCTTTCATACTGTACAGTGGATCCACAAGTTTATTGTGCACATGCATTAAACCTTAAAGAAAAAAAGCACATTTCTAGTTTTATTTCTAATTTGAACTGTATCTCATTTACTTTAGAAAAAGAAAGATTTTAAAAAATACAACGTATGGTAGCTCCCACCTAATACAAAATAGTTGCATTTATTGGAAAGATGCAAACAAAATGTTTCAGACTGTTTAGTTTTCCCTTCTCCAGAGGATCTTGACTCAGGAATCGAACCTGGGTCTCCCATAGTGTAGGCAGATTCTTTACCATCTGAGACACCAGGGAAGCCCCCAGTACAAAATGGTTGTATTTATTGGAAAGATGCAAATAGAAATGTTTTGGAATGTTTAAACTACCTAGCAAGTATCAATTTATGGTTATGAAATCGTAGATCTAGAATGGGGTACAGGTTCTTTTTAAGTAAGAGCAGTTTTGGCTTTAGAATTTCAGTATGACAAAATAACAGATTTGAACACTATATCTAAAGTCTGTTGAGTTTGACTCTCTGAGAAGCTCAGAGTCAAACTCTAGTCACACTCTACTGAGGAGCTCAGAACTGTTGTTAACGTTAGTTCTCCAATATATTACTCTATCTACTCATCTGGCAAATTATTTTTCACTATTTTTACATGGGTGTTTACAATAGGGGTTGATGACAAGTCACTCAGACAAGTTTACTAAAACAATGTAGAAGATAATCTATATTAAATATTAATTTCCAAGAAAATTTAAATTTCATCTTATAATTGGCCTGCTTCTAAACTCTCCTTAATAAAGCTTCTTGGGGAAATCTTCCAGTTACTCATGTCTTTGGGGAAATAAATGGTCCCAATTAATCAACTAAATTTTATTTGGAGGTCAGAGAAATCAGTTAAATTTACCACGCTGTTAAGAACATGGAGACTGGGGAAAGGGACTAATGTGGTTTTCTTAAGAAATGGAATTACTGGATTGAGGACACAGGGTACTTGATAGTAAGAAAGTGTTCTTTATCAAAAGACTACAGAATCACTCTAAAATTCAAACTGTGAAGACCCATTTTTAAGAGCTAAGTAAAGGGACATGTAAAGAACACTAAAGTCCTACTACATGTAGTAGGAGGAAAACCAGGAGTGGAACAGTCCTGAGAGAAATATTCACTGGTGCAGTTGAAAGAATGTTAATTACTCAACAGCTTACTTCAGTGTCTCATGAGCACCTCAGACTTGTTGACAAAATCCAGATCCATTTTCCCCTTCTATAACATTTCTTTAAAAATATTAGTATATGGTATTATCTATCCTTTGCTGAGCTGCTAACGCCAGACAACTGAAATTCACTGGAGATGTTTTTTCTTTTAAACTCAGGAGCAAGACTGGTTGACATTCCTTTCAAAATACATCGCAAAGTAGATATATTTCTTCATCTCCACAGCTGGTTGAAGCCACTTTCCTCTCTAATTTTACGACCAGCTCAACACCCTATTTGCATAATTTTCCCTTGTCTAATTAAAGGAAAAAAAAAAAAAAACTAGATTATACCATTCTCCTACTTAAAATTCTCTTATTGCTATGGTCACTTAGAAAATAATTTGGATTTTAATCTGTTGTCTTTGCTTATCCTTCTGATCTCATGTCCTTCCACCTTCCCCCTTTTATGTTACACTCAACCCTGGCTTTGTTGCTAATACCTCAGAAAGGCTAAACTTGGTCACAGTGCCCGGTCTTTATATTTGCTGTCTCATTTAGCTGGGAATGCTCTTCTCCCTGAGCAAAGCATGCTTTTTCTCCTTTAGGCTTATTGGGTCTCAGCCTAAATGTCACCTTATAATGAACTACTGTTTCACTTTCTTTAGAACAATTTGCACTCTCAGAAAATAAACAGGTTCAGGCCCTTACATTTACTGCTCTAAATTCTGGATCTATAAAGATCATAGATACATGGTGGAAGCTCAGTAAACATTTACTTTAAAAAAATCTGTGAAGGTTCAGTGAGATGGCTTCTGGGAAGCTTTTTTTTTTTAATATAAACAAAATGAATTTAGAACATATATTGTTAAAAAGGAGAAAGGGAGAGAGTGGAGACCAAGATTCTGTAACTCAAGGTCCTTAAGACTGAAAAGTATCAAGAGCAGTGGCAGAATGGCTAGACATGGAAGGATGCTTAATCATTAACGATAAATTTAGAATCTTGGAGGTAAGACTGGAGGGACTGAAGTTAAAGTGTTCCATGCAGCTGGAGAGAGAGAAGGGTCAAAAGGTTAAAGTGAGTAATGGGAAGAGTTTGAAGACATTAAAGCAAGGAGCTCAATTAACCCAAGAAATGAAAGAATTATGTATAAAAAGAACTAAACTAAGCAAAGGCACTTGATTGGTTCTGCCTCCATCTCAGGAATATGACAGCTATTTAGCTATCTGGCCTTATATATAAAATGAAGTAACCTCTGCTCAAAAGTTCAAAATAGAAAGCAAAGTACTTAGCATAATGCATAAAAGTCCTATAATGATGTTTGGTTTCTATGTCTTAGATAATGTAATCTCTAATACTTGAATGTTTCTATAGTGACAGTTCCACAAGTTATTTAACTTTCCCTTCCACCCTTACCAGTGCTTTGAAGATAAAAAGCCTATGATAAAATCCATGAGAATGTGGACAAACCAACAAATACTTCATTCGTCTGTTTCATGCAAACTATCTCTGAAGCTAGATTTTAAATTACTTATTTACTGGCATGTGTTATTTGCTCAAAAAATGTTAATACATAAGAATATTTTTCTCAGGGCTAATAACTCCTCCAATATTCTTTTGAAAGGTCACTGACATGTGAGCCCTCATTTGCCTTTTCACTAAATTTTTAAAGTATAAGCAAGCCCCATTTTAGCTTGTACTTTTAAAACAATATACTTTGTTTTCTATTCTACTAAGAGGAACTTTTTCTGCTACTGTGTTAGTTCATCCTTGCACCTGTGCTGTTGATGCCATTTTCTTGAAAACTAAATGCTAGGCATCTTCAACAGCTCTCAGTCCCATCAGCTCAATTAAAGTTTTAAGTACTATATAAATATAAAAATCTCCTAATGTACCTTGGATTTCACAGTGATTGACATAATTTAGGTCTTAAACTGAAGTGGTATCAGCGTCACGTGTTTATCCATCTACCTGCCCAACTTCCTAGAATTTACCAAGTGTCTCCAATATACTAGGTATCCTTTGAGATGCTGAACTAATGCAGTGAACCAAAACTAAAGTCCTACCTTTATGGAGCTACATTTTATTGATATTTTCTCAAATCAATTAATGAGCTAGTTTTTATGAAGAATGCCAACTACCTTCAGGCAGGGAAACTTAAACTTCTTTTGAGTAATACCACAGGAGACAATATATTTGAAGGCACTGTAACTCATGTTTCCTGGCTGATGACATTAATTGGAAAATATAATTTACATTTCCCAAAAATGAACATTAAAGGGTAATTTTTTATACTGCAAAAGTTATCTGCTCATGAAAAAAATTTACCAGATAATTATCTCTAAATAGAACTAATCTTATTTAAAACAAGATTTAACTGCAAAGTTTACAAACAGTATGTAAAAAGCAGCAAAGTGGAGACTGGAGAGACTTGAGAGGAGACAACAGAGACAATGGTAATCTCAACCATGTAGTTTAGAAGATACATGTCTTCTAGAATATCAGCTCATAGAAGACCATTCTACTTGATATAATTCACCTACCATTTGCTTAAAGCTTTGACTGTGGTAAGAATACATCAGAGCTTAGAAATGCACAATTTAAAACATCAGGATAAACATTACAAAGCCAACTCATAAAATTTTTTTTTTTTAACTAAACACTAAGATAAAGCAACTTGTACGTAAGATGACTTGTACATAAGATAAAGCAACTTCCTATACAAGAATGTGATAAAAATAGATAACTGCCACAAATCATAAATAGAAATAAGTAAATTCTAATGAGAATGATGAAAATGTATAGACTTCTGACATGTTGCCTGAAGAAGAAAAGCTAAATATAGATTTTATGGTTTGGTTCAATCTGAACTCATTCAAGGTCTATCAAGCTATTGGAGTAGGGCTTAAAAAGGATAAAACAAAACAAAATGTTCACCATGATGATAATGTCTTGAAAATATATTACTTCAAGGACATAACACATAGGTTTTATTTAAAAAAAAAAAAAAAAAAAACTGGAATAAAACAAATTATTAACATGTTTCCCTGTGATCTACTTATATCTTTCAAAAGATATATACTGAAATAAACTTCCATTTGCTAATGAATTTTATTAATTTAGATGTAGTTAAGATTTCTTTAGGAGCTAATAATTAGAACCCTTTAAAATTCCTGTTGACACTTTTAAAGGGATGGTAGAAGAAAGAATAATGGTATGAATGGTATTTGAAGAATTAAAGATAACTATGTGATTCGTTTCCTCCAGTATATCTAACAATAATATAATAATGAGGACATAACAAATATATAAAATTACATTTATAACATGTATAAATTTATGAAGTCAACCATTCTACCTTGTATCAAAATCCCTTACTGTAAAATGAGGTCTATATATAACCCAGAACAATATCTCAAATCCATTTTTCTCCATATTGAAGGAGGCATCCTGACAGAGGCTGATGTCCTAAATCTCTTCAGAAATATGTTCAGCTTCATAATTTGTAAGTGACTTAACATCCCTACTAAGCCTGTTAATTCACCTATAAATGGGATTATAAGAGTAGCCATGTCATAGAATTTTGAGAATTAAGTAAATCAGTACGTATATTATGTTTAAAATAGTGCCTGGCAATGTAAGTACTGGCTGTTGTTATTTTCTGATAAAAACCAGACTGATCAGAAAAGTATAGGGGGTTTATCTGGGAATTACTCATGCTAGAAAATGGCAATGTTAAATGAATCTCCTCTAAACTGGCATTAAAGTATGTGGATATTGAAGATTGCTCCTGTTAACTTTGTCAAGGAATCTAATAGTTGAGATGAAACCTGGACTACATGGAAATATATGGGTAAAATGCCATCAAGAGCTCTATCTCATTCATAACCCATAACTGAGCTATTCTGTTTTTACCTGTCAAATTACTAATTACAGTTTTCAGTTTAGTTTGGTATATTTGTGACTTGGTAAAAAGCTGATAATTTAACTGATAAAAATATAAATGACTAAAAGTAATCTAAGTGTTTAACAGTAAGGGAAACATTTAAGTAAACTATGACATCATATAGCCATTAAAAATACTTTTGAAGAATATTTAGTAAAACAAGGAAATTCTCACAACAGGTTAAGTGCAAATACAAAGCTCTATATCTATGATCAAAATTTCATGTTAAAAACGAGACTATTTTCCCTGTTTGCCAAACTTCATTTGTATTACAGTCAAGATTTTTTGACATTCACACACTCCCATGAACCACGAGTTACTGATTTCCTTTAAATTGAATTTTCAAGTTTTTACTATATTTCATGAATATGAGATGCTGAAAAAGTATAAGACATGCTATTATTTTATGTACCACTAAGGAAAACTTGCTACCAGATAAACTATATGAAGTCAACTTTAAACATCCCAATTTCAAATTAGATAAATGTGAAAAAAGCAGTATCTTAGAGCTAATAAAATACAGTAACCTCTTTAACCTTGTCAAAGCAATGATATCCATGAAATACAAGTTTGGTTGGTTCAGTATATATTTTTTCTAATATATATTAAACACCTAGTTATTAGAGTAAAAAGATTAAAAATATATTTTCATTCATATAATATCACCAGTACACTAACTACATACTTTGTGAATTACTGACCTATATATATGACTAATTACATCATATTCAGTCACATTAAGTTTTAATTGTTATCTACAATGGAACATTCGCCCAGTCTACTTTTGAAACTTCAATGCTCACCTTTAAAGTATTTCACAGTTTTAACTCTTAATTCTAAAGTAGCATCTTCATCACATACAAAAATAGTTCGGGGATGCTGCTGGAAAGCTGAAACAGTCCACATGTGATTGACTCCTTCTTCTATTGCTTTGTAGAGAGCAAATGCCTTGTGTGCGCCTGTAATGAGGATCATTACCTGAAAAATCATGAACAATTCTTAAAACACGTTCAAATGACCTAGAAGCTCTATTTTTTAAAACAAAGAATTTAGCACCAATATTTTTCTGAGGATTGAAATAAAAATAAATAGCTCCATATTTCTTCATAGTCCAAGATATTTATTTCTATTCTTTAAGGTAATAGGCAAGCACAAAGTAAACAAAGTAAAATAGTATCTTGTAATGGAGTATTACTAAATATACCATAATGCCTATGATATTTAACACATATAATAGTGATGTGCAGAAGAGACCTGGGAGAATAAAGAAAAAGGAACAGGCTGTTTTGTAAAAGCAGAGTTATATAAGTTACATAACCAGTAATGATTTACCAAATTGCTCTAGTCCAGATAAGTAATAGATACTACTTTGGAAAAGCAAAGGACTCTGAAACAATAGATATTTTAAAAGTAATCTAGAGTCTGAAGACTGTTCACTGAATAGGTTCTATATAAAGCTATTTTGGAACAAAACTAGATTGAAAGAAGGATTCAGAATCTACTTAAATATAGGAACTATCCTTTTTTTCTCTTAAGACTCATATGTGTTACATAATTGAGACCCATCCTTAGGTACAGAAAACCCAAGCTCTTGGTCACAGATTCCTAATAGCCTATGAGATAATTCAAAGAACATGTACAAAAGTGAGTAAGTATATAGATGTCTGAAAGAATCATTTCTTTAACATTTTTAGCAGTAACTCAATCCTATTTTACAAGTTAAAAGTTTATGAAATAAACCTTTAAACATTTTTTCTCATTACAATTGTTAACTAAAGAATGAATGTTAAGGTGGTTTTAATTCTAAAATATCTATAACAACGTAAAAATTCTACATTTTGTATTTTATTGCCAGAACTTCTAAAACATGGAGGAAATTAAAGATTAATATACCAGATATTATTGTATTTCTTTTATCAAGATTCACTATTTTCCATTTTGGAGCTATATCTTGAAAAAATATCAAAGCCCCAAAATGCATTTAAAATGTGTATGAATTTCTACTGTTTTTATTGACACTTCTTGTTCTTAAGTATAGAAATCTCAGTTTAGTGAAGAATTAATATGCCTATAATTAAAGGCATTTTTAAATTAAAAGCACCTATAATTAAAAGCACCTATGATTAAAAGCATTCTTTTAAACATTAACAATGCTTGATATAATAAGGTAAGCACAACACTGAATAGTGGCTTTATTAATTAGTTTTCCTTACTGGAAATTAAAGACACAGGAGTTAAAACAACAACAACAACAACAAAATATTCAAGTTCTTTGCTCTGTTTTCTATTCACAATCTTTGGAATTAGAATCAGGGTCCGTTAAGTGATTATTATGCAATCTGGCATAAATCCTTATACTATCATTTGAAAAGTCTCTTTAAAGCAACTTTAAAACCATTAAATGGGAATATGTAGTGATAATTGCATGATAGATATTTACTGAAATGGACATTAATTTATTTCAGGAGTTTTAAGGTGATTTGGTGGTTTCAAAGTTAAACACTGAACTTAGCACTTTCTATGAATCATCTAACTCCTCAAAATAACAGCATGAGATAAATACTATTCTTATTTTTCTATTTTATAGATAAACTGAGGCACAGATATTCGGTACCTTGCTGAAGGTCTTGGTAAGGCTACTATATAAACAAGAGGTCTGATTCCAGCAACCACATCCTTAATAACTACAATAAGACATCAGTTCAGTTCAGTTCACCTTTAATTGAGAATTATGAAGACATATCTGGAGAATCAGGAATTGAAAAACATTGTTCTCATAATGTAATTTGATGTTGCTAATGTGATCATTTCTACTCTATCTGTTCCACTATTTTTCAAGGAATAAGAGAATAAATGCGAACAAGAGTAGCTCCTGTCTGAAACCAAGTCTTTAAGGATAAGCAGAAAAGGGGGCATTTCAGACAATTATGGGTGGTCAATAAAAAGCTAGAAATTTGGTAAGGCTGAACCACAGGGTAATGAAAGGAAGTGGCTAAAAACTTACTGAAATTTGATATATGAGCCTTTTCACGCCAAACAAAGGGGCTAGATATCATCTTGTGATGAAGTAGCAGGGAATCAGAGACTCATTACATACCCAAGTAATAACTAAATTATGTTTTGTTTTTTTTTTTTAAATGGGCTGTAATATAGAGAACGGGATAGGTAAAGAAAGGAGATAGGCATGAAGTTTAGGATGGGTTTGCAATAATCCTCAAAAATAAAAACTGATATAGACCAGAAGTAAGGCAGTTCTGACGAGAGCTGGTCACTCATCTCTAAGTTAAATGGTGGAATGTGGTGACTGATAAGATGTGAAGAAGCCTAAATGACAAAGTTTCAAGCTCAGATAATTTTCATGGAGAGTGTTGCTATTCACCACGGAAGGCAAAGACAATTTCGGTAGAAAGATGAATTTTGAACCATTAGTCACTTGAAAATATGAATTCTGCAGCTTCAGAAAAAGAACTGGCTAAAGATTGGTAGTTATCACTGTATTGAGCACAGTAGATCTTTCTGGAATAGTACTAAATCTACTGAGAAGAGTAATACAAAGTGAGACTGCTATTGATGTGTTAATTAAACAAACAAACAAAAACATGCACACACAGAGGTCACTGAGAAGACCGCCCAAAAGTATGCATAATGAATATACAGTGCTAGGAAGAGAACCCAAGGCAGATGGAGGACTGACTGAGAAAGAACGGTCAGAAAGGAAGAATAATAGTAGTTTTATGACAGAAGAAACAGGAATAGATGATGAAAAAGAGGCCCAGTAGGATAAGACTTGTAAAAGGATGATGGTTTTAACAGTTAAGAAATCATTGGTGACGTGTCATATTCAGTAAGTCAACAAAATAAAAAGTGGATTTTTAAGTTTTAATGGTCATCACAAAAATAAATATTCAAATTATTATATATAACAATTTTAAAGACGCTACAACAGTTAAAAACAATTTTGTGTCTTTTCTTTTGAAATTACCTTAAAAATATAAGCATTATCTTTAAATATATCTCAGTAAAAATAAAGCTTAATGCTTTGAGGGTAAATTTGGCTTTCGTCAAACAGCCAAAAGTTAGTAAAAATCAGATCTGATAGGTTAGGGAGATAGCCAAGCTGTGGATAGAACCAACCTGTCTAAAATGAATTATGGGCAAAAATAACTCATTTAAACTGTTTCTAACAGTAACTGAATATCTATATGTAACAGGCAGTGTACTGTGTTAGATATACATAACCCAATAACGCTTGGAGATTATAAATTAGTGAGGAAAAGATATTAAACAACTAAACACAAAAAACAATTATAAACTGCAAAAAGTGCTGTAAAGAGAAAGAACAGTACAGTAAAACAGAATGAAAGACAGTAATTTTGATTATGAGGATTATGGTCAGAAGAGGGTGCTCTGAAAACTGAAAAGTGAATGGTGCTATTTTAGCTAAGCAAGGACTAGAAAAAGTATAACATTTCACAATTAACATCAGTTTAAGGCCTCAAGGCAAGAAAAGAGTGAAAATTGCGGGCAGTGACCTGTGTGGTTCACGATCTAGTAGATAATTCCTAAGTCTTAAGAAATCTGTAATAACTTACAGGTGCCACTTCCAACATGTGTACGGAAGGTCCTCGTTATCTGAGCTGCCCAAACGTGAAGATACTCATTGATGCACTGAAGACTTAATCTCCCAGTCAAACCTACTTTCCACTCAACAGAGGCATCTGCCCAGCACATGGATCCAAATTTTACATGTACTTGCAGTTATTGGAAATGACATTGAAGAATAACTCACATCAGAGTTAAAACTACTAGCAGATGAAAATCTGTACACACTAAGCCCATTAAAATTGAAGATAAGCAAATCATTAGGTATAATCATGTGATACCTCTTTCAAAAGAATGTTATGAAAAATCGAGCAGCATTATTTACAATTGCCAAGACAATAGGACTTCCCTGGTGGCTCAGAGGTTAAAGCGTCTGCCTCCAATGTGGGAGACCCGGGTTTGATCCCTGGGTCGGGAAGATCCCCTGGAGAAGGAAATGGCAATCCACTCCAGTATTCTTGCCTGGAGAATCCCATGGATGGAGAAGCCTAGTAGGTTACAGTCCACGGGGTCGCAAAGAGTCGGACACGACTGAGCGACTTCACCTTACCTTACTTACTCCTTAAGACAATAGGAACAACCCAAGTGTGCATCAGCAGAGGGTTGGTGTAAGAAGATGTGGCTTGAGTGACACACACAAATATTACTCAGCTATTAAAAAAAAAAAAAAAATGGTGCCATTTGCAGTAACATGGGTGAACCTAGAGAATATCATACTGAGTGAAGTAAGTCATACAGAGAAAGACAAATATAGCATTCGTATGTGGCACCTAAAAAATAATACAAGTGAATCTATATAAAACAGAAACAGATTCACAGACACCGAAAATAAACTTGTGGCTACCAAAGGGAAAGGGGGATAAATTAGAAATATGAAACTAAAACACAAACTATGTAATAAAACAGCTAAGTAACAAGGACTTACTCTATATGGAAATGATCTGAAATATATATATATATAACTGAATCACTTTGCTGTACACTGGAAACCAGTACAATATTGTAGGTCAACTATACTTCGATTAAAAAAAAAGAATGATATATGATAAAGCATTAAAGCCCTTAGGAAAATGATGAAGCCCTAGTAGTTTTGTCATAATTTTCTCTATCATCATGCTGGGAATAAATACTATGAAGTGAATGGCATCATGTAATTTTGTTGGAAAACCTGAACAAAAGAAAAAAAATGTCTGAAATAACTCTCTCTTCTAAGAATTAGCATAAGAATTGCATTATAACTTAAATCTTGCTAAATGTAAGAATCTTTTTCCATAACTTTGAGTTTTGTATTTTAGAACCAAGATTGCTCGGAATTATTTTCAATTTATTTACTATGAAAAAGGTCTTTTTTTTTCATAAACCAATTATTTTTTTCACGTGAAAAACTCCTACATTCTGAATGACAGTTCTGTTTATGTATTCAAGCCTAGATATATTTATATCAAGATCAGTTACTTATTCACCATACGCCTTCTATACTCTTTCCCCTGAACCTATCCAATCCTGCTGCTAAGGGATGGAGTTTTGGGGTTTCCATATAATTTAACTACTTATAATCATGAGCTGACTATAATTTGGTCTGTTACTCTCAGGGCAGGAAATAAAAGATGAATTAAAAACTAAAAAATCTAAGAGTCTACTGTTCAGAACTCTTACCTTCTTAAACATACCAAATTTAGAACAGATCACGTCTTAGAGGGGTTCTTTATCCACTGGAAACCAACTAAGCTATGCTACAGTCAAGAAGCACATGACACTAAATTACCTTCAGCCTCCAAAAACAGTTTAAGGTTAATTAGAACTGCATCTTTGCTGTAACAAGTCCTTTCCCCAAACTATATATAAGTGTGATGTTAGGACCTCAAATTGTGAAACAGGAAGAGGCAAGTGAAGCAGTACCTCAAAAGAGGTAGTGCCTAATTTTTAATTTCCAGCTCCAAAGACTTAATTTACTTGAATTCTAAACATGGTAATGAGCCTGACAGCAATTACTGAAAGCTAGACAATTTATATTGCAAATATGATTAAATCAAAACATCACTTATTTGACACCATAATTTCTCCAAAATCTACAAACATCAAAGGAAAAACATCAAAGAACATTTAATTCTTACTTCTCTAGCATCCATCACTGTCCCCACACCAACTGTTAGAGCCATAGTTGGCACTTTTGATAAATCTCCGTCAAAATATTTAGCATTTGCCAAAATGGTGTCCATTGCTAGAGTCTTTAATCTTGTCCTTGATACTAAACTGGATCCTGGCTCATTGAAAGCAATATGACCATCTGGACCAATTCCTTTCAAAAGAAATACATACATACACACATATACACATAAGTAAATAAGGTTTCTCACATAAAGTAAATAAGTTTTCTCAAAGTTAAACATGATTTTAAGACCAAAGAAATAGTCATAAACACACTTACCTTGTTTTATCTGACAGCTGAATTTCTAATGCTGCAGTAAGATATTTGTTCCTATATTTGATTCAATAAGTATTTCTGTTTTCCATATGCTTAGCATTGAGCTAGCATGATTCTAATAGCAGCAAAATTAAGTATCACTTTATAGTAGAATAATACTTGATAGTGTATAAAGCATTTTTCACATGCATCATCTCAATATCAGACATATTTAATAATCTTGTAATAAGTCAGATTAGGCATATCTATTTACCTCATCTCCCCCACCTATTTTTTAAACTCAAAGGAAACTCTGATGCTCAAGGATAATATATGACTTATTCAAGGTAATATTTTAGTAAATAACTAAGACAAAATTCAGTCTAAATCTTCTGATTCCTAACCTAGTAGTCTTTGCAGTCACAGTTTAACTTGCTTGCTTCTTAGTCTAGATAGGGCAATTAACTACTGGACCTCTCTGTAGTAGTTTCCTCACTTATAAAAATGTCTACATTGGACAAGTTATTATCTAAGGAAATAGTTTTCTTCAAACTTTTTTTGACTGTAACCTATAGCAAGAAATACATTTGACATTGCAATCTAGTACACATATAAATACAATTAAAATAAGAACCACATGAAATAATACTTACTCTTACTAGGAGTCATTCAAGCTACTTTTGATTCCATTTCATTTAATTTACAAAAGGGAAATGCTGAATGTGACTGACCATACTGATTTTATAATTGTTTGACAACCACAATTTGAAAACACTACTTTGAGGAGATCTACTACCAGCTCTAATACTCAAGACTGTCTCTAAAATATAGGTAAGAATATGATATTTCTTATTTGAAGGAAATTGGAGGTAAATCTTTTTATCAAATCAAGAATCTTCCTGTGTAGTTATTACTAAATCAAGTTTTACATACATGGACCCTACTTGCTAGTCAGATTTCTGGCAACTTCAATCAAAAAATAAACCCACAAGTTCTCTGGGTCAAAATATCTGTCATACTTATATTCTGCATATTTAATGATATATAGGTATATCTTTGGAGAAGGAAATGGCAACCCACTCCAGTATTCTTGCCTGGAGAATCCCATGGAGGGAGGAGCCTCGTAGGCTACAGTTCATGGGGTCGCAAAGAGTCAGACACGACTGAGCAACTACACTTACACAGGTATATCTTATTGATTCTTAATACATAATTCTAAAAACTTCCCCAGGCTACAACAGGTAAAATATGACAAAGAGTAACCTGGTTTTGAAGGAAGAAAGAAATGAAAACCTTAGGAAGCAGGTATCAATTTATTTAGTTGCTAAGTCATGTCCAGCTATTTGCAACCCCATGGACTGCAACAAGCCAGGATCTTCTCTCTGTGGGATTTCCCAGGCAAGAATACTGGAGAGGGTTGTCAATTCCTTCCCCAGGGGATCTTCCCAATCCAGGGATGGAACCCACATCTCCTGCACTGGCAGGCAGGTTTTTTACTACTGAACTACCAGGGAAGCCCAAGATACGAACTACCAAAGCACAATGTGTGCTAAGTTGCTTCAGTAGTATCTGACTGTTTGCAAACCCAAAGACTGTAGCCTGCCAGGCTTCTCTGTCCATGGGATTCTCCAGGCAAGAATACTGCAGTGGTTTGCCATTTCCTCCTGCAGGGGATCTTCCTGACCCAGGGATCGAACCTGGACCTCTTATGTCTCCTGCATTCGCAGGAAGGTGCTTTACCACTAGCACCAGCTGCGAAGCCCTTAATCTAAGGAAATCTATAATAATACAAGATTAACTTTTAATCTAGTACATAAAGCCCAGACCTATATGTGGTTAATATGCATGCTTTTTTTCCACTATTAAGTATGTATGTGCTTGGGAATTTTAAACCATAGATATGTCTCTCTCTAGATTTGTAAAACTGTTCTGCCTTTCCTCTTCAGTATAAATCTGCCCAGATACTTTTTTATTTTTCTCTATAGAGGAAAGGATAGAAACAGGAAAACAAAGAGTTCTAGAAAAAACAGGATCAATTCTAGTGGTCTCACTGGTGATTTGAATCATACAGAAGTGTACAGCAAAGCTGAAGTTAACCACAAAGGCTCCTGATGGAGAAGGGTCAATACATTCCCTTACTGACTATGAGTAATTACCAAAAATTGAACTTCCGGATATAAAACTGTATTTTTTAAATGTTCAGATTTTTTTTTTACAAAGCTTCATCAAATTTTCTTTAAAATAATCGTAACTCTAAAAACCATGCTTAATTCTTATTCAATCTTTGAGTCTATACTAAGATATCAACACCCTTATGAAGCATCCCTAAAACCTCTGAGTCCGGGTTGTGTGTCTTCCCTGTGTCTATAGTTCTGTGGGCTAGAAGGTAAACTTCATGAAAGTAAAGACTTTTTTTTCACTACTATATCCTGTATTTAGAAAACATGACACATAGGAGGCCCTCAATAAAACAGATGAATAAATGAAAGGAGGTTGGTATTCTTTGGTATGTTCAGTATAGTTTTTTCCTCCTCCTTCCCTGCTCTGATCCCCTTACAACAGGGCCTAGGTCAATTATAACACCCTATATCTCATCTCTTTTAGGCAGAACTGTTGTGGTCTAGAGGTAAGTACTTGTGCTAAGCTGAAACAATCAGAATTTCTCTCTAGAAATCTGAAATTTGACCAAGGGATACAAAAAGAAAGAAGTCATCCAGAGCTGAGGCATTTGATGATAGCACTGCAGAAGAGGCTCAGGTGAGTCCCTGCTTCGGTGATCTGAAGCTCGTGGTTCTTGTTCTTCTGAAGACGTATTTTTTCAACTCTAATATCAATTCTGTGAATAACTCCAGAATCATCCCAATAAATTCACTTTTGGTCCCATTAGTAGATTACAGTTACTTCCAAATCAAAGAATCTAATCATGTAACCAAAGTAGAGGGTTACAATCTTCCACTGTCTTTTATTTTTACCTTTTAAACACAAATTATCTTAAGATCATTTTAAAGTTAATAATGCATTTAGAATCTATTTATAGATTTCCATGTTTGTGTATTTTATTGTTGGATCACAAATTGCATGATACTCCTTATTCTTTCTCCCAACACTCTCTCATCAGAGGAAGAATTTCTGGGAATGTATTTCCTCCTTTCTCCTATCTATAGAGGGATAGGAACTCTTGCTCCATTTCCTAGGAGTGAGCAATGGTGGGCTACTCTGGAGCTCTTCTCTGGTCTTACTATTTCCAATTCAGAGGGGAGAAGTAGGCAACCCCATTCTAGCCTTAAGCCCAACCTGCCATCTCTAATTCAACTTTACCTTCAATAAGGCTGATATTTTGATCCCATTTGGCTCAGTTCTTAGTGTTTTTATTAACCAAACCCTGGAACAAAAGAAGGGTAAGTGGTAAGACCCAGATACCAAGCCTCATCTTGAAAATCCAATGATAACAACCTAGATCAACAAAGGCAAAGAATCAAATGAGATTCTTTCATGAGACACATCCAATAATGGGGTATTCCAAACAGGGAAAAGTCCAAAGAACATGTAATAAGCCAACCCTTCATTCTCTACATACTGTTATATGTCCCTTGGATGATAAATATGAACTGTCAAACCCTGGATTGGCCCATGACTACAGTGAAGGTGTTAATTTGGAAGAGGAAAGGAAATCTTAGATTTGTTTTTGGTTTTTTTTTGCAAGGGGAGAACTACGGGAAGTTTAAGACAAAAACTGGTTAAAAAACAAAATATTAAGTCATTTTTAGTAGTAAGAGTCATTAATAAACATAAATAATTATGATTATGTGCTATTAGTTTCAAAGGGAGAACTAAGGTGGGTTATTTGAGGAAATGCACCAAAAAATTTAGCTAAAAAGAAACAAGAAGTGACTTAAAGCTATGAGGAAAAAAAAAGTTCTACTAGAAGTATCTGAAAAGCAAGACTAAATGTTAAACATTACATTAAGCTAAAATATTTTCTGGAAAGTAGGCAAAGGGAAAAAATGGAGTTAAAGAGTTCTTATCAAGTTTTTTCCCCCTAGTAAATTCTATTTCCTGGCATTAAGATCCTAAAGGATTTGTCACAAGAAGCCTAATGTAAGATCAATAAATTAACAGGAAAAAATAAGCCCTCCACTAAAGTAAAAAAAAATACTATCTAAGTTATCCATGTAGTCATTTTTTAATACTGAAGTTTTAATAACTGCTGTATCTTTTTGTGTAATGGTATGAGTGAAAAGTTACTCAGTCATGTCCAACTCTTTGTGACCCCATGGACTATACAGTCCATGGAATTCTCCAAGCCAGAATACTGGAGTGGGTAGCTGTTCTCTTCTCATATGATAAATGAGTGAAAATGCTTCTTGACATAACTGAACAAGTTAGGTATATTATTTTATAGTAATTTTACCAAGTCATGTCCAACTCTTTGTGACCCCATGGACTATACAGTCCATGGAATTCTCCAAGCCAGAATACTGGAGTGGGTAGCTGTTCTCTTCTCATATGATAAATGAGTGAAAATGCTTCTTGACATAACTGAACAAGTTAGGTATATTATTTTATAGTAATTTTACCTTATTTTGGTAAAGAGTTTATAAAATCTAAAGAATACATCAGTAATTCACGCAAACATTTCAAATGTCTACTGCCTTGCCTTGGTATTGGTTGGTTCAAATGACAATTATCCCAGAATTGAGCCATATGGACAAAACTAGAATGCAAATATTTTCCAGTAATACTGAAGTAATATTAGTAAGTTTTATTTAAAACACAGATATTTTCTATTTTGAAAAGCAAGAGTCTAACTTGAATTCTTGCTCAAATAAAAACCATCCCCTATATTTAAGGCAGTAATTGATATTAGTTCTGCTGGGTAGATAACAATTTCTTCAAGGAGAAAAACTTCATTCTTGCCAGATATCCTTAGAGGTAAATCAGTAAAACAGCAGGACATTCAATACACTAAGAAAAAATTACAAACTATACCTCAGAGACAAAGAGTAGAATAACACTTAATGGAATGCCAACTATATACCAAGCACTTCACTAGGCATTTTACACATTATAAGATGGTTAATTCTCATCAATTTTGAAATGGTTAATATTAATCCTATTTTATAAAGGATGAATTATACTTAATTAGTATACTGAACTAATTTACTGAAGTCAATAAATTTCCCAAGATCTTACAGATAGTAGGTGGCCAAAACTGGATGCTAGTTTTTGCCTAACTATAAAATCCAATTTTCCTCAAAGGCAACCAAACACCCCCAAAATACTTGACCACCTCAACCGTAAGTTAACCTCAATACAGGTCTAATTCATACAATTTTGAGCATCTTCTAATAAATCGTAAGACATATCTAGATGTAACAGACATGTCTACCTCTAGATATCCAGTGTTAATTTAGAGCTTTTAGTATGTCTAGGTGAATACTAAAGAATTTGGCAAAAAAAGAATTTTGGTTTCAGTTTACATGATGTTGTACTATTCAGATGATTCACTGTGATGACAGAAAATTATATTGTCATTACAAAGGTAGAGACCCTTTCACCTCTCTTCAATGGTAGGTCAGGAAGACACAATATACACACACATATGTATATGTGGGTGTGTGTGCAAATGTGTACATAGAAATTTTAAGTGGAACTTAAACATTTATTTAGATCTTATTAAGACAATTATAAAGCTCAATTCATACTAGCTAAAGGCTGATGATAAACAAAAACTGACCTTCTTGACACATTTCTTGGTGAAATGAAGCAATTTAATGGTCAGTAGAAAAATGTTAAAATCCACCTGTACCATATGCAAACTTTTAGAGATTTAATGCTGTAATTTGATAAAAAACCTGGGTTGGAATTTTAAAGAAACAGTAAAAGAATAAGAGTATCATTTAGGAAAAGAAACACATCACTCCTTTTCTAAGATGTGGTAAAAGTGTCAGTTCTAGAGAGGTAATTATAAGACTTTAGCAGGGATTAGGAGCTACTTCTCAAGCCACAATTTAAACAATTCCCCCCTGCAACATTAAGATTATTTTTTGATGAATATAAAGTAAAACAGAAATCAACAGCTAAATAAATGGGCATTACAGGCAGTCACAGATGTTCTTTACATTACACAAAGGTAAGTTTTTTTTTTTTAACTTAAAGCACCTAATCCAAGTTCTAACAAATGACTAATGACAAAATGTTTTACGTACCTCCAACAAAAAGATCAATTCCTCCAGCTTCTTTTATTTTCTTTTCAAATGCGTCACATTCTGCTTGCAAATCTGTAGCATTCCCATCAAGGATATGAGCATTATTAGGATCTATATCAATATGCTTAAAAAAGTTATTCCACATATAAGAATGGTAGCTTTCAGGATGATTTCTGGGAAGTCCTAAACACAAAGTTAATGAATAAAAATATAACTATTTTCAGAAATAAATCTAAAGTTGACTTTTCTGATTAAGCCACAAATGCTATTTATATAATCTTTCTATGCCATATTCAATTTAAAATCATTTTTATATGGAATAAACGCTTATCAGGCATTATTTTAACCACTGTAAATGTATGTATTAACTCAATCAGTATGTACAACATCTGTGGAAATACTAGCGTCAATCTCACTTTATAGATGAACAGAAACACTGAAAAGCTAAGTTACTTTCCCAGGGTCAGGGAGCTCATGGAGGGGCTGGAACATAGAAGTCTAGTTCATGTGCATTTAGTCACTATATTCCACTTCTCAAATATAAAATTTAACTAGTAAGACTGATTTATGTCTTAAATTCAATATAAATTAAGTGGCTGCTGCTGCTAAGTTGCTGCGGTAGTGTCCGACTCTGTGCAATGCCATAGATGGCAGTCCATTAGGCTCCTCCGTCCCTGGGATTCTCTAGGCAAGAATGCTAGAGTGGGTTGCCATTTCCTTCTCTAATGCATACATGCATGCTAAGTCACTTCAGTCATGTCCGACTCTATGTAACACTACGGACAGCAGCCCACCAGGCTCCTATGTCCGCAGGATTCTCCAGGCAAGAATACTGGAGTGACTTGTCATTTCCTTCTCCAAATTAAGTGGCTACACAACTGAAATCTTTGTCCATTTTCCTCTTCTGTTATTTCTATTTGCCTGCAAGGTATACTTAACTACGATGGTTCTTTGGCAATCATTCTACCATTAAAAATAAACACCTATAAAATGTAAATGTTAACACAGAGTTCATGTTTCCAGTTCAGCAAGCTGTGCTTAGTTGCTCAGTCATGTCCGACTTTCTGTGATTCCATGAACTATAGCCCGCCAGGCTCCTTCTCTATGGGATTCTTCAGGCAAGAATACTGGAGTGGGTGGCTATTTCCTTCTCCAGGGGATCTTCCCAACCCAGGGATCGAACCAGCATCTCCTGTGTCTCCTGCACTGTCAGCAGATTCTTTACCCGCTGAGCCATCAAGGAAGCACAGGCAAGTTAACAATCAATAAATTATAAAAGCTTCAAGGCTACAAATATAAATAGCCTTATATTTGAAAAAATTTTACTAATTACTTTACATACATATTAATTACTTTATCCCCACACTAGCTTTAACTTTGTTTTGAGGGAAAAAGAAAAAGAATGAGAAGCGTCAATGAATTGGCTCAAAGTTGATGGAGCCAGGACTGGTAAGTAGCAGCTGAAGATGAGGGCAGAGCTTCTAATTTCCAGTCCCACGGTCGTTCCACTGTGTCATGCTGTCATTACATAAATATAGACATTTTTACATAACCTTCCAGCCCCACTACAAGGTGGTACATTACACTCCAGAAATATATTCATTCAAAACAATTTTAAATAATGTTAATATTCTCAAAATATATTCAATTTAAAATATAATATGTCCAAATAATATATTCAAACAATATAGCTTACCTACATATTCATCCATGTTAAAGGTCTTCACATATTTAAAAGAAAGGTCTCCATTCTTGTGATATTCTATAAGTTTTTTATAACATCCTAAAGGTGTACTCCCTAAAACAGATGACACCACTAAAACTCCCTAAAACAGATAAAGATTCCATTTTCTAACAGTCTAATTTTTTAAAAAGTGTATATTAACTTTATTCTCATCTTAGTTAATGGTACTATATACATATTAGGCAAATGATTATTAACTTAAATACATATTCAATTAATGGATATATGTTGAGCTAGTCTCTTTACAAGATACCCTAAAATTTTAGGAAATCAGAATTTGCTGAATAAAGCTGAGAACCTGTCAGCTTAAATTACAGCTTGGAAAATTCTTATATTGTTGACTATCTGGAATTAATGGTGTATATTCCAAGACTAGAAACTTCTAGAAAGCACACATTTGAATTAAAAGAAAAATAAACATCCCACTGATAGAGAAAAAATCTTTATCTAGGGAGGGATTTGGAGCACAAACGATATGTAAATAGGTCAAGTGTTGACCATTTAATGAAATCAAAGGGGAAACCAGAGCTGAGTTTTAATATTCCTCTACTTTCAAAATGGAAAGTGGCAAGGATTGAGTGAGGAACCTTATCCTTTTTTAACTGGAATTCCTGCTTCTCATTTTGTGTTTCTGTCAACAAATATCAGCTAAAATGTATAAAGTAAAATGGTTTCTAGGAAATGGGATCTTGGCTTTGGATACTTCATCTGAGCTCTCAATGTTATTGTTTTATAAATGTGATTCTTTCATATGTTTTACAAAATTAAGATCTGATTGACAAGAGCTCCATGAAATGACACAATAAAGATAAGTGAATTCAGTACCTTGCGGATGTTTTTCAAAATTGCTTCTTTTTTTTAAACTACAAATTCAAAGACTAAGTTGACTGCATTCTTATAACATTCTTACAACAAACAACCTGGCCCACACAATCCTGGTGAGAGTACTCGATTTTTAACCCACCTACCATCACAAAATAAAACACAGACACATAAAGTTTCTATTCAAGAAGCAGGGAGAAGTATGGCAGAACTGAACAGCATCTGGCCAAACAAAACAAACAACCAAAAAACAACAACAAATACAGAAGAAATCTGGAGTAGTAAAAAAACTGCCTCTCACTTAAGATGATAGGATAATAGAAGTAGCTAAATATCACACAGACAGGTTCAGAGAACAGAAGACTAATAGGTTTTCTTAAAGTTAAAACTACAAGTTGTTTTAAATTGTCATTAATAATTTAAAATTTATGCTGTCAAACTTTCTAATTCCTTATCAAAGAACTACAGCCCACTAACATGAAACTAAGATAAAAGATGGACAAGTATACTTTTCTTTCTTTCTTTCTAGGAACATAACAAATTTTCTGTGTCTATCTTTTGATGTCAAGAGAAGAGTTACAGGACTTCCTCCATAATTTAAGAGCATATGAAGAAAAATGTAAGAAGTTGTCACAATAGTGACGACAAAAATACATTCATTTTCTACTTATTCTTTCTTTCTTTCTAGGAACATAACAAATTTTCTGTGTCTATCTTTTGATGTCAAGAGAAGAGTTACAGGACTTCCTCCATAATTTAAGAGCATATGAAGAAAAATGTAAGAAGTTGTCACAATAGTGACGACAAAAATACATTCATTTTCTACTTTTTAATCAAAGTGGCTAAATAGAAAAAAAACAATGAAAGATATGATACAGGGTAAACTGGTGAAATAAACTTGATTTTAATATATTTGCTTTGCAATACTCATTTACTAACATAATTAATTCAGTAAGTGTTTACTATGTTTCAGATAAAACAAAGATTAGGACTCTTTCTACCATAGAAGAACTCACAAGATATGGATAGACAAGTACTAAATAACCTTAACAGAAGGAAAAATATTATAAAATAAACTTATTAGGGATCTGGAGAAGCATAACAAATCAAAGGAAAGACTACAGTCTTGGTTGTTGAAAGGAGGATCAAAAATGGCATTTCAACGGAGTCTTTGAAGAAGAGGTGAAATTCCCACAATCAAACAACGGGGTAAGTCTTGACTGAAAATAGAAAAAAGATGGGGGAGAAGGTTCAGAGATGACATCTGTATGCCTACCATGTGCTAGATGCTACGCTGGTGTTTCATATGTTAGCTCATGTAAGTTTCACAAGTCTGGGAAACCGGCATCATGTTTCCCATTTTGAAGGTGAAAGAACTGGGTCAAAAAAATTAAGGAATGTGTGAAATATCACACACATGGTAGTGAAGTCAGAGATTTAAGAGATTCTGCCTGGTTCTGGAGCTCATAAAGTTTTTATTATACAGCACATTAGCAACACTAGTGAAAGGAAAGCCAGCAAGTTCAGGCCTGTTCTTTCAACTACAAGCAGTCTAACTTGCCTACCATGATTCAGTGTAGGGGAATGGTGGGAGTGAAATCTGGCAGGCAGCTCAGGCCCACAGCATGTAGGCCCTTAAATGTCATGCTTGTCAACATCACTTCAATAAATACGTACTGAAGAGATATTCCCCAGAACTGTGCTTGACTGTACTTGTATGGGTGTGCACGCACAGTTGTGTCCGACTCTGTGACCCCGTGGGTTGTAGCCTGCCAGGCTGCTCTGTCCATGGCATTTTCCAGGCAAGAATACTGGAGTGGGCTGCCATTTCCTACTCCAGGGGATCTTCTCTACCAAGGAATCAAATCCGAGTCTTCTGTGTCTCTTGCATTGGCAGACAGAGATTCTTTACCACTGTGCCACCTGGGAAGCCCCAGAATTGTGCTTGGTGCAGCATAATTATAATACAGCATGTTATTTACAATTACAGAAATGTATGTTCACATTTCAAAAGCACAGGAGTGAGGATGGGGCATGATTAACACCGTCAATGGTCAATGAAGGAGAAAAGAGAAAAATGTCAACAGAAGTTTTTCAGAGATCAACCCTTGGCAGGTGTATTACTAAGCAGTTGTACTATCCAAAATAAAGCAAAAGGGGTGTATATTTAAATACACACAAAAAATATTTAGCATTGCTAGTGTTTATGACTCTTAAGTCTTTCTGTTCCCACATTCAAAGTACTGCTTATTGCTTCACAATTAACACAGAGTGATTAAGGCAGCTAGTCTGAGCATGGCCTAGGTTCATACAAGGCAAACTGATACAGAGGTCTTGTTTAATCACTGCAGCTCACATATCAAAACTGTGGGTGCTAAAGGGCCCACTTCCAGTGTACAAAATTTAAAAAAAAAAAATCGCTCTTTGCCATTCTCACCAAGAACTACTTCCATGGACCAAAAAATAAAACAACAAACAAAAACAACTTGGTGAGTCAGAGTACCTTTCATGGAAATTATGCAAGTGAAAAAAATTATCATTGTAGCTTTTATGGGTTGACATGTATGGGGGAAGGAGAAAAAGGAGAAAATACTGTTTAAATAAAACACATTTATGAGAATCTTAAAGTTATATAGTGTTTACAGTATATAAAGGACTTGCTCTCATATGAGCTGAAAAACAACATTGTAAGCTATTAATTTCCTTACTTTCGTTAGGTAAGGAAAACAAAAATTAGGGTGTAGAATAAATGCCCTGCAGTCATCAAAACAATAACAGCTCTCATCCCAGAACCAATACTCTTTTCTATGGAATTCAAAACATCAAATAAAAGTACCATGGTATCAGTGACACTACTTGGTTATTTTTAAAGAAAAAACCTTAACAGAGAACTAAATCCAGCAAAATATATAATTAATGCTTATGTTCCTTCTGTCATGAAAACACACATCAGTCTTCAATATTTCACTTATAATATTTATAAGATAGAAAATAATCACAGAAATAGCAAAGAGCTAATAAGATGATATGGAGAAGGAAATGGCAATCCACTCCAGTACTCCTGCCTGGAAAATTCCATGGATGGCGGAGCCTGGTAGGCTACAGTCCATGGGGTTGCAAAGAGTCGGACACGACTGAGGGACTTCACTTTCTTTCTTCTATAGTTTCCTTTTGGAGAAGGACATGGCAACCCACTCCAGTGTCCCTGCCTNGCAAAGAGCTAATAAGATGATATGGAGAAGGAAATGGCAATCCACTCCAGTACTCCTGCCTGGAAAATTCCATGGATGGCGGAGCCTGGTAGGCTACAGTCCATGGGGTTGCAAAGAGTCGGACATGACTGAGGGACTTCACTTTCTTTCTTCTATAGTTTCCTTTTGGAGAAGGACATGGCAACCCACTCCGGTGTCCCTGCCTGGAGAATCCCATGAACAGAGGGGCCTGGTGGGCTACAGTCTATGGGGTTGCAACAGACATGACTAAGCAACTAACACACACACATACACAATAAGATGATACGAGGTAAAATTAAGAGGCAATAGTACATACTTTAGGTACCTCTTAATGATCAATGAGAAAGCTAATCTCCTAAGAAACTTCTTGAATCGTGAAAGCAACACCTCTAAATACAAACAAAAAACTACTAGGATAAAGGGACAAAAAAATATCATGACCCTTACTTGAGCTATATTTCTGTATTTCCTTTTGCATTCTGGAGTGGTAGGTGAGTCAGAATTTTAACCAAGAAAATAGTAATGGAATTTAGATACCAGATATGGAGAATCTATATCTATATATTTGACTTTATATGCTAATATGTTAAATCAGTGATATGACAAGAAAAAAAAAGGAAACATTCTACCAAGGAAAATCCTTCAATCTCAGAACCTTGAGTATCTAACATGGAAAAAATGGTATATTACCTGTTGGCAAACCCAGTGTAAAATATCTGTCTTGTCCAGGTCTGAACTGAATGATCCGATTACAGATGTATTTGGCTGCCCATTCACTAGCCAAGTCATAGTTATCAAGAATTACAAGCCTCATTATGGTGATGCACAGCTTCCAGGACAAGAAGTTCAAACCTGAGAAAATTTCATTGTAGAGCACTTTAAGTAATTAGCAGATAGTCAAACAGAAGCATAATACACTGATGGCTTTAAAAAGGATATTATTTAAGAAAAACATGCATGTATACAATCTGTACTTTTAAAATAGCAGTAATAGCTGCTCTCTACTGAACAGACTTCAGGTGCTGGGCAGTGGGCTAGGTCAATTAAGTACGAATATTAATCCTTACGACACGCTTCTAAGGTAAATACAATGTCCAGTTTCAGATGAGTAAAGGGACTGACACAATTTAAGTTCACATACTTGTTAGGTGACAAAGTCAAAATTTTTATCGAGGCAAATTTACTATAAAGACATCACACTGCATTGTCTCCACAGGGATACTATATAAAGCAACATAAAACAAATCTAAAGGCAAACAAAGCAGCACTCATTTATTGATTGCAAGTTAATGGCAGTAATGATTACTCAGCACCTTATGCGTTACTAAAATCCAGAACTCTCCCTATGAATGATAACCAAACCTCTCTTCTGGTAAATAATGTTTTTATAAAAGTAACACCTACACTTTAAAAAATTTCAATCAATACAGAAAGGTACAAAGAATTTGAAGGAAAAAAAAAAAAAAAAAAGAAAAAAAAAAAAAAAAAGACCCAAATCCTGCCACCTCGAAATAAAGTTCATTACTATTAGGTATACATCATTCCATACATTTATATAATGCACATATACAAATGGGATGTATAGAAATAATTTATAACCATGGTATCATACTAGACATTCTATTTTTAACAAAAAGCACTTAATTTTCTTCAACAGAAGCAAAAGAAAATATGGTGAACTAAAAAAACTGCAGATCTCCAGGCAAAATAATTCTTCACAAAAAGCAATTTCAGTTCCTAAAAGAATATTATATGGTTAAGAAAAAAAGTATTATACAAATATTAAGAGAGAGGAGTCACTTTAAAACTGTATGATTCAATTTTGGACAACATTGATCTGCTACCATGAAATACATGAAAATTGCTTTCTTCTACTTCCGCCCACCCTCTATTTCTGTAAGATGTATTATTTTTATATTGTCTAGATTTATAACATTTACAATGTGCTTTACAACCATAATTTCCAGATTTTAATTCTTAGTTTTGTATTTAAATGGATGTTACACCAACTGTTTCACAAACTGCTTCAGCAGTCCTGAATTCTGAATTCAAACTTTACATACAGTAGTAAATCAAATTCTTTACATTGGTGGCAGTACGAGGTCTTATAATAATGAATACACTGAATCTAAATATGTCCTTAGGAACATATGATTTAGAAATCTGGCATAACAAAAACTTACAATAGCCATGATCTAGAATTCTGGCACAGTAACAAGAGATAAACAACATTTACAAACAATAATTCACACAGTAAGTCCAACAAGTGAGGTGAAGTCGCTCAGTCGTGTCCGACTCTTTGCAACCCCGTGGACTGTAACCTACTAGGCTTCTCCGCCCATGGGATTCTCCAGGCAAGAATACTGGAGTGGATTGCCATTTCCTTCTCCAGGGGATCTTCCCGACCCAGGGATCGAACCCGGGTCTCCCGCATCAGAGGCAGACACTTTAACCACTGAGCCACCAGGGGGTAATGAAGTCCAACAAGTGGACTTAATTAATTCAGTCCAGGAAATGGACTTGGCCTCTATTTAAACTCATTAATAATCTAGTGGCAGAAACTACTTCAAAGTTACACCAAGGAATCAGAAACATTTCCAAGCTGTTTTCACCGTCAAGAAATATAACTATTTCTAATAAGAATATTCAGCAAAATGACTACTGATAAAAAGAGAAAAACAACCCTGTAAGGTGGGGAGGAGGAAATGTCATGAGAGTTTTGGGGACATGCTATTTCTTTTCTCAGTTCAACACACTTGTGAGGGAGGGCCTATTAAATACTAAGCACTAAGCTCTGTAGACACATAAATGACTAAGATAAAGATCCTACTATCAAAGTGCTTAGACGCACTTAATCGTCTCGTGTATTAAAAGAACTTATCATCCTCATTCTTCAGATATAGAAAACTGCAACTCAGAAGTTTATTACTGAAGTTATAAAGCTATTAAGTGGTGGAGGGTCTATCTGACTGAAAGACACGTGCTCTGCAAAAGTGTCTTATGAGGAAGAATCACTTAGGATCCCTGTTAGAAAGATTCCCAGGACCTTTCCCTGGACATGGTGTTGCAAAAGATCTGGAACGGGATCCAGGGAATCTGCACTTACACAAATATCACAGGCGATTCTCACAATCAGGATACATTTGGAAAAGAACATCATACATGATGACTTCATTGTACAGACGTTCAAGTAAGCCCTTCAGACCAAGTACATTGTTGTCTTAAACTCTTCCGTGTGCCCAGAGTTCACTTTCAAAAGTCCCAAATGAATCACCTGAGAGAAGTTGAATGTTTTTGCCACATGTGTTCAGATTTTTAAATGTGTCTTTTCCCAGTTTTCGCCAATCCTCAGAGATCCAAACGGATGCGGTCCTCGACCATCCTCTAGCATCTTGACTCTACAGCACTCAAAAAATGACACAGCACCACCTCTGTCCTCATCTTTCTCAGGTGCTGATTCACTTTGGGTGTGCATCCCTTCGACAAAGAGCTGACAAACACAAACCTCAGAACTTTAATGCTGGGTGGGAACTCCTGGACAACTTGGGTTACACAGCTATTTTATTAGTATCTATACTAGAATCTGGAATCTAAGCTTCCAGAATCCCGGCTATGCGTTTTTCCCCTACAACACACTTCACCTGACCTCAAAGAACCTCTGAAGCCCGGCCTGGAAGGAGGGGACGGGGAACGGGGGAGTCCAGTCCCGACGACGGGCAAGAAAAAGCAGCGAAGGCTGTGGTCCCCGTCCCGGAAGGCGAAGGCTGCAAACCCAACCTCACCTGCCTGGCTGCTGGGCCCATCCCTCCGCAAAACCATAATGAATGCAAATGAGGATGACTATCGCGAAACTGTAACAAGTGTCAGGAGAAGGTCCCCAAGGAAGCCCCCTCCTGGAGGCTCAGTTCTGAAGAGGACAACCATAAGTTAGAGGGAGACAAGGCTAGAGAACAGTACGGCCCTCGCCTCGAGGCTCCCGGGAACCCCATCCGCCCGGCGTCCCTGTCTCCGCATAGAGCCCACCGGTGGAGGCAACGACCAGGCAGGTCCCCCGCCCGACTCCCCTTCTTGATCCTTCCCCGTGGACTCACCTGTTGACCCACTGGCTCTTCCGACGCTGGAACAGCTAGAATAACTAACACCCAGCAACCCGGAGCGACCCCAGCCGGCGCGTGCAGCGCGGAGCCTCAGGACCCGGATGTAAACCCAGGCGCACAGGAGACCGCGGCGCGTCCCGCGAATCCTGCGCATGCGCGCGCCTCAGGCTTGCAAGGGATGTGCCGAATAGAGGTCCTTGTGAGTTGCGCCAGACAGGAAGCCTTTGCTTACGTGAGTCTCTAGTTCCTACAGCATCGCTTAGACGGTGCTCGTTTTTTTCACCTTTCAAGGGTTGACTGGCAGTAGGTTCTTTGGGTTTATGAGATTTACCACACAGGACTGCAGTGCTCATGCATAAGCATTTATAGTAAATAGCAGTATGAATTCATGTCTCCCTTACCCCAGGCTATTGAGTGTGTACTTTACAAGTACAGTGACATTTAAGCGCTTGTTATCAATAAGCTCATCAAAGTTAAATTGGTTATGCTGCAGAAAGGCAAGGCTTGGAGCGGCTCAGTACGCCTGAACTTCAAAAGGAGACTGATGAAGTACAAACTTGTGCTAAGTTTCTAGTAAAGGGGTAGAGGAAGCAGAATGTGATTTGAGCTCAGTATCGTAGATCTTTGTTCATGAGGGGAATGGAAGGAAGCGGGGCTGGGAAAGTTATTGTTAAGAAAGCAACACTCAAAAGAAAGGTCTTGTGGCTTCACTAGGACCCATTAGAAACAGTGCTTAGAATTGTATTAGGAACTAAAATCTGATTACCATTATCAGCATGAGGTGACAGGCAGACTCAAGTTTCCTTGGACGCTGCAAAGTTAAGACAAATGTTCCCAGATTCCTTATCTGAACTTCTGCACCTGAGCTGTGAATCCAGCCTGCACCTCTGGGTCAAATGAATCCCTCTGGCTCACATTTTTAAGGCAAGAGTGGTGGTGGTGGTTTAGTCTCTAAGTCCTGTCCAGCTCTCTGTGATGCCATGGACTGTTGCCTGCCAGGCTCCTCTGTCCAAGGAATTTTTCCAGGCAAGAATGCTGGAGCAGGTTGCCATTTCCTGCTTTAGGGGATCTACTCTCAGGGATTGAACCTGGGTCTCCTCCATTGCAGGTGGATTCTTTCCCTACTGAGCCACCAGGGCAAAGAGTAGATTGTTCTGTTCTCAGATATAATTTCAAATAGCAAAGTTCCTCACAAACATATACTAAGGGACAAGGATTTTTAGCACTATAGTCTTGAGTTAGCTTACAAAAGCTGTTGTTAACACCTCCCCAGTATTATAATTTATCATCTAACAAAAATCAATTTTGTATCCAGGGTAGTAAAACAAACAAAAAAAGACCTGCAAATAATAAAAAGAGCCTTGCAGAAAATATTATTGGAGCATAAACGAGTAATTGTGAAATTTATTCTTTCTCAGTGGTTTTACTTCTTCATGCTTTTCTAACACTAGAAAAACGTTCTGTCTCTGCTATTAGTGCTTGACAATCATTACTTCTGCTTTGATTGCACAATCATGTCCTGTCTTCCTTTTCAAGTACGTGTTTCTCACCTCTTGCAAAGCATATGCGATTTTGTTGTATAAGATTAAAACAATGTTACTGCCATTAAAAGAAAAATATGTAAAACTAAACAGAGAAATTGTTTTGGCAAAGACAGGAACATTTGTCCATTCAATAAATGTTTACTGATTATGTGATTTTGTGCCAGACACCAGCATGAGAGGACAGGCATACAGTCCTTGCTTTTTGTGAACTAAGAGCCTATCCCTTGTGGGGATACAGACATCACCCAGCAAATCCTAATAAGGGAAAGTAGTCTGAGAGTACTGAGTAGCCATGAGACTTTAATGGAGACGTTCCTTTGTGTTTGGGGATGACTTGGTCATAGAAAGGACCTGTGTCTTGTCCTCCAAATAAAGCCCCAAACAATGACAAGATTAATAGAAAGGTACCCTGAATCAAGGTTTTGGATGAAAAGTTTGGTAGGAAAGTTCTCACAGGTTGTCACCCAGCAAAAGTGACAGACTTAACAGTGGCATAGGAGCAGATTATATAGGTGACTATGTGGGTGACAGGAAAAAATGCCTGATGACAGCCCTGGTCTACTCCAGGTTACTGAAAGACGCATCAGACAGCAATCACCTTGTGGTCATGAGTAGCTGACATGGACCTGAAATAGGGTTTCAACATGTACCAGTGGAGGGCAATGGACAAAAGCTGTTTTGGCAGACACCAATTGGGATATATACTTTAGACAAAAACACACAGGAAGAGATGCCTATCCATTGTGGCTGGTGTCAGAGAAGAGAAAATAGCCCCAGCACAGATGCCCCTATGGAGGTAGACACCAGGAGTCTCCCCACCTTAGATGTCATCCTGAGTCAAAGGTGGGGAAGATGGATATTCCGAACTGATAGAATTTACACTTAAAATGTCTAAACAAGGAAACACTAAGACAATTAAATGAACCTGAAAATAACTTTTAAGTTGCCTGGACTCATGAGAATGGGACTGAGGGAAAGTTTTAGGTAAAAGTTATTTAATACATTGAAACTGTATATTATATAGATATATCACAGAAAAATAAGAAATGGCACATTGGAATTTATGGCCTATGAAATTTTTTATATTCTAAAGAATGTTTTAGCAATGTGTACCCTGATCAGATTTGTATGTAAAACAACAGTCACCCTGTATGCCTGTAAAGAACAGATTGAAGTTGGGTCAGAAATAGATCAGTGAAATCTGGATTTTTCCAGGAAGCATACAGAAAAGGACCCTATAATCTCAGAAAATAATTTGTACAAAGGTCTTCAGGCAGGAAAATAAAAGGCATGCATATGGAATTCTGAATAACTTCCATGTAGCTGAGAGTAGGATGTATTTCAAACATGAGAGAAAAATGAATCTGGAAAGAGAGATGGAGGACAAATGAAGTACCTTGTAGGCTATGCGTGGAAATTGGACTTCATATTATAAGCAGTGGAGAACAACTTAAGCTTTATGAAATGTAACAGGAGACTAGAATATTGTGTGTTAGGAAGAAGGAAGTAGAATGGGTGGAGATTCTATTTTAGTCATAAAAATTCAGACACAAAAAATACTCTAGGCTCATTTTGTATTTTCTTTGCCCCAGCACTGGTACTAGGCATTTCACTAATGACCGATAATTTTTAGTTTTAGTTTGTTTTGCTATTTTATCAAGAATATAATACTTGCCAAACACTACCTGAATCTATTAAAATGACAGTTTGGTTTACCAGTTTACTTTGCTGGTGAATTATGGTGATTGATTTTTTAATGTTAAATATACCATGCATTGCTGAGATAAACTTGACCAGGCATGGTTTTTCTTGGTCATGGTCATGGAAGCAACTAAATTTTTACCTGTAAAGATTGTTTTAATAAATGCTTCTTTCCCTACGAAAGGTCAGTTGCTCAGTCCTGTCCGACTCTTTGAGACCCCATAGACTACAGCACACCAGACCTCATCAACTCCCAGGGTTTACTCAAACTCATGTCCATTAAGTCAGTGATGCCATCCAACCAACTCATCCTCTGTCATCCTCTTCTCCTCCTGCCTTCAATTTTTCTCAGCATCAGGGTCTTTTCAAATGAGTCAGTTCTTTGCATCAAGTGGCCGAAATATTGGAGTTTGAGCTTCGGCATCAGTCCTTCCAATGAACACCCAGGACTGACCTCCTTTAGGATGGACTGGTTGGAAGTCCTTGCAGTCCAAGGGACTCTCAAGAGTCTTCTCCAACACCACAGTTCAAAGCACCAATTCTTCGGGGCTCAGCTTTCTTTATAGTCCAACTCTCACATCCATACATGACTACTGGAAAAACCATAGCTTTGACTAGATGGACCTTTGTTGGCAAAGTAATGTCTCTGCTTTTTAATATGCTGTATAGGTAGGTCATAACTTTTCTTCCAAGGAGAAAGCATCTTTTAATTTCATGAAGTCTCATCTGCTGTGATTTTGGAGCCCAGAAAAATAAAGTCTCTCACTGTTTCCATTGTTTCCCCCTCTATATGCCATGAAGTGATGGGCCCAGATACCATGATCTTAGTTTTCTGAACATTAAGAACTTTTCCACTCTCCTCTTTCACTTTCATCAAGAGGCTCTTTAGTTCTTCTTTTCTTTCTGTGATAAGGGTGGTGTCATCTGCATATCTGAGGTTATTGATATTTCTCCCAGCAATCTTAATTTTAGCTTGTGCTTCATCCAGCCCTGCATTTTGCATGATGTACTCTGCATATAAGTTAAAGAAGCAGGGTGACAATATGCAACCTTGGCGTACTCCTTTCCTGATTTGGAATCAGTCTGTTGTTCCATGTCCAGTTCTAACTGTTGCTTCTTGACCTGCATACAGATTTCTCAGGAGCCAGGTCAGGTGGTCTGATATTCCCATCTCTTTAAGAATTCTCCACAGTTTGTTGTGGTCCACACAGTCAAAGGCTTTGGCATAGCCAATAAAGATGAAGTAGATGTTTTTGTGAAACTCTCTTACTTTTTCAATGATCCAGTGATGTCGACAATTTGATCTTTGGTTCCTCTGCCTTTTCTAAATTCAGCTTGCTCTAAGTGAGTGATCACACCATTGTGATTATCTGGGTCATGAAGATCTTTTTTGTATAGTTCTTCTGTGTATTCTTGTCACCTCTTCTTAATTTCTGCTTCTGTTAGGTCCTTAACATTTCTGTCATTTATCGAGCCCATCTTTGCGTGAAGTTCATGGTTCACGTTCTGTTGAAACCTGGCTTGGAGAATTTTGAGCATTACTTTGCTAGCGTGTGAGATGAGTGCAGTTATGCAGTAGTTTGAGCATTCTTTGGCCTTTCTTTGGGATTGGAATGAAAACTGACCTTTTCCAGTCCTGTGGCCACTGCTGAGTTTTCCAAATTTGCTGGCAGATTGAATGCAGCACTTTCACAACATCATCTTTCAGGATTTGAAATAGCTCAACTGGAATTCCATCACCTCCACTAGCTTTGTTCATAGTGATGCTTACTAAGGCCCACTTGAGTTTGCATTCCAGGATGTTTTGCTCTAGGTGAGTGATCACACCATTGTGATTATCTGGGTCATGAAGATCTTTATTGTATAGTTCTTCTGTGTATTCTTGTCACCTCTTCTTAATATCTTCTGCTTCTGTTAGATCCTTAACATTTCTGTTGTTTATCGAGCCCATCTTTGCATGAAATGTTCCCTTAGTATCTCTAATTTTCTTGAAGAGAACTCTAGTCTTTCCCATTCTGTTGTTTTCCTCTATTTCTTTGCATTGATCACTGAGGAAGGCTTTCTTGTCTCTCCTTGCTATTCTTTGGAACTCTGCATTCAAATGGGTATATCTTTCCTGTTCTCCTTTGCCTTTTGCTTCTCTTCTTTTCACAGCTATTTGTAAGGCCTCCTAAGATAATCATTTTGCCTTTTTGCCTTTGTTTTTCTCGGGATGGTCTTGATCCCTGCCTCCTGTACAATGTCACAAACCTCCATCCATAGTTCTTTAAGCACTCTGTCTATCAGATTTAATCCCTTGAATTTATTTGTCACTTCCACTGTATAATTATAAGGGATTTGATTTAGGTCATACCTGAATGTCTTAGAGATTTTTTCCCTCCTTTCTTCAATTTAAGTCTGAATTTGGCAATAAGGATTTTATGATTTGAGCCACTGTCAGCTCTTGGTCTTGTTTTTGCTGACTGTATAGAGCTTCTCCATCTTTGGCTACAAAGAATATAGTCAATCTGATTTTGGTATTGACCATCTGGTGATGTTCCTGTGTAGAATCTTCTCTTGTATTGTTGGAAGAGGGTGTTTGCTATGACCAGTGCGTTCTCTTAGCAAAACTCTCTTAGCCTTTGCCCTGCTTCATTCTGTACTCCAAGGCCAAATTTGCCTGTTACTCCAGGTATTTCTTAACTTCCTACTTTTGCCTTCCAGTCCTATATAATGAAAAGGATATCTTTTTTTGGGTGTTAGTTTTAGAAGGTCTTGTAGGTCTTCACCGAATTGTTCAGCTTCTTCAGCATTACTGGTCGGGGCACAGACTTGGATTACTGTGATATTGAATGGTTTGCTTTGGAAATGAACAGAGATCATCTCGTTGTTTTTGAGATTGCATCCAAGTACTGCATTTCGGACTCTTTTGTTGACTGTGATGGCTACTCCATATCTTCTAAGGGATTCCTGCCCGCAGTAGTAAATATAATGGTCATCTGAGTTAAATTCACCCATTCTCGTCCATTTTAGTTCGCTGATTTCTAAAATATCAATGTTCACATCTGCCATCTCCTGTTTGATCACTTCCAATTTGCCTTGATTCATGGACCTGACATTCTAGGTTCCTATGCAATATTGCTCTTTATAGCATTAGACTTTACTTCCATCACCAGTCACATCTACAACTTGGTGGTGGTGTTGCTTTGACTCCATGTCTTCATTCTTTCTGGAGTTATTTCTCCACTGATCTCCAGTAGCATATTGGGCACCTACTAACTTGGGGAGTTCATCTTTCAGTGTCCTATCTTTTTGCTTTTTCTTCCCCCCTGTTCATACCCAGGGGGTTTCATGAACCCCCTGTTCATGGGGTTCTCAAGGCAAGAATACTGAATGGTTTGCCATTTCCTTCTCCAGTGGACTACGTTTGGTCCGAACTCTCCACCATGACCTGTGGTGGCTTTAGCACTAGGTAAAAACTTTGAGTTGGACAAAATAAAACAAGCCTTTTAGAGGCTTCTTCCAAGGTTCGTCTACCTTAAACAGAAAGTGAAAGCATTTGTCGCTCAGTCATGTGCAACTTTTTGGGATCCCATGGACTGTAGCCTTCCAGTCTCCTCTTTCCATGGAATTCTCCAGGCAAGAATACTGGAATGGGTTGCTGTGACCTTCTCCAGGGGATCTTCTTGTTTCAGGGATTGAACTCAGGTCTTCTGTATTGCAGGCAGATTCTTTACCTTCTGAGCCACCAAGGAAGTCCTTCCTTAAATAGATTAAATAATAATGGGTATTCCTTGGGAATGAGATATAAAAGTGGTTCAGTCCAATTTTAGCTCCATATAATAATGGGAATGTAGGATTTTGTTTTTGTTTTTCCAAAGGCTGTCACTGATCTGAGAGCAGGGAATGGGATGAGGGTAAATTAAAACATACAAAACTGACTGTTCTTCCTGATAGTCAGCTACCTTTCATAAAAAAAGCCCTCCCCATGTTACTGAAAGTCTGTCACTAGTTTCCAGAGTTCTCAGAAAGTTGGTTTTGATGGTTTGTCAGTTTTCTTTTTGCTTATATGGAGGAGCAGAGTTTTTGATATATTTATCCTGCTATTTTTGCTGATATCCTCAGTTGATTACTTTCTGAGTGAGCACTGTTAGTTTCTCTTATACGGAATTTTAAATTTTATGTTGCCAAAATTATTGGCATAACATTGATTATAATATTACCTTGTTATCTCTACATTCCATAGTGATTTCAACTCCCTCATATCTGATACTATAAATTATACCTTCATTTTTTTTTCTTTCTAATCACCGTGGTTAGATGTTTATTGGTTTAATTGATCTTTTCAAAGAACCAAATTTTGGGTTAATTTGGTTTTGCCTTGCTTTCTTGTTTCTGTATCACTGATTTCTATTCTAATCTTTATTATTTCCATCTAATCTCTATTATTTCCCTAGTCTACTCACTCAGGATTGAATCCCCCTCCCACACCTTTTTCCCCCTAGTTTCTTTAGGTGGGAGCTGAGATCACTGTTTTGCAATCTTTGTTACTTTCTTATATAAACTTGTAATTCTATGTATTTCCTTTCTTAAAACTGCTTTAGTGGCATCCCACAATTTTTTATATCTTCTTTTTTCATTTCAATTCAGCAGAAAATTCTTTCTAATTTTTTTTGGTTTCTTTTTGGCCTATAGTGCTCTGTTAGGTACATAAACATTTAGGTTTGTTTCCTACTCATGATGAATTAATCATTTTATCATTATGAAAGGATCTTCTTTATCCTTAGTAATATTCATTGTTCTGCAGTCTTCTTTGATATTGATATCACCATTAGAACATTTTTGATTTGCATTTACATGGAATAATTTTCTATTATCTTCCTCTTAGTTTATTCATGTTTTTTATACTTAAAGTTTTTTTTTTCTTTGAAAGCAGATCTATTGGGATATGATTGATATACAAAAATTGCATATATTTAATGTGTACAAGTTGATGAATTAGGACATATGCATACACCTATGAAACCATCATCACAATCCAGGAAATAAACATACCTATCACCTCCAAAAGTTTCCATATGTTACCCCTGCCTTTAGTTAGCATGAGATCTATCCTTTTAACAAAAACTTTGAGTACACAGTACAGTGTTGTTAATATAATAGGCACCATGTTACATAGCAAATCTCTGGAACTTAGCTTCATATACATTGATAGCAAATCCCCATTTTTCCCTGCCCCTTGCCTCTGGCAACCAGCAGTCTATTATCTGCTTCTATGAGTTTGACTGTTTTAGATACGTTGGGCTTCCCTGGTGGCTCAGGGGAATCTGCCTGCAATGCAGGAGTTGTGGGTTCAATCCCTGGGGTCGGGAAGATCCCTTGGAAAAGGAAATGGCAACCCACTCCAGCATTCTTGCCTGGGAAATCTCATGGACAGAGGAGCCTGATGGGCTACAGCCTCTCGGGTTGTAAAGAGTTGGACAAGATTTAGCGACTAAACAGCAATTTTAGATGCCTCATATATGTAGAATCATGCATTATTTGTCCTTCTATGACTGACTTAATCCAAGTTAGCATAATGTGCTCCTGGTTCATTCATGTTGTTTCATATGGCAGCATTTCCTTTATTTTAAGGTTCAGTGATACTTTACTGTATGTGTATAGTACATTTTTTTAATCCATTCATCTGTTGAGAAACATTTGGATTGTTTCCATATGTTGGATATTGCGAATAGTGGTTCAGTGAACATGGGAGTGCAGCTTTCTCTTGGAGATCTCCTTTCAGTTCTTTCGGATATATACCCAGATGAGAGATTGCTGGCTCATATAGTAGTTATATTTTAATTTTTTGAGGACTTTTGATACTGTTTTACATAGTGGTTACACCATTTTATATTCATACCAGCAACGTCCAAGGTTTCCAGTTTCTCCACATTCTTACCAATATTTGTTACCTTTTTTGGGGGAATTGAAGGGGATAATAGCCATCCTAACTGGTGCAACCAAATATCCATTGTGGTTTTGTTATGCATTTCCCTCTTGATTAGTGGGAAGGAAATGGCAACCCACTCCAGTATTCTTGCCTTGAGAATTCCATGGACAGAGGAGCCTGGTGGGTTACTTAGAGTCAATGGAGTCACAAGGAGTCTGACACAAGTGAGCAACTGAGCATGCATGCTTGATTAGTGATGTTGAGCACCTTTTCATTTTGGTCATTTTTATCTCTTCTTTGGATAAATATCTATTCAAGTCCTTTACCTGTTATTTAATTACATTATTTGTTACTTTGCTATTGAGTTGAGGTATTCTTATTATATTTTGGATATTAGTCCCTTAACAGGTATATGGTCTACAAATATTTCCCCCCATTCTGTAGCTTGCTTTTAATGTCAAATTGCTTATTTTTATTTTTGTTGTTGTTGTTTTGCCTTTGCCTGTGCTTGCTTTTAGTGTTATCTTCAAGAAATCATGGCTAAAGCAATGTCAAGAATCTTCTCCTATATGTTTCTTCTAGTAGTTTTACAATTTCAGGTCCTTTGTTCAAGTCTTCAATCTATTTTGAATTGATTTTTGGGTCCAATTTCATCATTTTACATGTGGAAATTGGCTTTCTTAGCACCATTTGTTGAAAAGACAGTTCTTTCTCCATTGTGTACTTTTGACTCCCTTGTCAAAGATCAGTTGACTACTTGTGCTTGGGTTTATTTCTGGGCTGTCTATTCTGTTCCATTGGCCTGTATGTCTATGCCAGTTCCATACTGTTTTAATTATTATGTTTTCACATTATATTTTGAAATTGAGAAGTTTGATGCCTCAAGCTTTGTTGTTTTTCCTCCAGATTTCTTTTGCTATTTGGGGTCTGTCGGGCTTAATATGAATTTTAGGATTGTTTTTTCTATGTATTATTAAAAATACCATTGAGATTTTGATGGGGATCACATTAAATCTGTAGATTGTTTTGGGCAGTACAGATGTTTTAACAAGTTTTCAATCCATTAACATGGGATGTCTTTCCATTTATTTGCATGTTCTTTAATTTCTTTCATCTGTGTTTTGTAGTTTTCAATGTTTATATCTTTCATCTGCTTGGTTAAGTTTATTCTTCAGTATTGTATTCTTTTTGGTACTATTGTGAATGGGATTGTTTTCTTAATTTCCCTATAAGGATAGGTCTTTGTTAGTGTAGTGAAATGCAACTGATTTTTGTATGTTGATTTGATTTGATTTTATATGTTGATTTTATGTCTTG
>SJYT01012347.1:76615-116794 GCA_006410635.1 Cephalophus harveyi
TTGTCTACTAAGCCTCTTATTTGTGTTATTTCTGGCTGTCTTTCAATTGATTGATTTTTCTCCTTATTATGGTTCATATTTTTCTGCTCATTTGAATTTCTGATAATTTTTAACTTATTTTCACATCATGTATTTTACCTTTTCATGTGCTGGATATTATTATTTTCTAAAAATATTTGGGTTTTGTTCTGGGACATGGCTAAGCTACTGAGAGATAGTATGCCCTCTTGGGTCTTGCTTTTAATAAACTTTTAAAAATATTTTTTATTGGAGTAGATTTACAATTTTGTATTGTTTTTAGGTATACAGCAAAGTGAACCTATTATACATATACATATCTCCACCCTTTTTTAGATTTTTTTCCCGTATGGGTCATTACAGATTACTGAGTAGAGTTCCTGTGCTATACAGTAGGTTCTTGTTTTTTAGTCATGATATTTAGACAAAATCACGTCCAACTCTTTGTGACCTCATAGATTGCAGTATGCCAGGCTTCCCTGTCCTTCACTGTCTCCTGGAGTTTGCTAAAACTCAGGTCCATTGAGTCAGTGATGCCATTCAACCATCTCATCCTCTGTTGTCTGTTTCTCCTGCTGCCCTCAAAGGTTCTTATTAGTTATCTATTTTATATATAGTATTGTGTATATGTCAGTTTCAGTCTCCCAATTTGTCCCACCCCACCCCAGCCTCTGGTGACCATACATTTGTTTTCTGCATCTGAGACTTGACTGCTGTTTTTTAAAATATTCTTTTCCCATGTGGGCCATTATAGTGCATAAGGAGAGTTCCCTGAGATTTATGGCAGGTTATTGTTAATTATCTATTTTATGTATAGTAGTGTGTGTATGTCAGTCCCAGCCTCACAGTTTATCCCTCCCCTACCAATCTCCTAGATAACCTAAGTTTGTTTCCTGCATCTGTGACTCTATTTCTGTTTTGTAAATAAGTTGATTTTGTACCATTTTTTAGATTCTCAATATAAGTGATATCATATGATATTTGCCTTTCTTTGTCTGACTTACTTTAATCAATAAGACAATCTCTAGATCCATCCATGTTGCTGCAAATAGCATTATCTCAGTCTTTTAATGGCTGAGTAATATTCCACCATGTTTGTGTATATATCTATGTGTGTGTGTGTGTGTGTGTATATATATATACACATATACCACATTTTCTTTATCCACTCCTCTGTTTCTATTGATGGACATTTAGTTTTCTTACATGTCTTGGCTATTGTAAATAGTGCTGCAGTGAACAAAGGAGTGCATGTATTTTTTTCAAATTATGGTTTTCTCCAAATACATGCCCAGGAGTGGGATTGTTGGATCATACAGTAGTTCTATATTTAGTTTTTTTAAGGTACCACCATACTGTTCTCCATAATGATTGTACCACTTCACTTTCCCACCAATAGTGTAGGAGAATTTCCTTTTCCCCATACCCTCTCCAGCATTGTTTGTAGATTTCTTAATGATGGAAATACTGAAACATGTGAGGTGATGCCTCACTGTGGTTTTAATTTGTGTTTCTCTCATAATTAGTGATGTTGAATATCTTTTCATGTGTTTTTTGGCTATCTGTATTCTTCTTTGGAGAAATATCTATTTAGATCTTCTGCACATGTTTTGATTTTTTTTTTTCTTATATTGAGTTGCATTCAGTTCAGTTCAGTTGCTCAGTCATGTCCGACTCTTTGTGACCCCATGGACTGCATTACGTCAGGCTTCCCTGTCCATCACCAACTCCTGAGGCTTACTCATACTCCTGTTCATTGAATCAGTGATGCCATCCAATCATCTCATCCTCTGTCATCCGCTTCTCCTCTTGCCTTCAATCTTTCCCAACATCAAGGACTTTTCCAATGAGTCCGTTCTTCACATCAGGTGGCCCAAGTATTGGAGTTTCAGCTTGAACATCAGTCCTTCCAATGAATATTCAGGACTGATTTCCTTTAGGATGGAATGGTTGGATCTCCTTGCAGTCCAAGGGACTCTCAATAGTCTTCTCCAACACCACGGTTCAAAAGCATGAATTCTTCAGCACTCAGCTTTCTTTATATTCCAATTCTCACATCCGTACATGACTACTGGAAAAACCATAGCTTTGACTAGAAGGACATTTGTTGTCAAGGTAATGTCTCTGCTTTTTAATATGCTATCTAGATTAGTCATAGCTTTTCTTCCAAGGAACAAGTGTCTTTTAATTTCATGGCTGCAGTCACCGTCTGCAGTGATTTTGGAGCCCGAACAAAGTCTCTTACTGTTTCCACTGTTTCCCCATCTATTTCCCATGAAGTGATGGGACCAGAGGCCATGTTCTTAGTTTTCTGAATGTTGTGCTTTAATCCAACTTTTTCACTCTCCTCTTTCACTTTCATCAAGAGGCTCTTCAGTTCTTCTTTGCTTTCTGCCATGAGAGTGGTGTCATCTGCCTCTCTGAAGTTATTGATATTTCTCCCTGCAAGCTTGTGCTTCATTCTGGCATTTCGCATGATGCACCCTGGATATAAGTTAAAGAAGCAGGGTGACAATATGCAGCCTTGATGTACATCTTTCCTGATTTGGAGCCAGTCTGTTGTTCCACGTCCAGTTCTAACTGTTGCTTCTTGACCTGCATACAGATTTCTCAGGAGGCAAGTCAGGTGGTCTGGTATTCCCATCTCTTTTAGAATTTTCCAGTTTGTTGTGATCCACACAGTCAAAGGCTTTGGTGTAGTCAATAAAGCAGAAATAGATATTTTTCTGGAACTCTGTTGGTGTTTGATTGGCCAATGGATGTTGGCAATTTGATCTCTGATTCCTCTGCCTTTTCTAAGTCCAACTTGAACATCTGAAAGTTCATAGTTCGCATACTGTTGAAGCCTGGCTTAGAGAATTTTGAGCATTACTTTGCTAGCATGTGACATTAGTGCAACTGTACAGTAGTTTGAGCATTCTTTGGCATTGCCTTTCTTTGGGAATGGAATGAAAACTGACCTTTTCCAGTCCTATGGCTACTGCTGAGGTTTCTAAATTTGCTGGCATATTGAGTGCAGCACTTTCACAGCATCATCTTTTAGGATTTGAAATAGTTCAACTGGAATGCCATCACCTCCACTAGCTTTGCATTAGCTGTTTGTATATTTTGGAAATCAATCCCTTGTTGGTTTCTTCATTTGCAAATACTTTCTCAAATTCTGTGGGTTGGGCATGGGTCTTTTCATTTTATTTATGGTCTCCTTTGCTGTGCAAAAGTTTTTAAGTTTAACTAGGTTCCATTTGCTTATTTTTGTTTTTATCCTCATTACACTAAAAGAGGTGGATCAAAAAAGATCTTGCTGTGATTTATGTCAGAGTGTTCTGCTTATGTTTTCCTCTACGAATTTTATGCTTTCTGGCCTCAGACGGTAAAACGTCTGTTTCCAATGCGGCAGACCCGGGTTCGATCCCTGGGTCGGGAAGATCCTCTGGAGAAGGAAATGGCAATCCACTCCAGTACTATTGCCTGGAAAATCCCGTGGACAAAGGAGCCTGGTAGGCTACAGTCCATGGGGTCGCAAAGAGTCGGACATGACTGAGCGACTTCACCCTTAAGCCTGGCCTTATGTTTAGGTGTTTAATCCGTTTTTATTTTTTTATAATGTTAGGGAGTATTCTAATTTCATTTTTTTACATAGTCTGAGAAGATAATTGGGGGGTTTAACTTTTTAATGTAGGTGAGGTTTTCAGTCATTTGGCTATAAAGAAAGACTGGAAAACTTGAAGCTACCTTTGCATAGCAGGCTTTGTTTTAAATCAAATTTTGATGTACTTGGAGGAGGGGTTAAAGTCACCATGCAGAAGACTAACTTTAATTGGAGGTTCCCAACTGCCAAACGCTGAGCAAGAATAAGAGAATACTCTTAGAATAAAAATTAAAGGGGTTGAGCAATTGGTTGAATGAGAAATGCACAATGGTTATCACACTTAAACAGCCTCCTGATACAGAGATATGGTGATTTAATGGTTAAGGGTGAAACAGTGGTCTCTGTGTAAAAGATTAAAATGCTAGTATGGGTGATCATTGATTTAAATGTTTCATTGAAATCAAATTCTCAAACATCTGCCTACTGTGGTTTATATTGTATCTTATTTACTTTTATTACAGAAGGTTTCATTCTGCGCCATAAGATTTCTCATCTGTCTGCAGCAATCACAGTCAAGTTGCTGTTTCTTGAAATTAAAACAACTTTTGTTTTGAAAACCACAAAAACTAAGCTGTATAATTTGAGAAACTTATGTAAGTTCTGAGATTTTCAGATTTCTTTAGATAAGAATCATAAAATTGCAGATGTAAGAATATATAATAAGATTTAGGGAATTTTAATTTTAATAACATAGACTAAAGCATTCTTGTCTATAATTTAATAGGAAAGATTGTCCTGGGATCATAAACTATGAAATTATAGCTTCAGAGGCTTCTCAATGACAACTAACACCAAGATTAAGTAAGAGCTTTAGAATTAAACATCACAGCGTCATTGTATTGAGGTTATATCTTTGTAAATAGTGGCTATATAACTAGTGTATTATGAAATTTTACCACTGGAAGTTGAGAAAAGTTTAGGTGTAAGATGAATCAGTGATTTAAGATTGTAGACTAAAGAAATTAGTGGCAATATATTTTTTTTAAGCTGATAAAACTATTTGTACTATGTAATGAAATGCTTAAATCTTTATATAGAGATTTTCAAATGGAATGTAAAATTTTATCATAATTAAAGTTATAAATATTCTCCGTGAGGATAGGGACCTTATAAGTCTTGTCCACACAGGTGAACTCAGCACCCAGCTTAGCACCTGGCGCATAGCAAGTGTATGCTGCTGCTAAGTCGCTTCAGTCGTGTCCGACTCTGTGCGACCCCATAGACGGTGGCCCATCAGGCTCCCCGGGCCCTGGGATTCTCCAGGCAAGAACTCTGGAGAGGGTTGTCATTTCCTTCTCTAATGCATGAAAGTGAAAAGTGAAAGTGAAGTCGCTCAGTCATAGAGTTCCTTTTATTTCGATTTAAAGTTCGAGCTGCTATTCCTCGTTTAGACACAAGAGGGCATGATTGAACCTGATATAGGAGAGAATGTGCTGATACTCTTGAGAATTGGGTTTTGTTTTTTCCAGTTGTTCTCTATGGCATAGCAGGTCACTCTGGTTTTCATGGTGGCTCAGATGGTAAAGAATCTGCCTACAATGCAGGAAACCTGGGTTCAATCCCTGGGTCAGGAAGATACTCTCGAGAAGGGAATGGCAACCCACTCCAGTATTCTTACCTGAGAATTCCGTGGAGAGAGGAGCCAGGTGGGGCTACAGTTCATGGGGTCACAAAGAATCAGACATGACTGAGTGACTAACACACACACACACACACACACACACACACATAGCATAGCAAGCTTTCATGATGGCTCAGCAGGTAATAATCCACCTGCAACACAGGAGACACAGAAGACGTGGGTTCAATCCCTGGAGGAGGAAATGGCAACTGGATCCGATATTCTTGACTGAAAAGTCCCATGGACAGAGAAGCCCGGCGGGCTACAGTCCATGGGGTTGCAAAGAGTCCACCACAACTGAGTGACTAAGTATGAGCATGAGCGACATAGAGAAAGGACTATTGAAAAGCTGAACTTTACTGAAATTTAAATTTACCACAATATAAAGCTTAATAGCCACTTTCATTCATAATGTTTGAGATATACCGGAGAACTGAAAAAGCAAAAAGCAAAATAGAATGATGTAAAATTTTAGGATTTTTTAAACATAGCAACATTTCCTCACAAACTTGGCCTATATCTAAGATGACTGCTATAGAAATCAGGCTTTTATTTGGATAGCATATTCCTTATATTTTACTTTTGCCCACTTTTGTAAGTAGTGAACAGAAGCAGATTAGTGTAAGAAAATTAACCTTGATAAAGAAAATGTATTCTTCAGCCATATAAAGTTATTGCAAAATTCAGACTTAAATTAAAGAAAGTATGGGAAAACCATTAGACAATTCAGGTATGACCTAAATCAAATCCTTTATGATTATACAGTGGTAGTGACAAATAGATTCAAGGGATTAGATCTGATAGAGTGCCTGAAGAACTATGGACAGAGGTTCTTGACATTGTACAGGAGGCAGTGATCAAGACTATCCCCAGGACAAAGAAATGCAAAAAGGCAAAATGGTTGTCTGAGGAGGCCTTACAAATAGCTGAGAAAAGAAGAGAAGCAAAAGGCAAAGGAGAAAAGGAAAGATATACCCATTTACTTCCAGATGTTCAAGCTGAATCTAGAAAAGGCAGAGGAACCAGAGATCAAATTGCCAACATCCGATGTATCATCAAAAAACATGAGAGTTCCAGAAAAAACATCTATTTCTGCTTTATTGACTACGCCAAAGCCTTTGACTGTGTGGATCACAACAAACTGTGGAAAATTCTGAAAGAGATGGGAATACCAGACCACCTGACCTGCCTCCTGAGAAATCTGTATGCAGGTCAAGAAGCAACAGTTAGAACTGGACGTGGAACAACAGACTGGTTGCAAATCAGGTAAGGAGTATGTCAAGGCTGCATATTGTCACTCTGCTTCTTTAACTTATATGCAGGGTGCACCATGTGAAATGCCAGAATGAAACACAAGCTGGAATCAAGATTGCAGGGAGAAATATCAATAACTTAAGATATGCAGATGACACCACTCTCATGGCAGAAAGCAAAGAAGAACTGAAGAGCCTCTTGATGAAAGTGAAAGAGGAGAGTGAAAAAGTTGGCTTAAAGCTCAACATTCAGAAAACTAAGAACATGGCCTCTGGTCCCATCACTTCACGGCAAACAGATGGGGAAACAATGGAAACAGTAAGAGACTTTGTTTGGGCTCCAAAATCACTGCAGACGGTGACTGCAGCCATGAAATTAAAAGACACTTGTTCCTTGGAAGAAAAGCAATGACCAATCTAGATAGCATATTAAAAAGCAGAGACATTACCTTGCCAACAAATGTCCTTCTAGTCAAAGCTATGGTTTTTCCAGTAGTCATGTATGGATGTGAGAGTTGGAATATAAAGAAAGCTGAGTGCTGAAGAATTCATGCTTTTGAACCGTGGTGTTGGAGAAGACTATTGAGAGTCCCTTGGACTGCAAGGAGATCCAACCATTCCATCCTAAAGGAAATCAGTTCTGAATATTCATTGGAAGGACTGATGTTCAAGATGAAACTCCAATACTTTGGCCACCTGATGTAAAGAACGGACTCACTGGAAAAGACCCTGATGCTGGGAAAGACTGAAGGTGGGAGGAGAAAGGGGCTGACAGAGGACGAGATGATTGGATGGCATCACTGACTTGATGTACATGAGTTTGAGTAAGCCTCAGGAGTTGGTGTTGGACAGGGAAGCCTGGTGTGCTGCAGTCCATGGGGTTGCAAAGAGTTGGACATGACTGAGCAACTGAACTGAACTGAATGACAAATAAGGTGTAGAATTTGAATAGTAGTCCCCAATATTTTTTATGTTGAAAAGATGGAGGGCATTTTGTTGACCAGCCTAGACTTAATAGGTGACTGTGCTGGTTCTATGAAGATCAAGGCGTAGACACTTCCTGAAAGTTGTATATTATAATTGTATAGGGAAGTCACTCAGTCGTGTCGGACTCTTCACGACCCCATGGGCTGCAGCCCACTAGGCTCCTCCGTCCATGGGACTCTCCAGGCAAGAGTACTGGAGTGGGGTGCCATCACCTTCTCTGATGAATGAGTCTACCTATTTGTAAAAATGTGACTGATGAAAACAGTGCAATCACTAGGTTATCACACTGTGCGAATTCAGTTGTCAAGAGGGAGCAACTCGAAAGACATCACACAATCTATAAACCAGCTGGAAGGAGCCATCCAGACTTTGCCCTGCCGAACCCTTTCTGGGCGATGATTAGACAAGTTCTCATAGATGATATACTGTGTGCAGAAGTGCTGATCAGAATCAGGTTTGGCATGGTAAGCAACTGTATTGATGGTTTGAGTCACGTCACTGTCTGATTTGGGCTTTCTAATGAGGATTTGGCCCCCACTGGCAGCGACAAGCTTAATAAGGTTGTCCTTTGGATGGTGTTTGAAGATTCCCCCAAAATAGAATGGCTATGATTGCATAGCCATTATCAATAATAATTCATCCATTTTACAGAGGAGGGCTTGCATGCCCTGATTAAAAAATAAAGAGTCTAACGATAACCTAACCCGCCAGAATCACTTGTCTATAACTAATTCCCTATATATTTATCTTCCTTGGCAGAGGTCACTGTTCCACATTTGTGGCTGAAATTGATAGACATTCTTCAGCTTCTTATTTGATCTCCGGGAAGCATTTGGTGGCATTTGCCTCTCTTTTGTCTTAAAATATTACTGTTTCCTGTGTTCTTGATTACTTTCATGAACTTTCCTTTTCAGCCTGTCAAATGGGCTTCTCTTTCAAAGCTTCCCTCTTTGGCCCTCTTCTCTAATCTCACTCTATCTAGACACTTTTGCTCTATGACTTCAGTTATATTGTCCCCAAAGTATATAATTCTAGCTTAGCTCTCAAACTTGAGCTCTGGGCTTTCCAATGAGAAATTCAAGTGTGTTTAAAGAGATGTAATCATTCCCTACCCTGAGCCTATTCTTCTTTCACTGCTTTGTCCATGAATGACAATACCATCTGTACAGTGATCCAAAAGTGAAAGTGAAGTCACTCAGTCATGTCCGACTCTTTGTGACCCCATGGACTGTAGCCTACCAGCCTTCTCAGTCCATGGAATTTTCCAGGCAAGGGTACTGAAGTGGGTTGCCATTTCCTTCTCCAGGGGATCTACCCAACCCAGGGATCAAACCCAGGTCTCCTGCATTGCAGGCAGATGCTTTACCATCTGAGCCACCAGGGAAGACACAGTGATCCAAGCCAGGTGTCTAAGCAATCATTTTGTGTTCTTCCTTTTCAGCTTCCATATCTAATCAGACACTCTAAGAGATACTATTGGTTGTCTGTCCAGCAGCCAATTCCAACCCTCTCTTCACTATTGTTATAACCTACTTCTCACTATAGAGGGTACCACTACAGGGTCAGATTTTCTTCTCTCAGCTTTCCTTGCACTCAAGGCATGGGCATTTTCCCCTATCTGATTAACGGGATTATTTGTTAAAAAGCAAAGACATCACTTTGCCAACAAAGGTCTGTATAGTCAAGGCTATAGTCTTTCCAGTAATCACATATGATTGTGAGAGCTGGACTGTAAAGAAGGCAGAGTGCTGAAGAATTGATGCTTTTGAACTGTGGTGCTGGAGAAGACTCTTGAGAGCCCCTTGGATTGCAAGGAGATCAAACCAGTCAATCTGAAAGAAACTCAACCCTGAAAACTCATTGGGAGGACTGATGCTGAAGCTGAAGCTCTAATACTTTGGCCACCTGTTGTGAAGAGCTGACTCATTGGAAGAGTCCCTGATGCTGGGGAAGATTGAAGGCTGAAGGAGAAGAGGGTGACAGAGAATGAGATGGGATGGCATCACTGATTCAATGGCCCCAAACTTGGGCAAACTCTGGAAGATGATTAGAGGCAGGGAAGTACTGCAGTCTATGGGATCATGCAGAGTCCCACGTGACTGGGTGGGTTACTGAACAACAACAACAAAGGAAAGATCTTCCTCTCTTATTAAAAAGCAAAGAGATGCCTGTACAATGGATTTCTCCCCTTCCTTCCTGTTATGGGCATTGCTGTTTGAGAATCATGCACAAGTCTACAGCTTGAGGCCATGAAAAGTAGAAATACTACATGGAGAAGTCAACACAGACAGGCATGTGGCAACTGTGCCTAACTTTGTTCCTCTTATATAAGAAAGTGACTGCCAGTTACTCTCCTACTTACAGTTGAAATTTTCTGACTTAATGTTATAAAGATCCACCTTTGAAGGCCAATTGATTTTAACTCCTAAACATCTCTTAAATCTCCCTCCATCTTTCAGTCCCCTTGTTTAAGACCTCTGTTGGGTCTTTTCATTTCTTGCATGGATCGCTGCCANTGAAATTTTCTGACTTAATGTTATAAAGATCCACCTTTGAAGGCCAATTGATTTTAACTCCTAAACATCTCTTAAATCTCCCTCCATCTTTCAGTCCCCTTGTTTAAGACCTCTGTTGGGTCTTTTCATTTCTTGCATGGATCGCTGCCACAGCAGCCTGGCTGGTTTCTCTTCTCCTATTCTTCTTTCTTTTTCTCCAGTCCAGCTTTCCCTCAGATATCAGAAGGATTTTAATTTCAAACTTTAGATCATATCACACCTCTCCCTTTTTACAAAATGTCCAGTGGTTCCTCTTAGCTAGTAGTTCAGGGGTCAAACAGTTTCTAAGCGTCAGCTAGTATTTCAGCTGCTAGACCAGCTCGTCACATTTCCATAAATGTGTTTGATGAGGAAATAATGAGTTTGAATGGATCTAGACAATTTACTACTCATGGGACATCAGGTAGCATGAGCTTCCCCTTGCTCTTCCCTCTTCTCAGGGGGGTGATGTGAAGTGGATCCTGGTGGACGTTGCACACATAATGGGTTTAGGTCACAGCTGAGCTTCAGTTCAGTTCAGTTCAGTCGCTCAGTTGTGTCCGACTCTCTGCGACCGCATGAATCGCAGCATGCCAGGCCTCCCTGTCCATCACCAACTCCCGGAGTTCACTCAGACTCACGTCCATTGAGTCAGTGATGCCATACAGCCATCTCACCCTCTGTTGTCCCCTTCTCCTCCTGCCCCCAATCCCTCCCAGCATCAGAGTCTTTTCCAATGAGTCAACTCTTTGCATGAGGTGGCCAAAGTACTGGAGTTTCAGCTTTAGCATCATTCCTTCCAAAGAAATCCCAGGGCTCATCTCCTTCAGAATGGACTGGTTGGATCACCTTGCAGTCCAAGGGACTCTCAAGAGTCTTCTCCAACACCACAGTTCAAAAGCATCAATTCTTCGGCGCTCAGCCTTCTTCACAGTCCAACTCTCACATCCATACATGACCACAGGAAAAACCATAGCCTTGACTAGACGGACCTTAGTTGGCAAGGTAACATCTCTGCTTTTGAATATACTATCTAGGTTGGTCATAACTTTTCTTCCAAGGAGTAAGCATCTTTTAATTTCATGGCTGCAGTCACTATCTGCAGTGATTTTGGAGCCCCCAAAAATAAAGTCTGACACTGTTTCCACTGTTTCCCCATCTATTTCCNCGTTGTCTTATATTTTATACCCAGATAATTCTGTCTCTTATACACATCTATGTGTATAAGAGACAGCTTTTGAATATACTATCTAGGTTTATCATAACTTTTCTTCCAAGGAGTAAGCGTCTTCTAATTTCATGGCTGCAGTCACCATCTGCAGTGATTTTGGAGCCCCCCAAAATAAAGCCTGACACTGTTTCCACTGTTTCCCCATCTGTTTCCCATGAAGTGATGGGACCAGATGCCATGATCTTCGTCTTCTGAATGTTTGTCCTTAAGCCAACTTTTTCACTCTCCTTTTTCACTTTCATCAAGAGGCTTTAGCTCCTCTTCACTTTCTGCCATAAGGGTGGTGTCATCTGCATATCTGAGGTCATTGATATTTCTCCCGGCTATCTTGACTCCAGCTTGTGTTTCTTCCAGACCAGCGTTTCTCATGATGTACTCTGCATATAAGTTAAATAAGCAGGGTGACAATATACAGCCTTGACATACTCCTTTTCCTATTTGGAACCAGTCTGTTGTTCCATGTCCAGTTCTAACTGTTGCTTCCTGACCTGCATACAAATTACTCAAGAGGCAAGTTATGTCGTCTAGTATTCCCATCTCTTTCAGAATTTTCCATAGTTTATTGTGATCCACACAGTCAAAGGCTTTAGCATAGTCAATAAAGCAGAAATAGATATTTTTATGGAACTCTCTTGCTTTTTCAATGATCCTGAGCACTGAAGAATTGATGTTTTTGAACTGTGGTGTTGGAGAAGACTCTTGAGAGTCCCTTGGACTGCAAGGAGATCCAACCAGTCCATTCTGAAGGAGATCAGCCCTGGGATTTCTTTGGAGGGAATGATGCTGAAGCTGAAACTCCAGTACTTTGGCCACCTCATGCAAAGAGTTGACTCATTGGAAAAAACTCTGATGCTGGGAGAGATTGGGTGCAGGAGGAGAAGAGGACGACAGAGCATGAGATGCCTGGATGGCATCACTGACTCAATGGACGCGAGTCTGAGTGAACTCCGGGAGTTGGTGATGGACAGGGAGGCCAGGCATGCTGTGATTCATGGGGTCGCAAAGAGTTGGACATGACTTAGTGACTGAACTGAACTGAACTGAAGAACTCATTGTCTTTCAAGGCAGAAGATTGCAGCATCTTCAGGTATGAGAGGAGTGTTAACCTTTAATACACACACACTTCTAAAATTGGGAGCTCATGTACACCCGTGGCTGATTCATGTCAATGTATGGCAAAACCAATACAGCATTGTAAAGCAAAATAAAGTAAAAAGTTAAAAAAAATAATAAATAAATAAATAAAAGCCAAAAAATTCTAAGAAATCAGGGGATTTGAGTTTTAGTGCATTTGTATCATATCTCGTGGGCTTCCCTTGTGGCTAAGTTGGTAAAGAATTCACCTGCAATGCAGGGGGCCTGGGTACAATTCCTGGGTTGGAAAGATCCCCTGGAGAAGGGCAAGGCTACCCACTCCAGTATTCTGGCCAGGAAAATTCCAGGGAGTCTATAGTTCATGGGGTGGCTAAGAGTCAGTCATGACTGAGCGAGTTTCACTTTCATTTTCATCATATCTCTTATAGTTATTATTTCCCTATAATTTCCAAACACTGCTATTTCATTCATTTCTATCTAATACCATCTAAGTTCAATACCTATGGAAATTTAAGCAATTTCTGTACTACCACCCTGGAAGCCACCAGTGTTTCAATAACTGCTACAGGTGGTGGAGCTCTTATTGTCAGATTACTTAGAGTTCCAAAATCTTAATTTTACAAGGGTCTTCTTTATAGGTCATTTTTGGTGCCTGTTGTCTTAGGCTGGCTGTCAATAAACAGACTCTGAGGTAAAGATTTGCCCATAGATTATTGGAGAGTGTTCTCAGGATCAATACTCATGTGTGAGGAAGGAGAAGAATTTGACAAAGTGGGCAAATTAATCATTAGAAAATGTCTTAAATGATTCAGTAGAGAACTCTGGAACATGAGATTCTTCTACAGAGTTGTTCAGATATGAGACAAATGAGGTAGATTTTTGACCAGTCATTGGACGAATGGTATAAACAAAATGGGGCAAGACTTGGGGGACGTTAGTCTCTTCAGAAGAACCAGTCCATGGAGTGAGTCTAAGCTAAAAATTTGTCATTCATTGACTCACCCAGCATCTGTGGGAGTGAATACATTTTTCCTAAAGAGGAAAATCTGGGCAAGATAATACAACATCCACAATGGCATTAATTCATCATATTCTATAAACTAAAAGAATAAATTTTACTGATATAAATAAACAGATGACTTTCCATGTTCCTGAAAGACTCTGCACTTCCACTTTATTCTCTGGTCCTCTTGCCATCAAGATGAGTTTGCTTGTTAGTTGTTGTTCTTACTCCAGCATCACCAGTTTATCCCTAATGTCTGTCCCTAATAGATATATTATTCCAATGAAAAACAAATTCTTGAATTTTCTATCTTTTGGCAATAATGAGAGAAAGAAAAAAGAAACAAAGGGAAAGAAAGCCAGAGAGAGGGAGAAAAAATAAAAATTTAAAAAATGAAAAATTTATGTATATCCCTTCCAGACTTTTTCTCCTTTCTCTGCTAACTTCTTGAGTTTTCTAAAATCTCAGTCTCCTCTTCCTCCTCCCTTCTCTTATTCATTTTCCCCTCAATATACTCTGAAGATCTGATTCTTTCATGATATTGAAACAACTAACATATTTCGCATATCAATGGTTATTTGTTTTTAATTACCATTCACTTCTTGAAATCCTTTATTCTCTCCAATCAATAACAATATATTCTCTTGGTTTTCCTTATATCTCAATGACTAATTTTTTGAATCTAACTCCCAGGGAGTTTTCTTGAAATGAAACTTTAAATGTCAGAATTTCCCAGGTTTAGTCTTAACACCCTTACATTTGAGATATATATATTTGCTTTTTTAAGAAATATCATCTAATTGTTGTTGTTAAGTCACTCAGTCATGTCTGACTCTTCATAACCCCATGAACTGCAGTATGCAGGTTTCCTTGTCCTTCACAATTTCTGGGAGTTTGCTCAAACTTATATCCATTGAATTGGAAATACCATCCAACCATCTTATCCTCTGCTGCATCCTTCTCCTCCCGCCTTCAATCTTTCACAGCATCAGGGTCTTTTCCAATGAGTAGGCTACTTGCATCAGGTGGCCAAAGTATCAGAGCTTCAGCTTCAGCATCAATTCTTCCAGTGAATAGTCAAGTTTGATTTCCTTTAGGATGGACTGGTTTGATCTCTTTCCTGTCCAAGAGACTCTCAAGAGTCTTCTCGATCACCATACTTTGAAAGCAACAATTCTTCCATGCTCAACCTTCTTTATAATCCAACACTTATATCCATACATGACTACTGGTAAAACCATAGCTTTGATTATATGGACCTTTGTCGGCAAAGTGATGTCTCTGCTTTGTAATATACTGTCTAGGTTGGTCATAGCTTTTCTTCCAAGGAGCAAGTATCTTTTATTTATTTATTTTTAATTTATTTATTTTAATTTTACTTAATTTTACTTTACAATACTGTATTGGTTTTGCCATACATCAGCATGAATCCGCCACGGGTGTGCATGAGTTTCCAATCCTGAATCCCCCTCCCACATCCCTCCCCATACCATCTCTCTGGGTCATCCCAGTGCACCAGTCCCAAGCATCCTGTATCCTGCATCAAATCTAGCTTGGTAATTCATTTCTTACATGATATTATACATGTTTCAATGCTATTCTCCCAAATCACCCCACCCTCTCCCTCTCCCACAGAGTCCAAAAGTCTGTTCTATACATCTTTATATTTTTTGCTGTCTCACGTACATGATTATCATTACCAGCTTTCTAAATTCCATATATATGTGTTCGTATACTGTATTGGTGTTTTTCTTTCTGGCTTAATTCACTCTGTATAATCGGCTCCAGTGTCATCCACCTCATTAAAACTGATTCAAATGTATTCTTTTTAATAGCTGAGTAATACTCCATTGTGTATATGTACCACAGCTTTCTTATCCATTCATCTGCTGATGGACATCTAGGTTGCTTCCATGTCCTGGCTATTGTAAACAGTGCTGCGATGCACATTGGGGTACACGTGTCTCTTTCAATTCTGGTTTCCTCAGTGTGTATGCCCAGCAGTGGGATTGTTGGGTCATAAGGCAATTCTATTTCCAGTTTTTTCAGGAATTTTATAACTGCATTCACCATCTGCAGTGATTTTGGAGCCTGAGAAAGTAAAATCTCTCACTTTCCCCATTTTTTCCCCATCTATTTGCCATGAAGTGATGGAACGAGTTACCATCATCTTAGTTTTTTTGAATGTTGCATTTTAAGCCAGCTTTTTCACTTTCTCTTTCACCTTCTTCTAGTTATTTGGCTTTAAATATCCTCCACACACTTTTAGCACTCACATTTCTGTGTATAGATTGCACTATTCTTCTAAACTATAAAGTTATTTTATCTACTTGAAACCTCACACAGGTGTCTATTAGGCACCTCAAGTGCTTCCCTGGTGGCTTAGAAGGTGAAGAATCTGCCTGCTATATAGAAAACCTGTGTTTGATCCCTGGGTCAGGAAGATCCCCTAAAGAAGGTAATGACAACCCACTCCAGTGTTTGCTTGTTTGTTTTTTCTTTAATTCATTTATTAATTTTAATTGGAGGCTAATTACTTTACAGTATTGTGGTGGTTTTGCCATACATTGGCATGACATATGGCATGTATGTACATGCCATACATGTACACACAGGTGTACATGTGTCCCCCATCCTGAAACCCCCTCCCTTTTCCCTCCCCATTCCATCCCTCTGAGTTTTCCCAGTGCACCGGTTTTTAGTCCCCTGTTTCATGCATCGAACTTGGACTGGTCATCTATTTCACACATGTAATATGCATGTTTCAATGCTAGTCTCTTAAACCCTCACCTTCTCCCACAGAGTCCAAAAGTCTATTCTTTATATCTGTGTTTCTTTTTCTGCCTCATGTATAGGTTGTTGTTACCACTTTTCTAAATTCCATATATATGCATTAATATATATTGTATTGGTGTTTTTCTTTCTGACTTGCTTCACTCTGTATAATAGGCTCCAGTTTCGTCCACCTCATTAGAACTAATTCAAATGTATTTGTTTTAATAGCTGAGTAATATTCATTGTGTATATGTTGCACAGCTTTCTTATACATTCATCTGCCAATGGACATCTAGGTTGCTACCATGTCCTAGCTATTGTAAACAGTACTGCAATGAACTTTGGGGTACACATATCTCTTTTAATTCTTGTTTCCTTGGTGTGTATGCCCAGCAGTGGAATTGCTGGTTGTATGGAAGTTCAATTTCCAGTTTTTTAAGGAATCTCCACACTGTTCTGCATAGTGACTGTACTACGGGATTGCAAACTAGTATAGCCACTCCAGTATTTCTGCCTGGAGAATTCCATGGACAGAGAAGACTGAAAGGCTACAGTTCCTGTGGTTGCAGAGTTGGATGCAACCAAGCAACTAACACTTGCACTTGCACTAGGCCCCTCAGACATATGACTAAAACAAAGCTGTTTTAAGTCATATAATGACTTCTTTCAAAAAAGGCTAAAGCTGCTTAAAACAAGACCTAAATGTCACTCTTTTATATTCTTTCACTCCCTATATTGAACTCATTTCCAAGTACAGTTGATTTGGGTTCCAGATCAAAACTAAAATCTCCACATCTTCATTTTTTTTCTCTATGAGAATCTTACTCCTAGCTATCACTATCTCTTGGGCTATTTCTATGAACTTCCCATTAGATTTTTTTCCTCATCTTTTTCCCTTGTAAATTACTTCACACAAAGGAGTCAAGTTATTTTGGAATTATAGAGTAGATAATACTTTGTATTTGCTTAAAATCTTCCAATAGTTATCTTCTTGCAATTAGAATAAAATGTATACCCATACCTTGGAACACACATTATCAGCTAATGTGTATTATCAGTTGCTATATATTTTTTCTATATCATCTAATGTTTCATTTTCTTTATTGGCTTCCCTCCATTCAGAGCCACACTGGCCTGCAGTCAGTGGTTAGTTCACTCATGGTCAGTGCACTGCTGTGCCATCTCTTTTGAATGAGCTCTCAGTTTTGACCATTACTGGTTCTGTCCTATGTATGGTTCAATATCTGTTGAGCCACCTAGTAGAAGAAAGCTATTACATTACTCTTTACCAAATTATGTTTGTGTGCTTTTTAAAAAAATTTTGTATTGCACTCATTAGCATCTGATTATTTTCCTTTATTCTGTTCCTCTTTCTAACAAAATATAAGTTGAGTTAGCTGGTATCTTACCTAATCTATTTTCTGTTTCATCTTTATTGCTTTAGAATGTCATGCACATATGTACTCAATATTTGTTCAAGAAAGAATAGAAAGAGGAAGGAAGGGAGGCCTGGCAGGAAGAAGAAAAAAAAGGAAGGCCATAGTTTCTTCACTCAATTTTTTCCATTGAAGTTAGTTGCAGTAAAAGGCTAAGGTACATATCATTGCAGACACTGAAATATACTTGATTTCACCGCCTTTTTTTCACCTTGAATTACTTTACAGATTAGCAAATAAGGGCCATTACTGGCAATGAACACATCATTATATTATGCTTGCAAATATTATTACACTGAATGAAGGTGTTTGGTATAGCACACATTTAAAATATTTTTCAAGGTAAAGTATCTACATTGAATGCGATTTATTAAGTATCAACTTTCAGTTAGATAAAAGATGCTAATTTTTTTTCTTTCCACTATTATGCTACCTGGCATGTAAGTATGTTAGCAAGGATTTGTTTCTAATCTAAATGACTGTATAAACTCAAAATGACTATCCAAACTTTGGCCACCTGGTGCAAAGAACTGACTCCTTGGAAAGACCATAATGCTGCAAGTGATTGAAGGAAGGAGGATAAGGGGACGACAGAGGATGGGATTGTTGGATGGCATCACCAACTCTATGGACATGAGTTTGAGCAAACTCCCAAGCTGGAGATGAACTGGGAAGCCTGGCGTGCTACAGTCCATGGCGTCACAAAGACCCAGACATGACTGAGTGACTGGACTGAATTGAACTGATATAAACTCAAACAACTTTTCCAAAGTTCAGTAAAATTTATTGATAAACTGACTGACTACATATGTTTGATATTTTTTCTGCCAATTTGATAAAACAAATTTCTCTTTCTGGATAGTGGAGTGACTCTTCATAGAGTGAAGGTCATATGCATAAGAACTGTAAAATTTGGACATGTGTATATACACACAATCCTTGGGATATAACAGTTTTTTGAAAGAGAGTTAAACTTTAGAAGAAGGAATTAACCAGGCATTTAATAGAGCTTCAATAATAGGTAACATTGATTTTAAGGCAGAGCATAGCTGAAATAAAGGACTGAAATTGTATGGACCTAACAGAAGCAGAAGACATGAAGAAAAGGTGGTAAGAATACACAGAAGAACTATCCAAAAAGATCTCATGAACCCAGATAACCATGAAGGTGTGATCACTCACCTAGACTCAGATATCCTGAAATGTGGAGTTAAGGGAGCCTTAGGAAACATCATTAAAAACAAAGCTAGTGGATATGATGGAATTTCAGTTGACCTGTTTCAAATTCTAAAAGATGATGATGTAAAAGTGCTGCACTTAATATGCCAGCAAATTTGGAAAACTCAGCAGTGGCCACAGGACTGGAAAATGTCAGTTTTCATTCCAATCCCAAAGAAATGCAATGACAAAGAATGTTCTAACTACTGCACGATTGCACTCATCTTACACACTAGCAAAGTAATACTCAAAATTCTCCAAGCCATGCTTCAACAGTACCTGAACTGTGAACTTGAACTGTGTTCAAGCTGGATTTCGAAAAGGCAGAGGAATCAGAAATCAAATTGCCAACATCTTTTGGATCATTGAAAAAGCAAGAGAGCTCCAGAAAAACATCTATTTCTGCTTTATTGACTATGCCAAAGCCTTTGACTGTTTGGATCACAATAAAGTGTGGAAAATTATTCAAGAGATGGGAAGGTCAGACCACCTGACCTGCCTCTTTAGAAATCTGTATGCAGGTAAAGAAGCAACAATTTGAACTGGACATGGAAACAGACTGGTTCCAAATATATCTAAAATCCCTTTTTTAAAACCCTGACATCTTGTGTTGGCAAGAGCCAGATGTTGAAACGCAGGGCAATGACAGCCTCCAGAATATAGTGAAAAATACGAGGAAGGAGTTAGAGAAGGGTAACTCAAAGTCTGTATATAAACCCTAGTCAAATAACTATCTGAATCTTGAACCACATGCATAGGAGCAGAATAAAGCCATCTTTCAATTGAGGTGGGAGAAATTGGGAGATTGCGATTGATACATATACACTATTGACACAATGATAAAATAGATAACTAATGAGAGCATACTATACAGCACAGGGAGCTGTGCTTAGTGCACTGTGGTTACTTCAATGGGAAGAAAGTCAAAAAGGCAGGAAATATATGTATCTATATGGCTGATTCATTTTGCTGTATAGTAGAATCTAACACCAACATTGTAAAGAAACTATACTTCAGTAAAAAGTAATTAAAAAGTGAGATAAAATTACTGAACTAAAATTTGAGCAGTTACCATCTGCACACAAGACAGAGATTTCAGTAACCAAGTTAATTGTCTTCTAAAAGAAAACTGAAAATATATACACCCATTGAAGGAATGTAACAGAATTTATGTTCTCAGAAGCATAATATTTACAATGTCCAGGATATCATTCAAAACTATTCAACATATGAAGATAAAGAAACAAACAAACAAAACAAACAAACAAACAAACAAAAACATGGCCCAATTCAGATAAAAAGACAATCAACAAAAGCCAAATCTTAAATAATACATGTATTGGAAATATCAAACCAGGACTTTATGGGAACTATTAATATCATAATTGTACTCACTGAAGTATAAAAAAGATGCTTGTAATTAATTAAAAGGTAGAAAACCCTGTCTCTTATACACATCTAGATGTGTATAAGAGACAGGGACATACTCACTGAAGTATAAAAAAGATGCTTGTAATTAATTAAAAGGTAGAAAACCACAAAAGAGAAATAAAAAATAAATATTAGAAAGGAAAATTTTAGAACTTCAAAATATAACGTATGATATAAAAATTACTGATGATGTGGGCTTGTGAAATGAATAAGACACAAAAAAGAGAAAGCTGGAAGATGAATTAGCAGAAACTACGTAATATAAATATATGATAAAAAACAGACCAAAATTTTAGAGTTAAAGGCAATGTAAAATATATTAAAATCTGTACACGTGTCTCTGAAAGAAGAAAAAATAAAAAAGGAAGAAAATAATCACATAATAATTGCCAAAAACTTCAAACTTAGGGAGAAACCAGAAATTTACAGATACTTGGGCTTCCCTGGTNATAAATATATGATAAAAAACAGACCAAAATTTTAGAGTTAAAGGCAATGTAAAATATATTAAAATCTGTACACGTGTCTCTGAAAGAAGAAAAAATAAAAAAGGAAGAAAATAATCACATAATAATTGCCAAAAACTTCAAACTTAGGGAGAAACCAGAAATTTACAGATACTTGGGCTTCCCTGGTGGCTCAGAGGTTAAAGCGTCTGCCTCCAATGCGGGAGACCTGGGTTCGATCCCTGGGTCAGGAAGATCCCCTGGAGAAGGAAATGGCAATCCACTCCAGTATTCTTGCCTGGAGAATCCCATGGACAGAGGAGCCTGGTAGGCTACAGTCCACGGGGTCGCAAAGTGTCGGACACGACTGAGCGACTTCACCTCACCTGAAAGCTGGATAAACTCAAGAATAATAAATATGAAGAAAATCATACTTAGGCTCATCACAGTAAAACTGATAAAAATTAAAAAGAGAAGAAAATCTTAAAACAACTACAAACAATTTATTACATATTACATACAACTAAACACAAATTCACGTGACTGAAGATTTCATCGGGAATAATGCACATCAGAACAGAATGATACAGACTCTAAATAGTGTTAAAAGAAAAAAGAAATAATAATAATAATTAGTAAACAAAAAAAATGCCAATCCAGGATTTTGTGTCTAGGGGAAATATCATTCAGGAAAGGTAAAATAAGATGACTTTAGATAAAGCAAAACTCAGAGGATTCACTTCGAGTAGACCTGCTCTACAAGTGTTACAATGTTGTTTTAAGAAGTCCATTAAAATGGTGCAATATTAACAAGTCAAAATATAAAAAGTTAAAAATGCATACTGTAATATCTAAAGTAGNATGCCAATCCAGGATTTTGTGTCTAGGGGAAATATCATTCAGGAAAGGTAAAATAAGATGACTTTAGATAAAGCAAAACTCAGAGGATTCACTTCGAGTAGACCTGCTCTACAAGTGTTACAATGTTGTTTTAAGAAGTCCATTAAAATGGTGCAATATTAACAAGTCAAAATATAAAAAGTTAAAAATGCATACTGTAATATCTAAAGTAGCCATTAAAAGTACACCAAAGAGTTATATCTTTAAAAGTCACAGCCAAATTAAATTACAGTTCAAAAAAAAAAAAATCTATTTTAAGAGAAGGCAGAAAATGATTTGCATGTGAATAAAAGCAAAAAAAAAAAAAACACAAACAAAACAGAGGACAGTAGGAAAATTAATAATGAAACTGTAGACCCAATTCAACCATACCAGTAATTGCATGGTATATGCCATGCAACAGTAAATCCAAGAAGGTTTAAATGGCTATATTAATATAAGACAAAATAGACTTTGAAGCAAATAATACTATTAGGGATAAAGAGGAACATTTTATAATGATAAAGTTCAGCTAATCAGAAAGACGTAGCAGTTATATATGTGTGTTCACTAAGTAGCAGTACTTCAAATACATGAAGCAAAAATGCACAACATTAAAAGAAAGCAGACAATTCAGCAATAATATTAAATATTTAACTCATTTATTTAAGTAATTAATAGAAAAATCAGACAAAAATAATCAGTAATGCAAATATCTATGGAACAGTACACCCATCAAGTCCTGAATATGCATTCTTTTCAAATGTACCAAAAGTGTTTATTGAGACTAGTGAATCATCCATAATTTGGCCTGTTACATGTTCCTTTAAGAAAATATAAGATACAAAATACTGGGAAGGAGGAAGATTAACAAAATAAAGAATTAGACAAACAAATTAAAAAATAAATGCGAAACAAAGTAAAAAGGCTTGGGAATGAAAAGTGAATGAAAAGAAAGCTGAATATGGATTAAAAAGTATTTCATCTATGTCAGTCTTTGGGCTATTTTTATACCTTGGAAGAAGAATGATATATTAAGTACATCAAATAAACAAAATAACTGGTCGGTACAATGGATATGTTTTTCTTATGATCATAGAATTGTTGAGAACTCATTTTATTTCTTTATATGGCATAGAACCCATTTAGGGGATATATTTTAATCATCTAAACTGTCCAGTACTTTTTCCTTGTGTTTTTCTCTACACTCAGCAATGTGAGTCTCAAGAGTTATTTGGAATTTATTTATATATGGTAGGCATATCTTGCAGCATTTTTCAAAGAGTAAGACATAAAGAATGACTACATGGTTCAGAATATACTGACATTACTTGTGTGCATCTGCTATTTTTCCTCCCTAAGTCTTTCCTCTGCCTAGAAGTTCTTCCCTTCTTGTGTAGAGACCATAACTGAGGAACAAACATAAAATATGTCATCCAAGAGGACAACTTAAAAAATGGTTTTTAATGAGAAGGTAATCAGAAAGTGATTGTGAAGTCTGTACATAATCTTAATTAGAGTGTTTTTAACCATAACATCACAGCATGACTGATGAGGAGGGCTTTAATCCCAATAGCAACAATCTGTTCTAAAGATTTCAGAATTCTGCTGGTAAGCAAGGCATTTATAGGTACTCTGGGAAAGTGCAGGTGTAGCTGAGCCCAAGTTATTTCATCAGCTCCATAGATAATAGCCAACTACTTATGTGTGATCAAGACATATTACTACATGTGTTTATCATACTAGATGGATTGATGGTCCACTTTTGATAAATAAAGGTATCAGCCAATTATGAGACTACTTTTTTCAACAGGAGATAAATGATAATTAAGTGAAATGACAATTAATAAATACATATAATGAGAGGTTTTTTGTTTCATTTTTAGTTACTTCTTACAAAGGCTTTTATTGAGCACTTACCCAAGGAAATATTCCAGAGGAACTCCTGGGATTTGTTACTTAATATATATGCATGTGATTATCCATGGACTGGAAAAGTAGAGGAATATATACATTTATTTTGATTGAATACTTTCCCAACATAAATTTTTAAGCAACTTCCCAAGAGACATTGTTGTTATAGGCTGGTGTCTATAATGGGCTCAGTGAAAGCCTCATATTTGTGTGTGTTAGTATGTATGTATGCCACAGTGTATTGTTTATTATTTGCTGCCTTAAAAATTATCCTCAACCTAAATGACTTAAACAACAATCATTTAATTTTATCAAACTTCTGTGGGTCAACAATTTGGTCTGGGCTCAGATGGGTTTTTCTTTTGTTGGTATTTCCTGGGGTCATTTTTCTGACTGTAGTATGCTGGCAACTCAATTACAGGGTTGCAGGCCTAAGAAGACTCAGTTCTGCATGGTTTCATCCTCTAGAAAGTTGGCCCAAGCTTCTTCACATGATAGCACAAGGACTCAAGAGGAGAGAAAAGTTACAAGGTTTTGGTGGCCTGACCTTGGGAATCATACAACATTACTTTCATTGATTTCATTTATGTAAATAAGTCAAAAAGGCCTCCCAGACTTAAAAGGTGAAGGAATACATACTGCCTCTGGAAAACAGAAGTGGCACATACCTAAATGTAATTTTTAAATTAATTATTGCAATTTAATGAACACAGAGATTATAATTTTCCATAACCATGGCCACCCTGGGATCATCACAGAAAAATTTCTCCCAAGTTCTTATAGAACTCAATATGAGAGGAAACTGCCAGAGAAAACATACAAAACAAACAGAGACTAAAACAAAATAAAATATTCCTTAACATACCCATTGGATTATTCAAATTTAACACTTACATGATTTAAGCTTTTAATTAAATTCTATTTACTTTGGACTATAGTGAACAAATGTATTACATCTCTTGTTTGACCACTTCCAATTTGCCTTGATTCATGGACCTGACATTCCAGGTTCCTATGCAATATTGCTCTTTACAGCATCGGACCTCGTTTCTATCACCAGTCACATCCACATCTGGGTATTGTTTTTGCTTTGGTTCCATCCCTTCATTCTTTCTGGATTTATTTCTCCACTGATCACCAGTAGCATATTGGGCACCTACTGACCTGGGGAGTTCCTCGTTCAGTATCCTATCATTTTGCCTTTTCATACTGTTCATGGGGTTCTCAAGGCAAGAATACTGAAGTGGTTTGCCATTCCCTTCCCCAGTGGACCACATTCCATCAGACCTCTCCAGCATGACCCGCTTGTCTTGGGTTGCCCTGCGGGCATGCCTTAGTTTCATTGAGTTAGACAAGGCTGTGATCCTACTGTGATTAGATTGAATTGCAAACTGCAAGCCAATCTGACTATTGTTTGCTTCCAAGGGAGACATTACCTTAAATATCTTGATCAGGAAACAAATCTGTCCTTCAACCTAGAGAGAAACACTTTCTCTAGCCTCCAGGGATGATTGTTGTATAAACATACTTGAAAAGATAGAAATGTGGTGGAGAATTGCTCCTGACAAATAGGAACTAGGTTTGAGAATTAAACAGATCTGGAATTAAATTTATATGTAAATTTATATTAGATGGTTTCCAGATTTATTTCTCTAGTCCCAGAGTCTTCCCTAAACTCTAGTCTGATAAATTCAACTTCTTAATTTCTAATTGACTTGAATGTCTGATAAGAATATAGAGAATTGCTCCTGACAAATAGGAACTAGGTTTGAGAATTAAACAGATCTGGAATTAAATTTATATGTAAATTTATATTAGATGGTTTCCAGATTTATTTCTCTAGTCCCAGAGTCTTCCCTAAACTCTAGTCTGATAAATTCAACTTCTTAATTTCTAATTGACTTGAATGTCTGATAAGAATATCAAATGTATAATATCCAAGTCTAAACTCCTGGTATTTACCACCAAACCGCTTCCTCCCAAAGATTGGTGGCAATTTGTCTTCTTGGTTGCTCCAGCTTCAAATCTTGCTCTCATTTTTGACTCCACTCTTTCTCTTACACCCTGTATTCAATCTGTCTGCAATCCTGTTGACTCTGCTTTCAAATATGTTGAGAATCTGACAACTTATCACTTTTATACTGTTATCGCACTCATATGAAGATATGTCCTAACCAGCCTCCCTGTTTCCTTTTTTCAGATTGTTCTCAGTATAACAGCGGAAGGGGTCCTGTTAAAAACATGTCCTTCTAGGATCAAAATTCTTATCTGGAGCAAATGCCGAAGGCTTGACTGTGAACTACAAGGTCCTATATTATCTGCCCCCTCCAACAGTATATCCAGATCTCATCTTCTGTCGCTCTTCCCTTTTCTCACTCAGCTTCAGGCACATCAGCTCCCAGCTCAGGACCTTTATACTCTCCATTGATTCTCCTTTAAGTGCCTTCCCCTTAGATATCTGCTTGTCCAATTCCCTCACTACCTGTAAGCAATGACTCAAACGTTGCCTTCTCTCATGTATTCTCTGCCTACTTGATAAATACGCTTGGATGGCTAACAAGCATGTCAAATGTCCTACATTGAACATGAGGGCCTCCCTGAACATCTTACTTCATTCTTCACTCCTATTTCACTTATACATTTCATTTATCACTACCTACCAAACTATGTGTATATATAAAACACATTTAATTTTTATTTTGTATATTTTCTGTTGCTCTCTCTAGAATTTTATTTTTTTGAAGGTAGGTATTTTTATCTGTTGTCTTCACTACTATAGTCTCAGTATCTGAAACATGCCTCACGCACAGTAGGTGCTGAAATAATTATTTGTTCAATGAATGAGTTTTGGCTTTATCCCTTATTTTCCTCAGGCTTTGGAAAAGTTAACCTCAGCTTTATCTTTCTTATCAGTAAAAAGGGAAAAACAATAGCACTCCCTTGTCGAGTTATTGTGAAGGTTATATAAAATCCTTAGCATGCGTAGTGCCTGGCACCCAGTAGGCCCTCTGATTTCCTAGGGATGGAGGTACTTTGCCATCCTCATTCCAGTTTGTATTAGCCATGAAACCTCATAGCATTCTGTCTTACATTCTACATTATTGTTGAAGTTATTGTCTAATTCTCATTTGCCTGCCTGCTTTGGCATTTGACTTATAGGAGGAACTAAGGGAATAAAGGGCTTCCCAAGTGGTACAGTGGTAAAGAATCCACCTGCTAATGTAGGAGACACAGGTTCAATCCCTGGGTTGGGACGATCCCTAGGAGTAGGAAATGGCACCTCACTGCAGTATTCTTTCCTGGAGAAAGTTCCATGGACAGAGGAGCCTTATGGGCTGCAGAACCTGCGTCTCCTGCATCTCTTGCATTCCATTCACAAAGAATAGGACACAACTGAGCACATTCATGCACACACAGGTGAAAAAAGTAATTTGGTAGGTTACAATTTGCTGAACCTCAGAACTAACATAGAGTGGGGAGCAGGCTGGTAAAATCATAAGGAAAAAACTGAGGTTTAGTGGGATTCACAGCATTGCCAGCCAGATCTTATCTGCTAATGATTTTTTAGACAAGACTCATTTTTATGAGTCTTATCTAAAATGAGTCTCACGTTTTTTGAATGGTACTGAAGTGAAAGCGTTTTTGAAACAGAAGAAATCCATGTACACATGAACAATATGTGAGTTCTTCAATTCCCAATTGTTATGGACTTTCACAAGCATTTAAACACATTTTTACCATTTTGATGAAATTGTGCCAGAAGTGTGATATCACCTTTACTCTTCTCATTCTCTTGTGCTTCACGTATATACATATTATTGGTAGATCAAGCAAACAATGCCTAATTTTGTTAAGCTGTTTGTTTTGAAAGAAGAGATCAATTCACAATACAATGTTTGTCTTCTCAAAAATAAAATAGCTCATTATTATGTGCTATTTGAGGATTTAAAAATACATTTTGCTTCTAAATTAGTGTCTGAATGACATTAATTAAAATAGCTGTAGAGTCATGGTTTAATATTCAGTAATTCTTTGGTAATGTCTTAGTAATTATTTTGACAAAGCAATTTATAGAAAACATCACTATCTCATCAATTTAAAATTATCCTCTTACAAATCAAAATAGTTTGGGAGTACTGATAGGTGATTGAAATAAGAAAGATATTTGACAAAGAGGGAGCAGTTTCTGGGCATCTGGGGAAAGTTGGAAAAATTTTTGTTGGTGTATTTATTTCCTATTGCTGCTGTAAAAGTTACTACAAATGATAGATTAAAGGAGCACAAATTTATTATCTTACAGTTGTGGGAGTCAGAAGTCTGAAGTGTGTTTCACTGGGTTAAAATTAGTGTGTCAGCAGAGCTGCCTTCCTTCCTGGAGGAAGGAGAGTTCATTTTCTTGCCTTTTCCAACTTCTAGAGGTTTCCTGGATTCCTTGGCTCATGGCCCCTTTAATCTGCAAAGCCGGCAAGGCCTTTCTCCATATGCCATCTCTCTTGTTCTGATGGTTCTGCTTCCCTCTTCCACATTTAAGGGGCCATAAAGATTAATTACATTGAGCCCAGCTGGATAATGGAGAAGGCAATGGCACCCCACTCCAGTACTCTTGCCTGGAAAATCCCATGGACGGAGGAGCCTGGCAGGCTGCAGTCCATGGGGTCTCGAAGAGTCGGACATGACTGAGCGACTTCCCTTTCACTTTTCACTTTCATGCACTGGAGAAGGAAATGGCAACCCACTCCAGTGTTCTTGCCTGGAGAATCCCAGGGATGGGGGAGCCTGGTAGGCTGCCGTCTATGGGGTCGCACAGAGTCGGACACGACTGAAGCGACTTAGCAACAGCTGGATAATCCAGGATAATTTCCTTACTTTAACATCAGCTGATTAGCAACCTTAATTCCATCTGTAACTCCCTCATGCCACGTAATGTAACATATTTACAGGTCCTGGGGATCAGACATGGACATCTGTGAAAGTGAAAGTCGCTCAGTCATGTCTGACTCTTTGCAACCCCATGGACTGTAATCCACCAGGTTCCTCTGTCCATGGAGTGGATTAATTGGAGACAGAGGCCCCCAAATTGTATAAGATTGTACCATCGTTATGGTTGTTTATTTAGATAAAGAGTTAAGGAGTGAACACACTCTACAGATTTAATACTTGCTCACATCTCAGTTTGCTTTTTAAGAAGTTTTGATCATTTTAGAAAGTTCTGATCATGCTTTATTACAGATTGAACCCATCACTGGAAATTACCTTCTCTAACAGAACTTATTTTCCTGCTGATTTGCCACTTTTATTTTCTAGTGAATGATTTTGCACTTATCAATAATATATACCAATTGATTGGATATGAAATTTCTAGTACTCAATATCTCTTTATTGTTATCTTCTGGCAGGTAGAGAATGATTTTTTTACTCATTATACTAAGTTTGCACAGATTTCTACCCACCACCAGGGGAAAGGGGCTGCATTTGAAACAGCAAGAGGTGCAAAAATGAGCAAACAGTAGTTTTCACACATTTAAAAAATTTACAGAACTTTATCTTCAAATAACATATCTTCAGATAACAAATCTGTAGACCATTATTTGAAGCAGATGAAAACTGTTTTGTAGGCAGAAAGAGAGCTCTAACCTCACTCCTCACTTGCTACTCTTAGCAAATCCATCTTGAAAAAGTAAATTCATGTGTCTTCAGGGAAGGTACTAGGAAGTTGAGGATGAAACAAATAAAAATTTTTATTTTGTATTTATTTTTTCTTAAAAATGTTTTCCTAGCTTTATTGAGATATAGTTGACATATAGCATTTATAAGTTTAAGGTATATAGTATAATGATTAGCTACATGTATATATTGCAAAATGATGCCACAACAAGGTTAGTTAACACATCTATCACCACACATAGTTAAAATTTGTGTGTGTGGTGAGAACTTTTAAGACCTACTATCAGTAATTTTCAAATACACAATACAGTGTTGTTAACTGTAGTCATCATGCTGTACATTACATCCCCAGAGTTTATTCAGCTGGAATTTTGTACCCTTTGACCACTTTCACATTTCCCCCCACCCCCTACCCCTGTCTGTGGCAACAAACAAAAATTTTAGTAGAAGACAGAGTGTCCAGGGTAGACAAAGAATGAGGTACAATGTGGAATGGAAGTTCCGGAAATAGAAAAGTCATAATAAGCTGCTGGAATCTGTGGTACTGGGGTCATGACTTAAAGTTCAAGTAAGGTTTTGAAAGAGCCAAGATAATAAGAATGCTTGCTCTTTAGAAGAAAAACTATGACAAACTTAGCTTATGAAAAAACAAAGACATCACTTAACCAACAAAGGTCCATATAGTCAAAGCGATGATTTTTCCAATAGTCATGTATGGGTGTGAGAATTGGACTGTGAAGAAGGCTGAGTGCCAAAGAGTTGATGCCTTCAACTTTGTTGCTGGAAAAGACTCTTGAGAGTCCCTTGGACAGCAAAGAGATCAATCCAGTCAATCCTAAAGGAATATTCAATGGAAGGACTGATGCCGAAGTTGATGCTCCAAGCCTGATGCAAAGAGCTCATTGGAAAAAGACTCTGATGCTGGGAAAGACTGAGGGCAGGAGGACAAGGGGGTGACAGCGGATGAGATGATTGGATGGCACCACTAACTCAATGGGCATCAGTTTGAGCAAACTCAGGGAGTAGTGAAGGACAGGGAAGCCTGGTGTGCTGCAGTCCATGAGGTCACAAAGAGACATGACTGAGTCACTGAGCAGCAATAACAAAAATAATAAAGAAGCAGCCCAGGCAGAATAAAGAGCTGAGTAAGGGCAAAGAAACCAAGGACAGGGTATGATTGTAGATAGCACATAGTTTCACCAAGAGAGTAGCACTGGCTAAATTTAAGAGAAATTGAGAAATTGAGAAATTTGAGTCAAGACATGAAATGAGGAAGGTTGGAGGAAAGCCTTAAATAGTAGAGTGAAGAAATTGAGTTTATTTTACTTGTTCGTGGGAAACTTGCACTAAACATTGTAGTTGGGAATTAGCAGCAGGTTGGATTACAAATTTGCTGGCCATAAATAGATGGGGAAAACAGTGGAAACAGTGTCAGACTTTATTTTTTCTCTGAAATCACTGCCGATGGTGATTGCAGCCATGAAATTAAAAGACACTCCTTGGAAGGAAAGTTATGACCAACCTAGATAGCATATTAAAAAGCAGAAACATTACTTTGCCAACAAAGGTCCATCTAGTCAAGGCTATGGTTTTTCCAATGGTCATGTATGGATGTGAGAGTTGGACTATGAAGAAAGCTGAGCACCAAAGAATTGATGTTTTTGAGCTGTGGTGTTGGAGAAGACTCTTGAGAGTCCCTTGGACTGCAAGGAGATCCAACCAGTCCATTCTAAAGGAAATCAGTCCTAGATGTTCTTTGGAAGGATTGATGCTAAAGCTGAAACTCCAAAACTTTGGCCACCTCATGCGAACAGTTGACTCATTGGAAAAGACCCTAATGCTGGGAGGGAATGGGGGCAGGAGGAGAAGGGGACGACAGAGGATGAGATGGCTGGATGGCATCACCGACTCGATGGACGTGAGTTTGGGTGAACTCCGGGAGTTGGTGATGGACAGGGAGGCCTGGTGTGCTGTGATTCATGGGGTCACAAAGAGTCGGATATGACTGAGTGACTGAACTGAACTGAACTGGATTACAAAAATGAGCCTCATTTATAAAACCTGTTGATAGTTTCCTTTGAGTGAAGCAAAGAATGCACATTGATGAGACGTGACAATTATTTTGACATTCTGTTGTGCAGTACAGTGTGTCCTAGCTTGTGACAGTGAAAGCTCTCAGTCATAGCCACTGACTCCAAAGACTTTTTTTCTTGCAACCCACTCTGCTCTTTTCTGTAACAGCACACATGAACTTTTCCTATTCCTAGAAGGGCCTTTAACTTGGTTTAAACACAGAGCTCAAGTGACTATACAACTTATTTCTGTTATATCCTTGACAGTGGTTTCATTGTGGTGAATTCCCACAATATGACTGATTTGGCAGGTGTGAGTGGACTTTACAGGTCTTTAGACTTCAAGGGAAATCATAGCTTATTTTTCACATGTTCTGTCAGTGTTTGTTGTAAATAAGTTCAGTAGATTCTAGTCCTATCATACAATGTATACTTTTTTGGTAACAACTTTTTCTTTTCATTGAGTCTTAAGCTGAGTATTCTGTCACATTCTTTCAGTTGTTATTACTGTGTTTTTGTGTAGATTTCTGGTTCACAACACTGGGAAAAAAAACACTCATGACAACTTTTATTCACTTTCTATGGAACACCACTGAAGGGCCCTGTTGGCCCTGTTTCTGTATATGGCGCCATCATTCCTTCTGTTTCTTAGCCAGGAAACCAGGGAGTCATCCCTGATGTTTTCTTTTCCTCTCTCCCATTCATTCAAGTTTTAAAAATATGGCAATTATCCACACTCTCTGTCTGAACACCGTTTACAGTGTGACATCAGCTCTTTCATTAAGGAAGGGATCTACTTCTCTTCTCCTTGAATCTGAGCAGGCCTTGTAAAATCTTTGGAGAAATGCCTTGTTACCTACTTTGATTCATAGATGATGTGCTATTTCCAAGCCTAGGCATCAAGTAGCCCAGCAAACTTCTGTTGCCCTCACATATCCTGCCTGTACCTCTGTTCTGCCACCAGAGAGAACAGACCTGGGCTAGCCTGCTGGAAGACAAAAGACCTTGCACCGTGAATCAATGGATTCATCCCAACCGAGGCCCCAGACATGTGGGAGAATCCAGCCAATATTAGTAGAGCTATCTTACAACTCATTCACCAATTGGCTGAGGCACATGAGCAAGGTCCTTCCAAACCTTCTTGGTCCTCGCTAGTCCATCAACCTACTCTTGAAATAAAGTCTTTATTTGAAGCCACTAAATTTTGGGTGGTTAGTTATGCAGCAAAAGCTAACTGATTCACGCTCCTGCACTTAATTGTTCTCTGAGTATTATAGCTTCTACCTCCTTAATATAATTCCTTTGAATGTTGGAGTTCCCTGGAGGCCCAGTGGTTTGGACTTGGTGCTTTCACTGCCAGGGCAGAGATTCCATCCCTGGTCGGAGTGCCGAGATCCTGGAAGCCATGCAGTGCAGCCAAAAGAAAAAAAGAAGTCTTCCTGATTTCTTTGCATTTCATTTTTGCCTTCTTTGTTGCCTTCTATCTAAGTTTTAATCCTGCCTCATTTCTACTACCAGAATACTCATCTTATTCTTCTACTTACAACTCTTTAATGGCCCGTCAAAAGTAATAAGGTGCACACTGCTGAAAGCAGTCACCCTGATAGCTAAGAGCCCAATTTATTGTCTCAGACACCCTGGTGGTGGCAGTGGTTTAGTTGCTAAGTCGTGTCCAACTCTTATGACCTCAGGGTCTGTAGCCCACCAGTCTCCTCTGTCCGTGGGATTTCCCAGGCAAGAATACTGGAGTATATTGCCATTTCCTTCTCCAGGGATCTTCCCGACCCAGGGATCAAACCTACGTCTCCTGTATTGCAAACAGTCTCTGGCATTGCAGGTGGATTATTTACTGCTGGGCCACCAGGGAAGTCTCAAACTCTCTGGCTCCTTTACTTTATTGCTGTGTGACCTGGGGCAAGTTAGCAAACCATTTTGTGTTTCAGTTTCCTCATGCTTAAAATGAAATACAAATGAGACTTTTAAAGTAGAGTCTAGAATAGAACCTGTCATATCATAATTGCACAACTTATATGCACTATGATTTTTACTTTTTAGTATGAAAGTGAAAGTCACTCAGTCTTGTCTCTTTGTGACGCCATGGACTATACAGCCCATGGAATTCTCTAGGCCAGAATACTGGAGTGGGTAGCCTTTCCCTTCTCCAGAGGATCTTCCCAACCCAGGGATCGAACCCAGGTCTCCCGAATTGCAGACAGATTCTTTACCAGCTGAGCCACAAGGGAAGCCCATGAAATAAGGCTCTTTTATTCTCCCTCTAAAGTCATGTGTCATTCATTATGACTTCTTCAGAACTCAATCAAAACCCTTGGTTCTTCCAATATGTACCATGTTCTTTAAAGCCTCCATAGTTTTATTCACATTGCTTCAGTGTTTCCAATACCTGGTCCCTGCCTCTCTTTTCTCTGGCATTTAGTCCCTCTCTCTGACTATATCAACTTCTCTTTCAAGGCTTACCTCAAGCAGTGCCCTCATATTCAAGTCTTTTCTAGACTCTGCTGGTGTAATCAATTAGCCATGCCTTGATTTCTGCCCCATAGTATCCTGCCCATTCTCCTCACATGGTATGTTTTGGCTTATTTACTTCATACTGTTGGTTCCTTTAAACAGTGCCCTATTTGTGCTTGGTTCTCCATCATCTAGAACAATGCGTGACACATGGTATGAACTTCATAAATGATGATTATAAATTTAGGACATTATAAAGTCACAGAGGAAGTAATTGAGAAGAAATGAATCAGGCTCTAATTTTCTGTTTCCAAAAGGCTAAAGCCACTGGTGCTCTTGGAGTAACTGCAGATTACTGTAGTTACTGGACCTCTGGGAACCACTGGACCTCCAGGGAACTGTAGCCCAGGAGGCTATTGGGGAGGGGTTGAATGTAGGCAAGAGCGTTGCAGTAGGGCACCGGTGGGTTATGCTTGTGGATCTTAAAAAACTTGGAAGATGGTACTATAACTAGAACCCTGAGAAGAAGTTGAAATCTGGGAACGTGGCATTACAGATAGAGGCATGTGGACATTGCCTATTTTGGTCAGAACAGAAGGGTTCCTACCACTTTAGTCTCTATGAATGAATACAATTTAAAAATTGGGATCCTTGACAGTAAGGTAATCTTCAAGTTACATATGCTATGTGCTGACTTCATATTTCTTATATATTTTTTGTTATTATTTTCTCTTCTTGTAATCTTAATGTTCTTAATGCTAGAAGGAAGGATGGAATGCTTCTGATCATATATGCTATAGGATATACTGTCAGGAATGTTGGGGTGGGATATATTTCATGAAGTTGATGTTTCGTGAATTTAGTGACCCAAATTTATTTCCAATGATTAAAAAAGCACTCCAGTAGAGTCTGTAAACCAAACATCATGTAACACAGTGGAGAAAGTTGGAATTGCGTATTACACAGTAACTGCCCACAGCTCTCCCCACAACAAAGGGAAACCATCATTCTATTTTCCATCTCTGGGTTTCCCAGGTGACTCTAGTGGTAAAGAATCCACTTCCCAGTGCAGGAGATGTAAGAGATGTGGGTTCGATCCCTGGGTAGGGAAGATCTCTTGGAGAAGGTGATGGCAACCCACTCCAGTAATCTTGCTGGGAGAATGCCATGGACAGAGGAGCCTGGCAGGCTACAGTTCATAGGGTGCAAAGAGTCAGACATCACTGAAGCGACTTTGCACACACACACACACACATGCACACTTTCCATCTCTACTGTAAGAACTTCTTGTCAGTGGAATCATACGGTATTTGTGATGCACTTACTTGGCTTGGCTTAATGTCCTCAGGGTTCATCCATGTTATAGCATAATTACTTTCCTTTTTAAGGCTGAATCATAAATTAGCCTTAAATACATACATGTAAATGTGTATAACATGGTCTGCCTCTCCAGTCATCCATCAGCAGATGCTTGGGTTGCTTCTAAGATTCAGCTATTGTGAATAATGTTGCTATGAATGTTGGTTCGTAGTCATCTCTTTGAAACTGTCGTTTCAATTCTTGTGGCTAGATACCTGGAAGTGGAATTGCTGGATCATATGGTAATTCTTCTAAATTTTTGGGAAACTGCTGTACTGTTTTATACAGCTGCTGCTGCTGCTGCTAAGTCACTTCACTTGTGTCCGACTCTGTGTGACCTCATAGACGGCAGGCCATCAGGCTCCCCCATCCCTGGGATTCTCCAGGCAAGAACACTGGAGTGGGTTGCCATTTCCTTCTCCTATGCATGAAAGTGAAAAGTGAAAGTAAAGTCGCTTAGTCATGTCTGACTCTTCATGACCCCGTGGGCTGCAGCCTACCAGGCTCCTCTGTCCATGGGATTTTCCAGGTGAGAGTACTGGGGTGGGGTGCCATCACCTTCTCTGGTTTTATACAGCAGATGCAGCTGTACCATTTGACATTTCCCTCAACAGCACAAAATGATTCTCTATATCCTCATGAACACTGTTGAATTTATGTAGTAGTCATCTTAATGGGTATGAAGTGATGTCTCATTGTGATATGTATGGGGTGAAATTTCATTGTCATTTTGATTTGTATTTACCTAATGTTTAGTGGTGTTGGAGAAGACTCTTGAGAGTCCCTTGGACTGCAAGGAGATCCAACCAGTCCTTTCTGAAGAATATCAGCCCTGGGATTTCTTTGGAAGGAATGATGCTAAAGCTGAAACTCCAGTACTTTGGCCACCTCATGCGAAGAGTTGACTCATTGGAAAAGACTCTGATGCTGGGAGGGATTGGGGGCAGGAGGAGAAGGGGACGACAGAGGATGAGATGGTTGGATGGCATCACTGACTCTATGGACGTGAATCTGAGTGAACTCCGGGAGTTGGTGATGGACAGGGAGGCCTGGCGTGCTGCGATTCATGGGGTCGCAAAGAGTTGGACACGACTGAGTGACTGAACTGAACTGAATGTTTAGTGAAGTTGGACATATTTTCATGTGCTTATTAGTCATTTATGTGTCTTTGGAGAAATATCTACTGGAGTCCTTTGCTTATTTTTGAATTGGGTTGCTTATTTTTCATTGTGGAGTTTTAGGAGTTCTCTATCTATCCTGGATTTTGACCCTTATCAGATATATGATTTACAAATAACTTCTCTGATTTTCTGAGTTGCCTCTTTACTTTGTTGATAATGCCTTTTGATACACAAAGTTTAAAGATTTTCATCAAGTTCAGTTTGTCTCTTTTTTTCTTTGTTTGCCTGTGCCTTTGGTGTCATATCCAGGAAAGTGAAAGTGAAAGTGTAGTCACTTGGTCGTGTCTGACTCTTTTCAACCCCGTGGACTGTAGGCCACTAGGCTCCTCCATCTATGGGATTTCCCAGGCAAGAATACTGGAGTGGGTTTCCATTTCCTTCTCCAGGGGATCTTCCCGACCCAGGGATCGAACCCGGGTCTCCTTCATTGCAGGCAGATGCTTTAACCTCTGAGCCACCAGGGAAGCCCACCAAATCCAGGAAATCACTGCCAAATCCAATGCTGTGAATTGTTTGCCCTGGATTTACTTCTAAGAATGCTGTAGTTTGAAGTCTTATGTTTAAGTAAGTATTCTGAGTTTTGTTTTGTTTTGATTTGTGGTTTTAGGTGAACGTTTTACTTCATTCTCTTGCATGTGAATATCTAGTTCCTCTTCTACTTGTTGAAGAGATGGACTGTCTTTTCCCCATTGAATAGTCTTGGCTACTCTGGTTGAAAATCATTTGATTGTAGCGGCAAGGTTTTATTTCTTGGATTTCTGTTTTTCACTGGTCTATGTGTCTGTCTTTATGCCAGTACCACACTCTTTTGATTATGATAGACTTTTCATAAGTTTTGAAATCAGGAAATGTGAATCCTCCAGCTTTATGTGTCTTACACATTTCTGTGACACCCTTTCCCGTGGAAGCACTTAATAGATACTTCAAACACGTGTAGATTTAATGATGGAACTGCAACTATTATGTAATGTGGAACATGCTGAGAGACTTGCTCTCACCTTGCAAACCTAGAATACTTTTCACAGAACCATTTTCAACAGGAAGATATCAAACATTTTTCATAATATAAAATTTCCAAATACTGCTTACTGGAAGCTACTATTCTAGTGAAGAATAAATTGATTTATTCTCACAATGTTTTGCCTTCTCTATATTCATTAAAATGCAGGTGATTGTTATTACAGAAAGAAAATCTTTTTCAGTTTAGTCATGGATTCTGAGCATAAAGTTTTTCCCGTGCTAAAAAATTGATCTGACAGAATTTCTTATCCATAGAAAAATAGCATGATCTCTTTATTACAATTTTGACTCAACATTATGGTATCGATTAAAAGTCTAAGGAAATATTATAGAGGATGTTAACATTGTATTTGGTAATGCCATGATATAAAGATTTGAAGAGAAAATTATTAGAATCCAGGGAAGTAAATATCATAAGTGATGTACATTATGAATCATCTTAGTAAAAGAAGTCTAGGCATTGTAGTTTTATTAAACAAAAAATTCTGTTTGTTTTTAAATTTATGAGCATATCACTCATCATCTTTTCAATTTTTCTTAAAGTAAGAGTTTCAAAATTTAAGGCATCTGAAAATTCATTGTGTTAGTTAAGGTAAGGCTTGTATGCTATTATTAATAGAACTAACAAAATAGTTCAGTGGCTTTGAAAACCAATTGCCTTTTTTTCTTTGTGCTATATAGTCTGTGGTGAGCATTCTAGGTGAGCCTATAGCTATGCTCTGGGCAATCATTCAGAGTACCAGCTTCCTTCTCTTGTTTTTGATGATTCCTGAGGTATTGTCTTCTCCAGCCTGAGTGAAGCTGGTTTCAGACACTTCCTTATTTTAGTTTGTGAGAATAGAACCAGAACACAGGAGCTCAGTGCAAGGTTTTATAGGTCAGGCTGGGAAGGGGTAAGTGTCATTTCTGCTGGTGTTCCTTTGGTGACAGCTCAGTCATTAAGCTACATGTGGCTACAAGTTGTTGTTGTTCAGTCATTCAGTTGTTTTCAGTTCTTTGCAACCCCATGGACTGCGGCACTACAGGCCTCCCTATCCTTCACCATCTCCCAGAGGTTGCTCGTACTCATGTCCACTGACTCGGTGATACCATCCAACCATTTCATCCTGTCGTCCCCTTCTCCTGCCTTCAATCTTTCCCATTGGAAATGGTCATTTCCAGTGAGTCGGCTCTTTGCATCAGGAGCCAAAATATTGGACCTTTAGGTCCAATGCTATAAAGGACCTTCAGCATCAATCCTTCCAATGAATATTCAGGGTTGATTTCTTTTAAGATAGACTGGTTTGATCTTCTTGCTGTCCAAGGGACTCTGAAGAGATTTTTTCAGCACCACATTTCTAAAGCATCAGTTCTTCGGCACTCAGACTTTTTTTTTATTGTCCAGCTCTCACATATGTACATGACTAATGGAAAAACCATAGCTTTGACAAGATGGACCTTTGTTGGCAAAGTAATGCCTCTGCTTTTTAATACACTGTCATGGTTTGTCATTGGAGCAAGCGTCTTTTAATTTCATGGCTGCAGTCACAATCTGCAGTGATTTTGGAGCCCCCAAAAATAAAGTCTGTCACTGTTTCCACTGTTTCCCCATCTATTTGCCATGAAGTGATGGGACCAGATGCCATGATCTTCAGTTTTGAATTTTGAGTTTTAAGCCAGCTTGTTCACTCTCCTCTATCATCTTCGTCAAGGGACTCTTTAATTCCTCTTCACTTTCTGCCATAAGGGTGATGTCATCTGCAGATCTGAGATTTTTGATATTTCTCCCCGCAATCTTGATTCCAGCTCATACTTCATCTAGCCCGGCATTTCTTATGATGTACTCTGCATATAAGTTAAATAAGTGGGTGAAAATATACATCCTTGACATACTCCTTTCCTAATTTTGAACCAGCCCATTGTTCCATGTCTGGTTCTAACTGTTGCTTCATGACCTGCATACAGGTTTCTCAGGAGGCAGATAAGGTGGTCTAGTATTCCCGTCTCTTTAAGAATTTTCCACAGTTTGTTGTGATCTACACAGTCAAAGGCTTGAGCATAGTCTTTGAAGCAGAAGTTTTTCTGGAATTCTCTAGCTTTTTCTATGATCCAACAGATGTTGGCAGTTTCATTTCTGGTTCTGCCTTTTCTAAATCCAGCTTACACATCTAGAAGTTCTTGGTTTACATACTGTTGAAGTTTAGCTTGAAAGATTTTGAGCATTACTTTGCTAGCGTGTGAAATGAGTGCAATCGTATGGTAGTTGGATATATTCAGATGGATATATCTTTCCTTTTCTCCTTTGCCTTTCACTTCTCTTCTTTTTTCAGCTATTTGTAAGGCTTCCTCAAATAGCTGGGAACTGGGAAATAAGGTCCTAGGTAGGCAGTCATGTCAGCTCTAGCTCTCTTACTATGTACAAAAAGGAAATCAACTTTGGATAACAGGCAGTGTCCTCCTCGGTCCCTCAGACCAAAGCTTCAACACTGAAATCAGATTGATTATATTTTTTGCAGCCAAAGATGGAGAAGCTCTATACAGTCAGAAAAACAAGACCAGGAGCTGACTGTGGCTCAGATCATGAGCTCCTTATTGCCAAATTCAGACTTAAATTGAAGAAAGTAGGGAAAACCACTAGACCATTGAGGTGTGACCTAAATCAAATCCCTTATGATTATACAGTGGAAGTGAGAAATAGATTTAAGAGACTAGATCTTATAGACAGACTGCCTGATGAATTATGGACTGAGGTTCGTGACATTGTACAGGAGACAGGGATCAAGACCATCCCCATGGAAAAGAAATGCAAAAAAGCAAAATGGCTGTCTGGGGAGGCCTTACAAATAGCTGTGAAAAGAAGAGAGGCGAAAAGCAAAGGAGAAAAGGAAAGATATAAGCACCTGAATGCAGAGTTCCAAAGAATAGCAAGAAGAGATAAGAAAGCCTTC
>SJYT01012347.1:118701-129064 GCA_006410635.1 Cephalophus harveyi
GTGTCAGTGAAATCCGGGAGTTGGTGATGGACAGGAGGCCTGGCATGCTGCAGTTCATGAGGTCGCAAAGAGTTGGACATGACTGAGAGACTGAACTGAACTGGACTGAACTGAACTGAATGGGAGAAGGGAGACTGGAAAGCCATTATCATTTACCACTTACGTGATCTTGGATTTACAGCCTTTGCCACTCATCTGACCTTGAAAAATACACCTTTACCACTTACCATTATGTGAACTTGAGCACATAATTTCTGCTAATCATCACCCAACTGACCTTTAACAATTAAGTTCTGTCATTTATGTCCTTTGGACCTTGGACACATAGTCTCTACCACTTACCGTTTATGTGACTTGGACTCGTGACCTCTATTATCTAACACCTGTGTGACCATCTTCTTGTAGTTTCTACCACTTTAGCACCTATGTGAGCATGACCTATAACCTTGATAAGCATCTTTTTCTCATCTTTACTTCATAGGATTGTGTTATACAAGGTAATTAATATAAAGACATTAGAAAAATGATGAGCATGTAGTGTTCGATAAATACATGCTACTGTTTGCTTCCATTACCACCACTGCTACTCGTGTTACTACTATTTTGTATTATCTAGCTAACAGAAAACTAATAAACGTGATAATTCATCTTATACTGATCACATGGAAGAATGTTTTGGGACCTCTACGTTATTAATGTGGATTTTGTTTATTGCAAAGCATAGAAATGCTCCTGAATTAAAAAGTTATAGTCAATATAATGATACCTTTACAAGCATTTAATGTATACTCTGAGAGTATATAGTATAGCCTCAGATTAAATGGGAGAGTAACACATTTGCATATTATGACTTTATTTGGTAGTCATAAGATTCAGTGACTCATTTATTAGATATGGGCATTGTAGGGGAAATGAAAACATCAAAAGTGGGATAATTTATTCTGAATATAATGGAGTTAAATTAAGTGTCAGTGTATTTTATTTATCCTTTCATTATGCTAACCTCCCAGGGAAACTAAGTGATCCTGATGATTATAAGCTCAAGGCATAAACCATCTAGTTGGAAACAGAAGTCCAAGAACTAAAAACTCCAAATAGCAGTTTACCAGATTTTCCAAAATAAAATTCAGTTAATTTGTAAATAGGTCCTTAAATGCAAATGATTTATCCCTTTCCACATGGAGTCAAATAACTTGGACAGTTGAAAAGTCCTTATGAACGAAAGAGAGTAAACAAATTAATGTCAAAGTCACAGTGCATTTTCCTGTATTTTACAGAGATCACAGAAAAAATGTCAAACATTCAGCTTCAAATGACACCATAGCTTTCTTTGTCTTTTCTTTATATTACCTATAGTTTCCTTAGAGAGTTTGCTGATACCTCAGTTACCCATACTTGTTGGTTGCATGTACAATGTGATTTTCAGAGAGACTGCTTGTAAATGTGCAAATTTTGATGTATATTTTAAATCCTGGCAATAATTCAAAGAAATTATCATAGAATGCAGAAGATCTTTGATATTTGTAAATTATGCACACACACACAAATTTAACTAATTTATACTCTGTTGAAAATGGACCTGAGAACAAATGAAGTGTTATTGCCGGTGATGGAAATAATCAGAAAATACAAGGTGACTTCTTAGAAAATAGGAGCTTGGACTGTATTAAGACTAAGCAGCCAAGTCAGTGGTGGCTTGGCAGATGTCAAGAACAAATCCACCACATATATTATATAGAAATGCAAAAATAAGAATGCTGAAGTCATTTCAGTAAGTACTCCTGGAAGATTTAAGCTTTATAGCTTTGTTAGTGGAGATATTTAGAGCTGTTTTGCAAAATCAATAGAGGTGTGAAAAGAGACTAAATTTTTACATTTAGTTATGATATATTATGAAGTAAATTAAGCACATTATAATATTTAAGAATTTGAGGACTCTTCATAGCCTCAGCCTGTGTTCTCTGGGATGGCAGTATTTATTTAGCAAAGAATAATTATTTCACCCACAACTGACCTCTTACTCACTAAACACAAACTATCAATCTGTAAGCCTAGACATTGGATTGTGTTCTGTCTGGATTTTGCTGAAGTAGAACTAGCATGAAAATGAAGTTTAAGGTCAGTTATTTAAAAAAAATACTCTACCTTATGTTTATGGCTTTAAATAAATTTTCAAATTAATTTTCAGAGTGTAGTGAAAGTGAAAAAAGTCATTATAATTAGAATTAAACAACAGTATTTAACAGTTTACAGTTAGTAACTTTCCACTTTTCATGAGGGATAGTTCATGGAAGTGCAGGAGAGAATTATGCAGTTTCTTTAATTTTATTTTAGTAAAGGTATATTTCCTTGATACTAATATTGTACTGTTAGTCAAAACCTTGTCCTGAGCAACATCGTATTTTATTTCTTCAGTTTGCAGATACTAAAAAGTTTTGCCACTGGGGGTCACTATTTATCAATATTTTGAAAAACCAATTCCATGATGATAAAGTGATGTAACTGGATAACTATTGTGCAGCTTACAGTTTAAAGAAACATTGCTGCAGGAAAAATCTAAATTTAGATGGAGTTTCCTAGGGACTAAAATAGCATCTTTCATAAATGAAGTGATTCCACAGAGCCAATGATTTCTCTAGAGATTTTATTCAGAGATAACTAAATAGTAATTACGTTCAAAATAGCTATGTATGTATTTTAGGAGACTTAAAAATGCTTTACCAGTTTGAGGCGGTTATGGGCTGGATGCTTTCGCAGTTCCCAGAGAATGATAGAGGAGACACAGAGCAGGGGAATGGATGGATTGTGCCCAAGGAATCAGGCAGGAGAGCTAGGTTCTGCTCTGGTTCCATTATTCTCTGGCCAAGGCCCTCCTTCAGTCTTTTATGCCCAGCCTTTTTCCCCTTTGTAAAATGAAGATGGAAAGTGCTCCATGATTTCAGTACTCTCTCCTAGTCCTGTCTTTCTAAGAGTCCTTGTCAATATCTGTGAGGTTTTAAAGTTTTCAGATGAAAGGGAATAAACGTGTTTTTACTCTTTCATCTTCATGGTAGAGAAATATCAAGACAACAAAACAAAAGTGCTATTTTTTAGTACATTGTGACAGCAGAATGAAGTGACTATCACTAGAAGATTTCCTTTTTCAGTGATGTAAAGGAGAAACTGACACCCTGGAAAGTCTATAACATTTTTGGTCTGTTTGATGTGCTTTTCATAAGTTTTGCTTAAAGAATTATTATTTTTATCAATACCTTTTTTTTCAATTATTTATTTGCTGCTGACTGATCCAAAAGAGTAAAGATTCCTGTCCCAAGAGTGGCAGAAATCTTCTTTCCCAACTTGCAGCTGAGAAAGCTATACTCTCATTGAGCGCTGTACCTTCCATTTTTAGGCCTGCAGCTGTTTCAATCTCCAGGACTAATTCAAGTGTCCCCTGATCCTGTGCCTCACATCTATCAATGATAAAAAGTAACTAGTCTTGGGAGCACACTCTTAAAAAGAATTTTACACATTAAATTTTCTTTATTATAACAACCCTGCAAAATAAAGAAAGTTGTATTACTTACCCCATTTTGGAATTCTGGAAATTAAGATCCAGAAGGATTAAGTGATTTATCCAAGTGATTTGTACAGTTGAATCCAGATCTTCAGTGTCCAAATGTTTTCTTTCTGAAGACCCAAGTTCTCTTTTATACTGAGCTCAGTTCACAGAATTCTGTTCTGGCATATTTTCCTATGTTTGAAGCTCTGGACTAGTAGATTGTCTTACTGTGCTGTCTACTGTGGACTGAATTGTGCCCCCACAAAATTCTTATGTTGAAACGTTACCCCCCAGTAACTCATACAGTTACATTATAACTGTATTTAGACAGGGCCTTTAATGAGATGGACTTCCTGGGTGGCGCTAGTGGTAAAGAATGCACCAGCCAAGGCAGGAGACATAAGCAATGTGGGTTCAGTCCTTGGGTCAGGAAAATCCCCTGGAGAAGGAAATGTCAGACTTCTCCAGTATTCCAGCCTGGAAAATCCCATGGACAGAGGAACCTAGTGGGTTACAGTCCATGGGGTCCAAAAGAGATGGTCACGACTGAAGTGGCTTAGCACACATGCACTCCTCTCCTTTAAAGGGATGATTAAGTTAAATGAGGCCATTAGTTTGGACTCTAACCCAATTTGACTGCTGTGTTTATAGGAAGAGAAATTTGGACACATGTAGAGATCCCAGGGAAGTTCATGCACGGAAGAAATACTGTGTGAAGACAAAGCAAGGAAGTTGACCATTTACAAACCAAGAAGAGAGGCCTAGGAAGAAAACGAACCTACTGACACCTTGATCTTGGACTTCCAGCCTCCATAACCATAAGAAAGTTAAGTTCTGTTGTTAAAGGTACTCAGTCTTCTGTGCTGTTTTGTTTTTGGAGCCTTATCTGAATAAGACACCGTCCATTCATTCACCCATCCTTTTGAATATTATGACCTAGTAACTAACATGCCAAGTACTGTGTTGCTCTCTGGGATACAGAGATAAAAGATATAGTACATGTCTGCAAAGCCCTTATAATCTAGTGTAATGTGTACTTATAGTAGTGATCTGGGAGGAGGGGGAAGCAAACAGTTAATACTATAAAGTATGGCTGACAGAGACATCAAAGAGAATCATGGAAATTCAGAGGAGACTTTGTCTCAGCCTGAATTAAAGTGGGATAGACACTGAGGTGGGGAGCCCAGAGAAGGTATCTTGAAGAACAGTGAAAGTTAAATATCCCTTCCCCCTACAAGCCATTTCATAAGAGCTAGTCATGGTCTCCTTGGAAGGAAAGTTATGACCAATCTAGATAGCATATTCAAAAGCAGAGACGTTACTTTGCCAACAAAGGTCCGTCTAGTCGAGGCTATGGTTTTTCCAGTGGTCATGTATGGATGTGAGAGTTGGACTGTGAAGAAAGCTGAGCACCGATGAATTGATGCTTTTGAACTGTGGTGTTGGAGAAGACTCTTGAGAGTCCCTTGGACTGCAAGGAGATCCAACCAGTCCATTCTAAAGGAGATCAGCCCTGGGATTTCTTTGGAAGGAATTATGCTGAGGCTGAAACTCCAGTACTTTGGCCACCTCATGCGAAGAGTTGACTCATTGGAAAAGACTCTGATGCTGGGAGGGATTGGGGGCAGGAGGAGAAGGGGACGACAGAGGATGAGATGGCTGGATGGCATCACGGACTCGATGGACATGAGTCTGAGTGAACTCCGGGAGTTGGTGATGGACGGGGAGGCCTGGTGTGCTGCGATTCATGGGGTCGCTAAGGGTCGGACACGACTGAACGACTGACCTGAACTGACTGAGTCACGGTCCTGAACTTCACGTGGGTGAGAGCCAGTTATCTGCTAAGGTATTCTTGATTTCAAATATATGCATAGGTTTTCAGGATTGTTTGGCTCTGGATTTTCTTTTCTGCTACTCTGTCAAAAATCCCAATATAGCTTGGATACCTACTGTTTTTCCTGAAGTACCTACACCTTCCTTTCTGTCAAAATCCCTTTGGAAGCCATGTCTCAGCACATGTAACTGCTTCTTATCATATCTATCTTGTGAAAACTTGTAGTTCTGTGTTCTAGACATGTGACAGTTTCTCCTGTCCAGCAGAAGTTAACCAGGCCGTTGTAGACTTTGTTCTAAGATCTAACAGTATCTGTATAGAATAATGCAGAAATTTTATATGTATATACATGCATTGTGGTTGAAGCCAGACCATAGGCTTCCTACCAAATAGCTATTTATGGAGTTATCATCTTTCTGTCTTTATAAAATTAGAGATAAACATGACATCATTAGTTTGACTACCACTGGTGAATAATGAGAAAATATTGTTTATTGTGATAAAAGTTTACAGTGTTTACAGTAATGTAGGGCTTGAGAAAGGATTTTATCATGGAACTTGTGGCTATTCATATGGAAAAAAATTTGATATTCATATGGAAAAAATTGAATTTAACCCCTTCTTTACACCAGATGCAAAAATTAATTCTAGGTATCTTTTAGATTTAAGTTTGAATGGTAAAATAACAAAACTTTTAGCTCACTTGGAAGAATTCTGAGCATCTTTGAGACTAGACTTCACAATGTTATTCTATTTCTCTGCTTTCGTGACCATGCATTGAGTAATGGTGACAAGGTGTCCTGCAGAGATGTCTGAATACGTTAAGAGGAACAAAGGTTCTTTTCCGAAAGAGAAGAGAGCTAGAGTTTCAGACTTCATCGCGAGCTGCTGCTTAGTTACATCCACTGAATTTATTGATATGGCTGCCAAGTTCCAACAAAAGGCTAGTGACAGTATCTAGGCATAGCTAGTATGACTATGGGAATTGGGAGTGATGGCATTTCTCTGGTCAGGAAGGAGGCCAAGGAAATGAGCCACATCACTACACATGATGCCCACCAGCAACATCTGCATGGTGCTCCGGGAGTTCAGGGGAGTCACTTCCTTACAGATTGGGGTATTTTATCCTGCAGGGAGGCTTGGGTCAATGAGTGCCTGGGACTCTGTAAAGGAGGGACAGCAAACTTGGGGAGGTAGGAAGGAGACAGGCCATCCACACCACCTTTGAAGGCCCTGATCAGGGCACATTCACTGTAGTCCTCCACGGCACCAGGTATGGGACTTGATATCCATGCTGGCCGAGATATGGGACAAGACATTTATGATGTTGGACAGCCCATTATTGATCTGGGGGAACAAATAAATCCTAGGAACAAGAATAGACCCTGGGAAAGACCGAAGACAGGGAGCTTGAGAAAGCAAAAGCCTATCTCAACTGGCTGTAAAGTGTCTGGTAAAGGTAACTGGAAGGAAATGTGGTTTGATCTCATTGCTGCAGGACCCCCACCTGAAAAGACAGACTAGCAACCCAATGCTGTGTTGTTGGCCTGTCAAATGCCTTAAAACATGAACAGTAGTTCAGATCTGCCCCATTTACCCCTACTTCTCCACGTGCTCCATCAGAGGTGTCAAGGCATCGTTCTATTAGGGATGAATAACTCCCAAGCCCTGGTTATAGGATGCAGGCTGTAATTGCCTCCAGGTGAGTGCTATTAATAGCACTGATTGATCCCCATGTTGAGCTCACTATTCAGGGTCCCCCAGAAACAAACAAAAGGCTCTAGTTAATAATGGAGACAAATGTACTATAATCCATATAACCCTCAGAACTTTCCTGGCCCCCCTCAGTGGTTCAGTTCAGTTCAGTCGTTCAGTCGTATCCGACTCTTTGTGACCCCATGGACTGCAGCACGCCAGGCCTCCTTGTCCATCATCAATTCTCAGAGTTTATCCAAACTCATGTCCATTGAGTCAGTGATGCCATCCAACCATCTCATCCTCTGTCATCCCCATCTCCTCCCCTGCCTTCAATCTTTCCCAGCATCAGGGTCTTTTCAAATGAGTCAGCTCTTTGCATTAAATGGCCAAAGTATTAGAGTTTCAGCTTCAACATCAATCCTTCCAATGAACATTCAGGACTTATTTCCTTTAGGATGGACTGGTTGGATCTCCTTGGAGTCCAAGGGACTCTTAAGTCTTCTCTGACACCACAGTTCAAAAGCATCAATTCTTTGTGCTCAGCTTTCTTTATAGTCCACTTGTCACCTCCATACATGACTACTGGAAAAACCAAGCCTTGACTAGATGGAGCTTTGTTGGCAAAGTAGTGTCTATGCTTTTTAATATGCTGCCTAGATTGGTCATATCTTTCCTTCCAAGGAGTAAGCGTCTTTTTATTTCATGGCTACAATCACTACCTGCAGTGATTTTGGAGCCCCCCAAAATAAAGTTTGACACTGTTTCCACTGTTTCTCCATCTGTTTGCCATGAGGCGATGGGACCAGATGCCATGATCCTAGTTTTCTGAATGTTGAGCTTTAAGCCAGCTTTTCACTCTCCTCTTTCACTTTCATCAAGAGGCTCTTTACTTCTTCCTCACTTTTTGCCATAAGGGTAGTGTCATCTGCATATCTGAGGTTATTGATATTTCTCCCGGTAATCTTGATTCCAGCTTGTGTTTCTTCCAGTCCAGCGTTTCTCATGATGTACTCTGCATAGAAGTTAAATAAGCAGGGTGACTATATACAGCCTTGACGTACTCCTTTTTCTATTTTGAACTAGTCTGTTGTTCCATGTCCAGTTCTAGCTGTTGCTTCCTGACCTGCATACAGATTTCTCAAGAGGCAGGTCAGGTGGTCTGGTATTCCCATCTCTTTCAGAATTTACCACAGTTTATTGTGATCCACACAGTCAAAGGCTTTGGCATAATCAATAAAGCAGAAATAGAGGTTTTTCTGGAATTCTCTTGCTTTTTCCATGATCCAGCGGAAGTTGGCAATTTGATCTCTGGTTCCTCTGCCTTTTCTAAAACCAGCTTGAACATCTGGAAGTTCACGGTTCACGTATCCTGAAGCCTGGCTTGGAGAATTTTGAGCATTACTTTACTAGTGTGTGAGATGAGTGCAATTGTGTGGTAGTTTGAGCATTCTTTGGCATTGCCTTTCTTTGGAATTGGAAGGAAGACTGACCTTTTCCAGTCCTGTGGCCACTGCTGAATTTTCCAAATTTGCTGGCATATTGAGTGCAGCACTTTCACAGTATCGTCTTTTAGAATTTGAAATAGCTCAACTGGAGTTCCATCACCTCCACTAGCTTTGTTTGCAGTGATGCTTCCTAAGACCCACTTGACTTTGCATTCCAGGATGTCTGGCTCTAGTTGAGTGATCACACCATCGCGATTATCTGGGTCGTGAAGCTCTTTTTTGTACAGTTCTTCTGTGTATTCTTGCCACCTCTTCTTAATATCTTCAGCTTCTGTTAGGTCCATACCGTTTCTGTCCTTTATTGAGCCCATCTTTGCATGAAATGTTCCCTTGGTATCTCAGATTTTCTCTAAAGAGATATCTAGTCTTTCCCATTGTATTGTTTCCCTCTATTTCTTTACACTGATCACTGAGGAAGGCTTTCTTATCTCTCCTTGCTATTCTTTGGAACTCTGCATTCAAATGGATTTCTCTTTCCTTTTTTCCTTTGCTTGTGGCTTCTCTTGTTTTTGCAGCTATTTGTAAGCCCTCCTGAGACAGCTATTTTGCTTTTTTTTGCATTTGTTTTTCTTGGGGATGGTCTTGCTCCCTGCCTCCTGTACAATGTCATGAACCTCCATCCATAGTTCATCAGGCACCCTGTCTATCAGATCTAGTCCCTTAAATCTATTTTTCACTTCCACTGTATAATCATAAGGCATTTGATTTAGGTCATATCTGAATAGTTTAGTACCTACTTTCTGGTTTTCCCTACTTTCTTCAATTTAAGTCTGAATTTGGCAATAAGGAGTTCATGATCTGAGCCACAGTCAGCTCTGGGTCTTGTTTTTGCTGACTGTATAAAGCTTCTCCATTTTTGGCTGCAAAGAATATAATCAATCTGATTTTGGGTTGAGCATCTGGTGATGTCCATGTGTAGAGTCTTCTCTTGTGTTGTTGGAAGAGGGTGTTTGCTATGACCAGTGCATTATCTTGGAAGAACTCTATTAGCTTTTGCCCTGCTTCATTTTGTACTCCAGGGCCAAATTTGCCTGTTACTCCAGGTGTTTCTTGACTTCCTACTTTTGCATTCCAGTCCCCTATAATGAAAAGGACATCTTTTTACTGGTGATGTCCATGTGTAGAGTCTTCTCTTGTGTTGTTGGAAGAGGGTGTTTGCTATGACCAGTGCATTATCTTGGAAGAACTCTATTAGCTTTTGCCCTGCTTCATTTTGTACTCCAGGGCCAAATTTGCCTGTTACTCCAGGTGTTTCTTGACTCCCTACTTTTGCATTCCAGTCCCCTATAATGAAAAGGACAACTTTTTTAGGATGTTAGTTCTAGAAGGTTTTGTAGTATTCATTGAACCGTTCAACTTCAGCTTCTTCAGCATTACTGGTCGGGGCATGGACTTGGATTACCGTGATATTGAATGGTTTGCCTTGGAAATGAACAGAGATCATTCTGTCATTTTTTGAGACTGCATTCAAGTACTGCATTTCGGACTCTTGTTGATTATGATGGCTCCTCCATTCCTTCTAATGGTTTCTTGCCCACAGTAGTTGGTATAATGGTCATCTGAGTTAAATTCACCCGTTCTACTCTATTTTAGTTCACTATTTCCTAAAATGTCGACATTCACTCTTGCCGTCAGTGTTTTTCAGTCTGTCTACCCTCTGATGGAGGTTATTGTGATTTTGGTTTTTCAGTGGTTGTGGTTTTCAGTCTGTCTGCCCTCTGATGGAGAAGGATAGGAGGCTTATGGAAGCTTCCTGATGGGAGAGACTGACTGAGGGGGAAACTG
>SJYT01012351.1:0-38168 GCA_006410635.1 Cephalophus harveyi
CTCTCGCAGCCGACCGCGCGTAGTGCGCCGGCCCGGCTCTCGCAGCCGACCGCGCGTAGTGCGCCGGCCCGGCTCTCAACAGCAATTATAGCATGGCATTATTATGATATAAAATGGTGAAGCTGACATATTTTGAAAAAGGTTATGAAAACATTGATTCTACAAATTTAGTTGATATCTTTAAATGTAAAGAATATTTTTCCATTGCCTTTTTTCAAGCTTTATTGATATATGAAAGTCAAGTGAAAGTGTTAGTTTCTCAGTCATGCCCAACTCTTTGCGACCCCATGGATTGTAACCCATCAGGCTCCTCTGTCTATTGAATTCTCCAAGCAAGAATAGTGGAGTGGGTAGTCATTCCCTTCTCCCAGGGATCTTCTTGACCCAGGGATTGAACTCAGGTCTCCTGCACTGCAGCCATATTCTTTACCATCTGAGCCACTAGGAAAGCCCTTACTGATATATAACAATATCTTATTTATATATAATATTGTATAAATTTAAGGTAAATAATGTGTTGATTTGATGCACTTAAATATTTGCAAAATTATTACCACCATAGGGTTAGGCTAACACCACCATTGCATTTCTTCTTTTGTGGTAAAAGCATTTAAGATCAACTTTCTTAGCAACTTTCAAGTATATAATACAGCATTATTTATAATCACCATGTTGCACATTAGACCCTAAGAATTTATTCATCTTATAGGAAGCTTATACCCTTTGACCATCATCTCCCTGTTTTCCCAACACTCAGCCCCTGGTAACTACTCTCCATTCTCTCATTCTATGAATTTGGCTTTTTTAGTTTCCACATATAAGTGGAGTATAGTATTTGTCTTTCTCTATCTGACTTACTTCACTTAGCATGATACTTTCAAATTTTATCCATGTTGTAAATGTATACCATTAACTTATAAATGTAATCAATACATTTTACTCTATTTACACATTCATTTATTTGTTCATCTAATAAAAATGTATATGTTAAACTCCTCCTATATGTAAGATACTATTCTGTGTGCNCTTTCTCTATCTGACTTACTTCACTTAGCATGATACTTTCAAATTTTATCCATGTTGTAAATGTATACCATTAACTTATAAATGTAATCAATACATTTTACTCTATTTACACATTCATTTATTTGTTCATCTAATAAAAATGTATATGTTAAACTCCTCCTATATGTAAGATACTATTCTGTGTGCTAGGAATGTAATAGTGAGAAAAATCTGGTCCTGACTTCATGGTGATTACAGTCTGGTAAGGAATATGGGTGGGGTGGGGGGGTCAAATGAATACATTAATAATATCATAACTATGATAAGTGCTACAAATGCAAGATACTTGGAGCTATGAGAGCTTATATTAGGGGTATTTGACCTTGCCAAAGTTGTCAGTGAAGGCTAGCCTAAAGAAAAGATGCTTAAGCTCTATGGAGACACAAACAGAACATACTTGTGGACACAGTCGGGGAAGGAGAGTGTAAGACAAATTGAAAGAGTAGCATTGAAACACATATATTACTATATATATAACAGATAGCCAGTGGGAATTTGTTGTATGATGCAGAGAGCTCAAACTCAGTGCTCTGTGACAACTTAGAGGGGTGAGATGGAGTGGGAGGTGGGAGGGCGGTTCAAGGCAGAGGGGACATATGTATACCTATGGCTGATTCATGTTAATGTATGACAAAAACCAACACAATATTGTAAAGCAATTATCATCCAATTAAAAATTAATTAATTTAGAAAAGAGAAAGTATGCTTAAATTCTGATGTGATGGAAACGTGGGATGATAATGAAGTTGGGGAAGGGAAGATTATAGAAGGAGTAGCTTCCAGTCCTAAGGCACAGAATGGGTTCTCAGAGGCTAAAGGGAGTATGGTAACTATGGGGTATGTCTGTGCATGCAAAGTGAGGGGAAAAGTAATGTAAGATGAAGCTGAAGATATGGGAATTATCCAGACCATGTAATCCATGTTAAGAATTTTTATTTTTCTTTGCATGAAAAGTTGTGGAATACAGCCACTGTCAGAGATCATTTGGCAGTATACTGCAAAGTCAAACATAATGATACCATATGATCCAGCAATCACATTCCCAAGTACTTACCCAATTGATTTAAAATGTCTACATAAATACCTTCTTATGATTGTTTATAGTAACTTTATTTATAATCCCCCCAAACCAAAATGCTCTTCTACATGTGAATGGATAAGCAAACTGTTGTACATCCATATAATGGCATACCATGCAGGGATAGCTACCATGTCATGCAAAGATGCAGCTTAATTTTAAATGTATATTGTTAAGTGAAAGAATGCAGCTTAAAACTATATGTTGTATGATCCCAGATACATCATATTTTAGAAAAGGCAAATTTATACAGACAATAAAAAGATCATGGGTCACCAGTGCAGAGAAAGAAGGAGAGAGGTGTATTAGTGAGGCACAAGAGAGTTTTTAGGTTGGTGAAATTATTCTGTATGATGCTATAATGGATATGCATCTGTCAAAACCTACAGAACTTTACAGCACAAAAATTGAACCTTAATATATGAAAAGTGAAGACATCATTTAGGAGACTGGAGGATCCCAGAATAGGATTTAGAATGTGACAAAACAACTAAATTGCATTATAAATGTATGAAACAATCTCAATAAAGAAGACGGAGAAAAAAGGTGCACATATAAGTAAATTTGGAAAGGAGTGGAGTCTGTAGAACTAAAAGGCAAACAAAACTATACATATTCACTGATGTCTAGTTGATAAAATTGTTTCCATGGGGATATGGGTTAATAATTTTGATACTTTTATGCATGTGTACAGGAAATAAACAGTTAAGTAAATGCATGGTGGATGGTAGGAACCAGTTGTCTTATTTTTGGAATAAAGTAGGAGAACATAGGTTAAAAGAGGGGAGGACGTGAAATGGCTTAATTGCTAATGGATTGGAGTTGGAGACATCAATAAAAACTGATGTTTGACCTATAGAAAGATTCAAATATATGTATATCCTTTTGCTAACAAAGGCCTGTCTGGACAAAGCTCTATTTTTGTTTTTGTTTTTTACAGTAGTCATGTATGGATGTGAGAGTTGGACCATAAAGAAAGCTGAACCCATAAAGAAAGCTGAAGAATTGATGCTTTTGAACTATGGTATTGGAGAAGAGTCTTGAGAGTCCCTTGGACAGCAAGGAGATCAAACCAGTCAATTGTAAAGGAAATTTGTCCTGAATATTCATTAGAAGGACTGATGCTGAAGCTGAAACTCCAATACTTTGGCCACCTGATGTGAAGAGTTGACTCATTGGGAAAGACCCTGATGCTGGGAAAGACGGAAGGCATAAGGAGAAGGGGACAACAGAGGATGAGATGGTTGGAGGGCATCACTGACTCTATGGACATGAGTTTGAGCAAGCTCCAGTAGTTGGTGATGACCAGGGAATCCTGGTGTGTTGCAGTCCATGGGGTTGCAAAGAGTTGGACACGACTGAGCAACTGAACTGAACTGAATGGATATCCTTGTATATGTGCTTGAGCTCAGTTGTGTCCAACTCTTCTGTGATCCCATGGACTGAAGCTCGACAGGCTCCTCTGTCCATGGGATTTTTCAGGCAAGAATACTGGAATGGGTTGCCATTTACTTCTTTAAGGGATCTTCCCGATGTAGGGATCAAACTCACATCTCCTGTGTCTCCTGCATTGCAGGCAGATTCTTTGCCCAATGAGCCATCAGGAAAACCAAGATATATATAACATATGGATTAGTATACACATATATATTTCCTTGTTCTGTCAATAGAGAGGGCATAAAAGAAACAACAAAAAGCACATCTTTTTGTGCTTTGAAAAGCACATGTTTCAAATATTATTTGAAAGCACATGTTTTCAAATACTATTCTCCAATAAACTGAAATAGATCCTTTAGCTGTTTTTAGTTAGAATATTTTTGATACCAAGGGAACATATCATGCAAAGATGGGCATGATAAAGGACCAAAATGACAAGGACCTAACAGAACCAGAAGTGATTAATAACAGGTGGCAAGAATACACAGATCCCCTAAAAAAGGTCTTAATGACTTGGATAACCATGAGGGTGTGGTCAGTTCTCTAGAGCCAGACATGCTAGAGTGGGAGGTCAAGTGGGCCTTAGGAAGCAATACTATGAATAAAGCCAGTGGAGGTGATGGAATTACAGATGAGCTATTTCAAATCCTAAATGATAATGCTGTTAAGTGCTGAACTCAATATGCCAGCAAATTTGGAAAACTCAGCAACAGCCACAGGACTGGGAAAGGTCAGTTGTCATTCCAATCTCAAAGAAAGGGAATGCCAAAGAATGTTCAAACTACCATACAATTGTACTCATTTCACATTCTAGCAAGGTAATGCTCAAAATCCTTCAAGCTAAGCTTCAACAGTACATGAACCAGAAACTTCCAGATGTACCAGATGGATTTAGAAAAGGCAGGGGACCCAGAGATCAAATTGCCAGCATCTGCTGGATCATAGAAAAAGAAAGAGAATTTCAGAAAAACATCTGCTTCATTGACTATGCTAAAGCCTTTGACTGTGTGGATCAGTGCAAACTGTGGAAAGAGATAGGAATACCTGCCTCCTGAGAAACCCATATGCAGGTCAAGAAGTAACAGTTAGAACTGGACATGGAACAATGGATTGGTTCAAAATTGAGAAAGGCTGTATATTGTCACCCTGTTTATTTAACTTCTATGCAGAGTACATCATGTGAAATGCCAGGCTTGATGAATCAGAAGCTGTAATCAAGATATGCAGATGATACCACCCTGATGGTAGAAAGCAAAGAGGACTATAGAGCCTATTGGCAAAGGTGAAAGAAGAACGTGAAAAAGCTGGCTTAAAACTCAACATTCAGAAGCTGAGATCATGGCATCTGGCCCTATTACTTCATGGCTAATAGATGGGAAACAATGGAAACAGTGGCAGGCTTTTTTTCTTGGGCTCCAAAATCACTGTAGATGGTGACTCCAGTCATGAAATTAAGAGACGCTTACTCCTTGGAAGAAAAGCTACAGGAAACCCAGACAGCATATTCAAAAGCAGAAACATCTCTTTGCCAACAAAGGTCTCTATAGTCAAAGCTATGGTTTTTCCAGTAGTCATGTATGGATGTGAGACTATAAAGAAAGCTGAGCACTGAAGAACTGATGCTTTTGATCTGTGGTGTTGGAGAAGACTCTTGAGAGTCCCTTGGGCTGCAAGGAGATCCAACCAGTCCATCATAAAGGAAATCAGTCCTGAATATTCATTGGAAGGACTAATGCTGAAGGTCAAAGTCCAATACTCTGGCCACTTGATGGGAAGAACTGACTCATTTGAAAAGACCCTGATGCTGGGAAAGATTGAAGGCATGAGGAGAAGGGGATGACAGAGGATGAGATGGTTGTATGGCACGACCGACTCAATGGACATGACTTCGAGTAAACTCTGGGAGTTGGTGATGGACAGGAAGCCTGGCGTGCTGCAATCCATGTGGTCACAAAGAGTCAGATCACAAAGAGTCAGACATGATTGAGTGACTGAACTGAACTGAACCCTCATGGCTCAGTGGTTAAGAATATGCCTGCAAATGCAGGAGTTATGGATTAGATCCTTGGTCTGAGGAGATCCCCAGGAGAAGAAAATGGCAATCCACTCCAGTATTCTTGCCCGGGAAATTCCATGGACAGAGGAGCCTGGCAGGGTACAGTCTATGGGGTCACAAAGAGTTGAACACAACAACTGAACAACAACAAGGATCTATGGTATAGCACAGGGAACTCTACTCAGTACTCTTTAATGGCCTACATAGGAAAAGAATCTAAAAAAGAGTGGATATATGCATATATATAACTGATTCACTTTGCTTTAACCAACAAATATTGTAGACCAACTATATTCCAGTAATTTTTTTCCAGTAGTCATGAACGGATATGAGAGTTGGACTATAAAGAAAATTGATACTTTTGAACTGTGGAGTTGGAGGTGACTCTTGAGAGTCCCTTGGATAGCAAGGAGATCAAACCAGTCAATCCTGAAGGAAATCAACCCTGAATATTCATTGGAAGGAATGATGTTTAAGCTGAAGCTCCAATACTTTGGCCACCTGATGTGAAGAGCCAACTCATTGGAAAAGACCCTTATGCTGGGAAAGACTGAGGGCAGGAAGAGAAGGGGGCAGCAGAGAATGAAATGGTTGGGTAACCTCACCAACTCAATGGGCATGAATTTGATCAAACTCCAGGAGATAGGAAGGACAGTGAAGCCTGACATGCTGCAGTCCATGGGGTCACGAAGGATTGGACATTACATAGCTACTGAACAAAAACACTTTATATTGGACTGTAGTTGATTTATACTGTTGTGTTAGTTTCAGGAGTACAGCAAAATGATTCAGTTATGTGTACACGTGCGCTAAGTCACTTCAGTCATGTACTACTCTTTGGGATCCTATGGACCATAGCCCGCCTGGATCCTCTGTCCATGGGATTCTCCAGGCATGAATACTGGAGTGGGTTGCCATGCCCTCCTCTAGGGGATCTTCCTGACTCAGAAATCGAACCCATGTCTCTTTTGTCTCCCATACTGGCAGGCAGGATTTTTTTTTACCACTAGCACTACCTGGGAAAACCTCCAGTATACATGTACATACATCTATCCTTTTGCAAATTCTTTTTCCATTTAGGTTATTACAGAATTTTGAGCAAAATCTTGTGCTATAGAGTAGGTCCCTGTTGGTTATCTATTTTGAATATAGCACTGGCTCTTTCCTTTTGTCTTTGTTTGTAGAAGATCTTTTCTGCTAGTCTTCAGATCATTCTCATCTATAGTTTCTCTGTAAATAGTTATAGTTTTGGTGTGCCTGTGCAAGGAAATGAGCTCAAGGTCTTTCTCTTCCATCATCTTGGCCACTCTTTAGAACTTTATCATCTTGCAAAACTGAAACTTTATTACTTGGTCAGCAACAGTTTCCCATTTCTCCCTCCCTTCCATCCCTGGAAACCACAATGTTATGTCCATTTTCTAGAAATTTTACTATTTTAGATAACTCATATAAATAGGGTCATAAACTTACTATATTTTTGTGACTGGCATGCAGCATTTAGTCTAATGTTATCAAAGATCATTCATTTTGTAGAATGACTACTAAATATTGAGCACCTAAGTTGTGCTTGTAAATTTCTACAAATTATATTATTTAACCCTCACAGCATCCTTATGAAATCAGTTCTAAGCCCCCATTTTAGAGTTTAGTTAAATAAGGATCAAATCAGTTAAGTGACTTTTCCAAGGGACATCCAGCCAAATGTGATCCAGAGCACTTAAGTGTGTTTTCTCCAAACCCCTTGTTCTTTCCATTAGGCTACTATGTGACAGCCATGTTGAATTAATCAACAGCCATTAGGAAGACACCGAAACTAAATCCATTGACCAAATCAACTTTCTGCCTCTCCAATAACTGATTATGTGTTTTGTTTCAATTTGAGGAAGAAGTATACATGGACATGTGGATTTTTCTAAGAAATACTGATAAGTAACAGGAATAGGCTCTCAGGAAAATATAGTCCTGGAATGTTCATAATAAAACTCTAAGGGGCAGTCCAAAGATGGTGGAGGAATAGGATGGGGAGATCACTTTTTCCCCAACAAATTCATCGAAAGATCATTTGAACGCTGAGCAAATTCCACAAAACAACCTCTGAACACTGGCAGAGGACACCAGGCACCTAGAAAGGCAGCCCTTTGTCTTCAAAAGGAGGTAGGGCAAAATATAAAAGATAAAAAGAGAGACAAAAGAGTTAGGGATGGAAACCTGTCCTGGGGAGGGGAGTCTTTAAAGAGGAGAGGTTTCCAAACACCAGGAAACCCTCTCACCGGCGGGTCTGTGGGGATTTTTGGAATCTCAGAGGGGAACATAACCAGGAGGAAAAATAAATAAATAAATAAATAAACTCCACAGATTATGTGCTTAATGGCAACTCCCAGCAGAGAAGTAGCCCAGACGCTTACATCCACCACCAGCAAGCAGGGGCTGAACAGGGAGGAGTGGGCTGCATTGCTTAGGGTAAGGACCTGGCTTGAATGCCCCGAGGGCAATTTGAGGGAGCTAACATGAGATAGCAACCCAAACTGTGGGTTAGCCAGAGAGGCGGGGGTGGGGGAGAGAGAGAGAGAGAGAACTATCCCGCGAAAAGCCCTAACCTAAGGCACTGCCAGCCCGCTCATAGAACAAAGGACTGATCAAACACCAGAGGAGAGCTAGCTGGCTGCGGACTGGCCCATCCCCCAAACAGGCAGGTGGCAGCCAGAGCCAGAATGGGGCAAACTCGGCCCCAGAGACGGCATCCTCTACGAAACTGCAAGCAGGCTTCCAGTTCTAACCAAGACTTCCTGGGATTCTGGACATTTGACATCTGCTGGGAGGGTTGCAGCCAGAGATCAGCTCCCCAGAAGAGACACATAGCACACCTGAGAGGGCACACCCACTGCCACTAAGGAAATCAAGCAGCTGGGACCAGGCAGGTGATAAGATGTACTGCACCTGGGAAGAGTGTGCTCGCCAAGCAGCTGGTCGCCTTGAGCTGCTCAGACCTTGGAAGGGCACAAAACGCAGGTCCAACTGAGTCTGCACCTTTGTGGAATACCTGAGAACCTGAACCTGAGTGGCTTAGATCTGGGAAGTGCATGCAACCCAGGGCCCACTTTAGACAGTTCCACTGCAAAGCAACCTGAAGCCTGAGCAGTATAGACTGGAAAAGCACACACACTGTGAGCAGACACAAACCCAGTGTGGCTGAGACACTGCGAGCACTCCCCACACACGACAATGATACTTGTTTGCAGTGTTCCTCCCTCCCCACAGCACTGAACAAGTGAGCCTAAGTAAGTGACCACCTTCGCCCCCTTGTGTCAGGGCGGAAATTAGACACTGAAGAGACCTGCAAAAAGAAGAAACCAGAATAAACAGAGGGGACCACCTTGGAAGTGACAGGTGCAAAGGATTAAAACCCTGTAGTTAACACAAACTACATTGGAAGGGGCCTATAGATCTTGAGAAGTATAAGCTGGAACAAGGAACTATCAGAAACTGAACTGACACCACACTGCCCACAATAGCTCCAGAGAAATTTCTAGATATATTTTTACTATTGCCATTTTTTTAATTAAAAAATTTTTTTATTATTAGGTCCTGTTACTCCTTTACTTTTCATTTTTATAACCTACTATTACCTTACAAAAAAAGACCCTATTTTTAAAGCAAACTTCATATATATTTTTTATATATGTGTGATTTTTTTTTGATATTGTATTTTTGAGAGTGTAATCTCTACTTTAGATTTTTAATCTTTGCTTTCTGGTATTTGTTATCAAATTTGTACCTTTAAGAATCCACTCTTAAGTACTCATTTTTACTTAGGAGGGTGATTATTGGCTTGATTACTATCTCCCCCTTTTGACTCTCCTTTTTCTCCGTCAGGTCATCTCTATCTCCTCCCTCCCCCTTTTCTTCTTTACACAACCCTGTGAATCTCTGTCTGTGTTCTGGGCTGTGGAGAACACTTAGGGAACTGATTACTGGCTGGAGCTGTCTCTCTCCTTTTGATTCCCCCTTTTATCCTCCTGGTCACCTCTGTCACCTTCTTTCCTCTTCTCTTCTCTATGTAAATCCACGAACCTCTCTGAGGGTTCCAGATTGTGGAGAGTACATAGGGAATTGATTACTAGCTAGAGTGCTCTCTCCCCTTTTGATTCCTCCTCTTCTTCTCCTGATCACTTCTATCTCGCTCCTCTCTCCCTCTTCTTCTCTCTATGAACCTCTCTGGGTGTCCCTTCTATGGAGAAACTTTTCAACATTAACCTAGATGTTTTATCTTCAGTGCTGTATAGATGGAGAAGTCTTGAAGCTACTGTAAGAATAAGTCTGAAAACCAGAGGCAGGAGGCTTAAGCCCAAAACGTGGGAACACCAGAGAACTCCTGACTCCAGGGAACGTTAATCAATAAGAGATCATCCAGAAGCCTCCATACCTACACTGAAACCAAGCACCACCCAAGAGCCATCAAGTTCCAGAGCAAGACATACCATGCAAATTCTCCAGCAACGCAGGAACATAGCCCTGAGTTTCAATATAAAGGCTGCCCAAAGTCACACTAAAACGAAAGACATCTCAAAATTCACTACTGGACACTTTATTGCACCTCAGAGAGAAGAAATCCAGCTCCACCCACCAGAACAGCAACACAAATGTCCCTAACCAGGAAACTTTGAGAAGGCACTCATCCAACCCCACCCAGAGGGAGGAAACTCCACAATAAAGAGGAACCAAAAAACTGCCAGAATACAGAAAGGCCACCTGAAACACAGCCATCTAAACAAGATGAAAAGGCAGAGAAATACTCAGCAGGTAAAGGAACATGATAAATGCCCACCAAACCAAACAAAAGAGGAGGAAATAGGAAGCCTATCTGAAAAAGAATTCAGAATAGTGATAGTAAAAATGATCCAAAATCTTGAAAGCAAAAAAATAGTTACAGATAAATAACCTGGAGACAAGGACTGAGAAGATGAAAGAAACATTTTACAAGGACCTAGAAGAAATAAAGGAGAGTCAATCAATAATGAATAATGCAATAAATGAGATCAAAGACACTGTGGAGGGAACCAACAGTAAAATAATGGAGGCAGAAGATAGGATAAGTGAGGTAAAAGATAGAATGGTAGAAATAAGTGAAGCAGAGAGGAAAAAAGAAAAAAGAATTAAAGGAAATGAGGATAACCTCAGGGACCACTGGGACAATTTCAAACGGCCCGACATTCGAATCATAGGAGTCCCAGAAGAAGAAGACAAAAAGAAAGACCATAAGAAAATACTTGAGGAGATAATAGCTGAAAATTTCCCAAAATGGGGAAGGAAATAGTCACCCAAGTCCAAGAAACCCAGAGCCCTAAACAGGATAAACCCAAGGTGAAACATCCCTAGACACATATTAATCAAATTAAAAAGATCAAGCAAAAAGAAGAAATATTAAAAGCAGCAAGGGAAAAACAGCAAATAACACACAAGGCGATTCCCATAAGGATAGCAGCTGATCTTTCAATAGAAACTCCTCAGGCCAGAAGGGAATGGCAAGACATACTTAAAGTGATGAAAGAGAAAAACCTACAACCCAGATTACTATACCCAGCAAGGATCTCATTCAAATATGAAGGAGAAACCAAAAGCTTTACAGACAAGCAAAAGCTGAGAGAATTCAGCACCACCAAACCAGCTCTTCAATAAATGCTAAAGAATCTTCTTTAGAGAGGAAACACAGAAAGGGTGTATAAACTCAAACCCAAAACAATAAAGTAAATGGCAACATGATCATACTTATTAATAATTACCTTAAATGTAAATGGGCTGAATGCCCCAACCAAAAGACAAAGACTGGCTGAATGGATAAAGAAACAAGATCCCAATATATGAGACCCACCAATACAAGAGACCCACCTCAAAACAAGGAAAGCATACAGACTGAAAGTGAAGGGCTGGAAAAAGATATTTCATGGAAATGGAGACCAAAAAAAAAAAAAAAAAGCAGGAGTAGCAATACACATATCAGATAAAATATACTTTAAAATAAAGGCTGTGAAAAGAGACAAAGAAGGACACTACATAATGATCAAAGGATCTATCCAAGAGGAAGGTATAAAAATTATAAATATATATGCACCCAACATAGGAACACTGCAATATGTAAGGCAAAATGAAAGGGAAAATTAACAATAACACAACAACAGTGGGAAACTTTAATACCCCACTCACATCTATAGATAAATCAATTAAACAGAAAATTAACAAGGAAACACAAACTTTAAATGATACAAAGGACCAGTTAGACCTAAGTGATATCTATAGGATAGATAAACATTTCATCCTAAAACAATGAATTTCACCTTTTTCTCAATTGCACATGGAACCTGCTCTAGGATAGATCACATCCTGGGCCATAAATCTAGCCTTGGTAAATTCAAAAAAATTGAAATCATTCCAAGCATCTTTTCTGACCACAATGCAGTAAGATTAGATGTCAATTACAGGAAAAACCTATTAAATTCCAACATATGTAGGCTAAACAAAACGCTTCTGAATAACCAATAAATCACAGCAGAAATAAAAAAGAAATCAAAATATCCATAGAAATGAATGAAAATGAAAACACAACAAGCGAAAACCTATGGGGCACTGTAAAAGCAGTGCTAAGGGGAAGGTTCATAGCAATACAGGCTTACCTCAAGAAACAATAAAAGAGTCAAATAAATAACCTAACTCTACATCTAAAGCAACTAGAAAAGGAAGAAATGAAGAACCCCAGGGTTAGTAGAAGGAAAGAAATCTTGAAAATTAGGGCAGAAATCAATGCAAAAGAAACAAAAGAGACCATAGCAAAAACCAACAAAGCTAAAAGCTGGTTCTTTGAAAGGATGAATAAAATTGACAAACCATTAGCCAGACTCATCAAGAAACAAAGGGAGAAGAATTAAATCAACAAAATTAGAAATGAAAATGGAGAAATCACAACAGGTAACACAGAAATACAAAGGATCATAAGAGACTACTATCAGCAACTATATGCCAATAAAATGGACAACTTGGAAGAAATGGACAAATTCCTAGAAAAGTATAACTTCCCAAAACTGAGCCAGGAAGAAATAGAAAATCTTAACAGACCCATCACAAGCACAGAAATCGAAATTGTAATCAGAAATCTTCCAGCAAACAAAAGTCCAGGACCAGACAGCTTCACAGCTGAATTCTACCAAAAATTTAGAGAAGAGCTAACACCTATCTTACTCAAACACTTACAGAAATGCAGAGGAGGGTAAACTTCCAAACTCATTCTATGAGGCCACCATCACCCTAATACCAAAACCAGACAAAGATGCTACAAAAAAGAAACTACAGGCCAATAACACTGATGAACATAGATGCAAAAATCCTTAACAAAATTCTACTAAATAAAATCCAACAACATATTAAAAAATCATACATCATGACCAAGTGGGCTTTATCCCAAGGATGCAAGGATTCTTCAATATCTGCAAATCAATCAATGTAATACACCACTTTAACGAATTGAAAGATAAAAACCATATGATTATCTCAATAGATGCAGAGAAAGCCTTTGACAAAATTCAACATCCATTTATGATAAAAACCAGGAATAAAAAGCAGGAATAGAAGGAACGTACCTCAACATAATAAAAGCTATATTTGACAAACCCACAGCAAACATTATCCTCAGTGGTGAAAAATTGAAAGCATTTCCCCTAAAGTCATGAACAAGACAAGGGTGCCCACTCTCACCACTACTAGTCAACATGTTTTGGAAGTTTTGGCCACAGCAATTAGAGCAGAGAAAGAAATAAAAGGAATCCAAATTGGAAAAGAAGAAGTAAAATTCTCACTGTTTGCAGATGACATGATCCTTTACATAGAAAACCCTAAAGACTTCACCAGAAAATTACTAGAACTAATCAATGAATATAGTAAAGTTGCAGGATATGAAATTAACACAGAGAAATCCCTTGCATTCCTATACACTAACAATGAGAAAACAGAAAAAGATATTAAAGGAACAATTCCATTCACCATTGCAATGAATAGACTAAAATATTTAGGAATATATCTACCTAAAGAAACAAAAGACCTACATATGGAAAACTATAAAACATTGATGAAATAAATCAAAGATGACACAAATAGATGGAGAAATATACCATGTTCATGGATTGGAAGAATCAATATAGTGAAAATGAGTATATTACCCAAAGCAATCTATAGGTTCAATGCAATCCCTATCAAGCTACCAATGGTATTTTTCAGAGAACTAGAACAAATAATTTCACAATTTGTATGGAAATACAAAAAACCTCAAATAGCCAAAGCAATCTTGAGAAGGAAGGATGGAAATGGAGGAATCAACCTGCCTGACTTCAGGCTCTACTACAAAGCCACAGTCATTAAGACAGTATGGTACTGGCACAAAGACAGAAATATAGATCAATGGAACAAAATAAAAAGCCCAGAGACAAATCCACACACCTATGGACACCGTATCTTCGACAAAGGAGGCAAGAATATACAATGGATTAAAGACAATCTCTTTAACAAGTGGTGCTGGGAAAACTGGTCAACCACTTGTAAAAGAATAAAACTAGAACACTTTCTAACACCATACACAAAAATAAACTCAAAATGGATTAAAGATCTAAACGTAAGACCAGAAACTATAAAACTCCTAGAGGAGAGAGAACATAGGCAAAACACTCACAGACATAAATCACAGCAGGGTCCTCTATGACCCATCTCCTAGAGTAATGGAAATAAAAGCAAAAATAAACAAATGGGACCTAGTTAAACTTAAAATCTTTTGCACAATGAAGGAAACTATAAGCAGGGTGAAAAGGCAGCCTTCAGAATGGGAGAAAATAATAGCAAACGAAGCAACAGACAAAGAGTTAATCTCAAAAATATACAAACAACTCCTGCAGTTCAATTCCAGAAAAATAAACCACTGAATCAAAAAATGGGCCAAAGAACTAAACAGACATTTCTACAAGGAAGACACAGAGATGGCTAACAAACACATGAAAAGATGCTCAACATCACTCATTATCAGAGAAATGCAAATCAAAACCATAATGAAGTACCATCTCATGCAGGTTAGAATGGCTGCTATCGACAAGTTTACAACAAGAAATGCTGGAGAGGGTGTGGAGAAAAGGGAACTCTCTTACACTGTTTGTAGAAATGCAAGCTAGTACAGCCACCATGGAGAACTGTGTGGAGATTCCTTTAAAAAACTGGAAATAGAACTGCCATATGACCCAGCAATCCCACTGCTAGGCATACACACTGAGGAAACCAGAATTGAAATAGTCAACGTGTACCCGTGTTCATCGCAGCATTGTTTATAATAGCCAGGACATGGAAGCAACCTAGATGTTCATCAGCAGATGGATGGTTAAGAAAGCTGTGGTACAGATACACAATGGAATATTACTCAGGTATTAAAAAGAATACATTTGAATCAGTTCTAATGAGGTGGATGAAACTGCAGCTTATTATACAGAGTGAAGTAAGCAAGAAAGAAAAACACCAATACAGTATATTAACACATATATATGGAATTTAGAAAGATAGTAACGATAACCCTATATGTGGAACAGCAAAGGAGACACAGATGTATAGAACAGTCTATTGGACTCTGTGGGAGAAGGCGAGGGTGGGATGATCTGAGAGAATAGCACTGAAACATGTATATTATCATATGTGAAACAGAGCGCCAGTCCAGGTTCAATTCATAAAACAGGGTGCTCTGGGCTGTTGCACTGGGATGACCCAGAGGGATGGGATGGGGAAGAAGGTGGGAGGGGCATTCAGGATGGGGAACACATGTACACCCATGGCTGATTCATGTCAATGTATGGCAGAAATCACTACAATATTGTAAAGTAAATAGCCTCCAATTAAAGTAAATAAATTTAAAAATAAAATAATAAAAGAGGGAGAAGTATCAGAGAGATAGTTTTTTGTTGGCCTATTAGAAAGCATGTTTTAAGAGGAGGAGGCTGCACAACAAGGACCAGTGGGCAGTGTCTCAGTGCTGACAGTGGTTCCAGACAACAGCCAGCAGAAGTAAGGGACCACAGTCATATAACCACTAGGAAATAAATCCTGATGAGGACTGAACCTGAAAGGGAACCCCAAGCATCTGATGTGATCACAATCCCAGCAAGAACCTTGGTTTTGGCTTGCAAGACCCTGAGCAAAGTATTCAGCTAATATGTACTTGGACACCTGACTCACAGAAACTCCGAGATAGTAAATTTGTGGCAACTTGTTATGTGGTAGTAGAAAACAAATATGTCATCTTTCTTATCTCAGCTCATGCCACTTCTTTCAAGAAGCCTTTTCTAAACCCTGTTCAGTTCAGTTCAGTTCAGTCGCTCAGTCGTGTCCGACTCTTTGCGACCCCATGAATCGCAGCACGCCAGGCCTCCTTGTTCATTACCATCTCTCGGAGTTCACTCAGACTCACATCCATCGAATCAGTGATGCCATCCAGCCATCTCATCCTCGGTCGTCCCCTTCTCCTCCTGCCCCCAATCCCTCCCAACATCAGAGTCGTTTCCACTGAGTCAACTCTTCGCATGAGGTGGCCAAAGTACTGGAGTTTCAGCTTTAGCATCATTCCTTCCAAAGAAATCCCAGGATTGATCTCCTTCAGAATGAACTGGTTGGATCTCCTTGCAGTCCAAGGGACTCTCAAGAGTCTTCTCCAACACCACAGTTCAAAAGCATCAATTCTTCGGCGCTCAGCCTTCTTCACGGTCCAACTCTCACATCCATACATGACCACAGGACAAAACAGCCTTGACTAGACGGACCTTAGTCGGCAAAGTAATGTCTCTGCTTTTGAAAATACTATCTAAACCCTGTAATGCCCCATTATTGTATTTGATTTTCTTAATAGCTCTTAATAGAATTTAAAGTCATCCTATTTGCTTTCACTCTGCTTACCATCTTGGTAGTTGTGTTCCCCAGCACCTAGAGTCTTATTTTACACACAATAGGCACTCAATAAATATTTCTTGCCTGGATGAAAAAAAATAAAACTCTAATATTTCAAGTTTATACAGACAAAGCATTTGGACATGTTTTGACATAAGAGCAAATAATGCAACACTGGGCATTACAGATGTAACAAAGAGATTGTTAAACACTTTGAGCCTAATGTTTATTTAAAACTACCCCTCAATTTTTCAAAAGCCCAAGTAACATGATAAGCAAAGTTTGCTTTTGACTAAGTAACAAAGATGAAGTATTTAAAGCTTTAACTGCTTTAAGTGTTTAGCTCATTTCTAGGATTAGTACTCAGGTGATGGTGCTGTTTTTCCCCTGTAGAATCTGCAGTCCAGAACAGTTCCCATTTCCCTGGCACATTGGTCACTTGCTTTCCTCTGTACACAGCCTGGTTAGAATGAACAGAAGAGAGAATTTTCAGGGTAGAACCTGTGTTGGCCATGATTCTGGTCATTGTTGTGTATTACGTGTTAATAAAACTAGCTCCAATTTAACAGAGATAAATGTTAGCCAAACTAAACTTAATCTAGTCTGCCAATACATGAGGACTCATGGCACTAGTGAGGGAGGTGGGTGGGAAGGAGAGAGGATAAAATGTAGATGACTTCTAAGTTATTATGTCTTAAAATTTCTTAGCCAAAACTTGTGGGCTAAGATGTGTCTGTGTGTGCTCAGTCGTGTCTAGCTCTTTGCAACCCCATGGACTGTAGCTCACCAGGCCTCCCTGTCCATGGAATTTTCCAGGCAAGAATACTGGAGCAGGATTGCCATTTCCTACTCCATGGGATCTTCCCGACTCGGGGATCCAACCCATGTCTCTTATGTCTCCTTGACTGGCAGGTGGATTCTTTACTACTGCGTCAATCTCATTGAATCTGAAGACAAACCTTATCTTCATATCAAACATTAGGTATTTTACACATTTGATTGGCTGAACAATATATCATTGAAAATGAAACATATAGTAATATCTATCAATGAAAACAGAGGCAATTTAATCCTTTGGTGTCCAAAAGCATTTTCTGGTGAATTTGCTTAGGGGATAATGCCTCTCATTATATAAAACAAACGTTTCCAAATTTGGAATAGAGAATAATTCTGAGAATTAAATTTCTAAATAGTAGAGTATGGCTTGAGATAGTTTCTACCTTGTACCTTTTTAAAAATTCAAATCAAAAGACACTACTTCTTCATTAAACTCAGACACTTTTTGACATAAAATTATCCCTTTTCTTTGCCAGCTTTAACACAGTTTATATGGTTCAGCGGTAAAAGAATCTGCCTGTAATGCAAGAGAGGAGGAAGTTGTGGGTTGGATCCCTGGGTCAGGAAGATCCCCTGGAGGAGGAAATGGCAACCTACTCCTGTATTCCTGCCCAGAAAGCCCCATGACACAGGAGTCTGGCGGCCTTCAGTCCATAGGGTGTCAGAACCAGACACGACAGAGCAACTGAGCATGCAGGCATGCAGAAATACTATAATTCTCCAAAGAAACACTACTAAAAACAAAGGAAAAGTGGAAGAGAGCAGATAAAATTTAAAATATGAGTATTAAATAATCAAGCTGACAGTCTGAGTTCTCAAACTGTCATAGTTTATCTGATTTACAGATTCATTTTTACATGATCTGAGAAAATCAGTTGAAATTTCTCCTTTTTAAGATCTTGGACTATCTCTTGACTTCCATTTTCTTCTTTGTGCCTTCCCTGTACTGTAGAAAGAGAGAGTGTGGTATGTAGCTATTTTGAAAGGAAGCAATGTGTGAAAAAATCAGATGATCAGTCTTCCCACAAATAAGCATAAAATGCAAATATTTCTCTAGGAAAAGCAAAATATAAAGGGCATTGAAGCCTCCCATTTCTTCCTCAATTGAGAACAAAGCATTCTTCTTTCACAGAACCAGGAAGAGTAAAGCTTTAGTAGGCATTTCTCAAAGAGAACATAAACAGAACATAAATTTCCTGTGTGAACCTATTTTGTTGTTAAGATAAAATTATGACAATCAGTTTTCAAAACTGGTTTATCTTTTTCCCTCCATATATTTCCATGATAATTAGAATGTAAGTGGATCTAATGGAAATTTCTCTAGGAAAGGTCTATAGTTCATGGAAATGCTAATAAGATGTCTCACCTCAATGTTATAGGGCTTACAAACTTCCCAAATGGAGCTAAATTAAGTCTTCCAATACATAAGACCTTCTAATCTCAAGGTGAAATATGGAGCTTTAGTTATAATTCAAGATAAAGCAGCCAACATAGAACTTTTACCTCTTCCCCTTCTCCCACATTATTTCAATTACTCTGTGTTTCCGTTTGGCCTCATGTTTAGAATATGCCTAACATATCCTTGGTGCTCAGAATTATCTGAGCATAATAAAAATGTGAACTTAAGAGACTTTCCCTGTCATTCAGTGGTTAAGAATCCTTGCAATGCAGGGGACTCTGGTTTGATCCCTGGTTGTGGAACTAAGATCCCAAATGTCACAGGGCAACAAAGCCTGTGCACCACAACTGGAGAGCCCGTTCGCCACAATGAAAGATTCCACATGATGCAACAAAATCCTAAGTGCCATAATTAAGACCTGACAAAGCCAAATGAATAAATATTTTTTAAATTGTGAACTTAAATCCAGGCTATAACACAGCAGAATATCAGAAGCTTTCCAGTCCCTGCCTCAGTAAAACTTTCAGTTCACCTCACTAAAAATAAGTATATTATGTCCCTAGGAGTTCAAATAATTTCATAATCTTTGAGTGATTATTGGGTGGGGGGGGCAGAAGGTGCTGAGGCTGAAAATCAAATAGATTAGAACTGATTTCTTGATAAGATGGAGATAAAGACAGTGCAAATGGAACGTAAGAAATTACGTGGAAGCCTAGACACAGCTTGCAGTATCTTGGAGTAAATAAGTCCATAAAATAAATGGCCTTTATCAAGGGACTAAATACAAAGACTGAATACAGGTGAACATTAAAATGAGATAAAATGGGATTGCCATTCTCTAAAACATTCTGCCACCTATTTGCATCATCCTTTAAAAGTATTTTCAAACATTTTCATGGTAGGTGAAGGTGAAGGAGAAGTCGCTCAGTCGTGTCCGACTCTTTGAGACCCCGTGGACTGTAACCTACTAGGCTTCTCCGTCCATGGGATTCTCCAAGCAAAAATACTGGAGTGGATTGCCATTTCCTTCTCCAGGGGATATTCCTGACCCAAGGATCGAACCTGGGTCTCCCGCGTTGGAGGCAGACGCTTTAACCTCTGAGCCACCAGGGAAGCCATGGTACAGGAACTCCAATACATAAAAGAGATAAAGGCAACACTGGTCTGGTTTGAAAGCAAGCTGGGAGACCTAGAACGCTGTTGGTTAGTCTTCCCTTCCCAATCTTCTCCTTTATTTTCACTGGCCCCTGAGATACCTCTGTGGAACCCAGGGTTCTGCAAAACATACTTTGCAGACCTTTGCATTAGTCTAGCCTGCTTATTTTGTATATGAGGAAAGTGAACAACTGAGAAGAAACAGGACCAATAGGACTAAGAGATAATGTTGTGTTTGGCAAGAGATAATGCTGTAGTTGAGACCATAGACTCTAGAGTCAGACTGTCTGGTTTTGGATTTAATTCTGCTATTTAATAAATGAGTGACCTTGAGTATTGTTTAATTTTACTTACTTCAGTTTCTCAATCTGTGAAATGCAGAAAACAAAATAGCTTAGCATACATAAAGTACTTAGCTTAATGCCTGGCACCTACAGTGTGTGTATGTATATATGTATGTATATAAACATATATATATATATATATATATATATATATATAGTGTGTGTGTGTGTGTGTGTGTGTGTGTGTGTGTGTAGGACTATAGCCCAGGTTCTTCTGATATGCCATGCTGCCTTTCATGTACTCCAAATTAATTTTCAAGTGAATTTTGGGCTAGACCTGAGGACTGATCAAGTAACTAGAGAAGTATTTTATGAGATTTTTTTCGTAAGCTCTCCTGAGCCTTGTTTTTGTGTGAACAGACCATGACGGGCTTTGGAATCAAGCAGATCTAGTTTTGGATCTCGAGTCTACTACTTTTTAACTCTGCATTCTTATACAAGTTTTTTAATCCCTCTGGGTCTCAATTTCCATATTTTAAAAATGGTGATAATAATATCTACCTTATGGCGTAGTGGCCATGGAACAGAACTTTTTAGGGGCCAAAAGCATCATTACTCTGTGGGAGTGTGATAAGTACATTTAAGTCCTAAGAAAGGAATAAACACTAAGGAAGGAGCAAAAAGGTTTAGGATAGTCCCAGATATCCTAATCAAGAGTAGTGAGTTAAAGTGAAGCAAAGGAAATATTAGACCAAGAAGGAAAAATTGAAAGCATGTAGTATTAAACAATGAAATGATCATCCCTAAGGAAGATGTGGAAGTCGATTGGTTTGAGTCATTTCACATTGAATTGAAGTAAGGTAAAGTAGAACCTATCTGGGGAGCAATCTTTCCCTGGCTGGGAGACCAAGCAGATGAGCTAATAAGGGCTTTGCATCTGTCTTTTTTTTTTAGAAAAAACGCTGGGAATGGAAAAGTGGAGGCACATCTGCATGGCGCCTGAGCCAGCTGGTAATGATAAGCAAAAGAAATCCACAGATAGGGAGGAGAAGAAAAATAAAATGTAGAACAGGGATAATGGGGAAGAATTAGGAAAGAGAGATTAAGAAATAAAAGAGAAAGAGAGCAAAAAATGAAAAGAGAACAGAGGGAATCAGAAGCCAAGGAGAAAAAGGAGAGAGAATAGCTGAGAAGAGTTTTAATCACAAATAATACTGAGGTGTTACTATGCACAGTTGATGCTGATATTCACTGCTCATTACATAGGCCCTGTGACCTGGGCTTTGGCTTCAGAAAACAGTTGATTCCTAGCAGCTAATAAATAAACAAGCCCAAGCCCAAAGACAATCTGACAGAGACATCTTTTTTCCTCACTGGTGAAAAAAAAAAAAGTGTCATTTTTTTTCCCCTCCTCTTCAAAAAGTAAACAATGCTTGTTTCTTAGAAACAGCTGGGAGTAGGAAAGAATAGGAAAGAATATCAACTGTTCTTGCCAGCCCCAGAGTTCATTGCAGGGATACAATTCCCTTTCCCAATATACTAGTTCTTTATCCAACCCATTTGCAGAGATGAAGTTTCCCACCCATCATACCTGTGCCAAAGAAAGTAGAGGCTTTTGTACTTTTAAAGTCCCTAGGCGTTGGACAACAATTTCTATCCTGAGGTGGCACCACCTAAACAGTCTTGTACAAATGAACAAATATCTAAAATTTGTATTTTAAAAATACTGGGAGCATCTGCATATGACACTGAGTATTTAATTCACATTGGCCTCTGTATGTTCTATTCTTGTTTCTGTTATACCCATCCCCACTCTTGCAATCTTTTATATAGCCCTGCTATTATACTCTGTGACTTCTGACAGTCCTTTGGACAGCAAGGAGATCAAACCAGTCAATCTTAAAGAAAATCAGCCCTGAATACTCATTGGATGGACTGATGCTGAAGCTGAAGTTCCAGTATTTTGGTCACCTGACGTGAACAGCCAACTCTTTGGAAAAGTCCCTGATACTGGGAAAGATTGAGGGTAGAAGAAGAGGACATCAGAGTATGAGATGGCTGGATGGTATCACTGATGCAATAGACATGAACTTGGGCAAATTCTAGGAGATGGTGAGGGAGAGGGAGACCTTTTCGTGCTGCAGTCCATGGAGTCACAAAGAGTCAGACAAGACTGGGCAACTGAACAACATTATACTCTGCAATCTCCTACCTCCACCCACTCATAATGTTCAATCATCTCTCTTCATTTTCTTTCCACATGTCTCTAGAGGGAAATGTAGATGATCCTAGAAGTAATTGTAAGGTTAGCAATTATTAGTCAGAGGTCCTAGAGGGAATCACTTAGCAAACCATCTACCTCTTCCTACGTTAGGGAAGCTGCCATTCTTTTGAATCTATCAGAGACCAGATTATACTTAGACCAGTGTAACATTAATAATCCTGTATTTTTCTGTGGCACTTTGTAACTTACAAAACACCTTTAAATTCATTGTCATATTTGAATATCAAATGTTATGACATTATAATTCAAATATTCAAATTACACTTGAAACAGAAAATAATGCTACAGACTGAACAAGACATAAATTTAGAATTAGGGGAAACAATGACAAAATTGCTGAATTTAAGATGTACTTTCTAGGATGGCAGGGCTTCCCTGGTGGCTCAGTGGTAAAGAATCCGCCTGCCAATGCAGGAGATGTGCTTTCAATCCTTGGGTCAGAAAGATCCCATGGAGAAGGGAATGGAAAGGAGAAGGGAACCCACTTCAGTATTCTTGCCTGGGAAATCCCATGGACAGAGGAGCCTGGTGGGCTACAGTAGGGGTCACAAAAGAATTGGACATGACTGAGTGACTAAACAACAACTCCAAGATGGCAATCAGATATTTGTCCAGAGGCCAATGGGCAGGAATTGCATTATAAATGGTGGTACATAGGTATTTTTTCTATGTTGAATTTCAGACCTCATGATTACAATTCCCTTCCCACTATCTTGGTGATTGACTCTCAGGATTTGAATGGTGCTCTGATATTTTGGATTACTTGATCTACTTCCTCACCTGATATCTGATCCTTTCTACATTTTTCTTATCAAATGGTAATTGAGTCACTCCTTAAAAACATTCAACAGAAACCCACTGCTTCTTGAGGCACCCTATGCTTCTAAAAGTTAGCAAGACCTTCCTATTAACTTGATGTAGCTCTGTTACCTCTACCTGCCAAACTCCATTGTTTGAAGTCACTCTTCTCCCTCACAAGAGCCCTTCAGACAGCGAAAAACAATGGCCCAGACCTTCCTGTGGTCTTATTCTAGCTACTTATCCCCAAGCCCTTCTGCTCTTCATGTGGCATAGTTCAGAGTACCATTATCATCCTGGTCACAGCCCTGAAGCCTCTTCAGCCTCTCTGTGGCCCTGACTAAAATGTGACTGTCAGCTGTAAGCACCATACTCCTGCTTTACTGTGTGACAGGTGAGAATCATTATGTGTTTGTCACCATCTACTTCCTAAATTCTGAATTCCTGCCTATGCGCCTCATCATAAAGCTGACTCACACAGCCCTTGTTATCTGCATACTGGTTCAGAAGATGTGCATTTAATTGAGAAAACATTTTATATCCCCTGGGAAGGGGATATAACCAGCCTATTCATTTCTCTCCTTAAACCATTATTACCCTGAACAGGTCAATCCCCAGCATCATTAAACTTTCACGAATTAGAATATTTGAGCTGGAAGAGATTTTAAGAAACTGAGAGGCTCAGGGAGGTGAAATTGTTCAAGATCACAGAGGGAGTTAGTAGACAAACATAGTCTATAACTTAGATTCTCTAAGGCTCTGGCCAGAACTCCTTAGGGTCTCAGATAGGTCAGCCTCAGGTGACTCTTGTACAGCTCTTGTCTTTTAGGACATAACTTACCAATGAAAACACAGATCCCCAAAGCTGCTGAATATTTCTCATGACCACATACTTTCCCCATGCATTGCACACTACTGTCTGGCTTCCCCAGGAGCCAAAACATGGGAAAATCTCAGGGTATATTAATAAAGGCCCCCCTCACTTACATTCCTATATTCTAACAATGAAAAATCAGAAAGAAAAATTAAGGAATCAATCCCATTCACTGTTGCAACAAAAAGAATAAAATATCTAGGAATTTTATAAGCAAAGGAAACTATAAGCAAGGTGAAAAGACAACACTTAGAATGGGAGAAAATAATAGCAAATTAAACAACTGACAAAGGATTAATCTCCAAAATACAGAAGCAGCTCATACAAGTCAATACCAGAAAAACAAAGAAGCCAATCAAAAAGTGGGGAAAAGAACTAAACAGACATTTATCCAAAGAAGACATACAAGGTGGCTAACAAACACATGAAAAGATGTTCAACATTGCTCATTATTATAGAAGGCAAGTCAAAAGTATAAAGAGATATCACCTCACACTGGTCAGAATGATCGTCATCAAAAAGTCTACAAACAATAAAGGCTGGAAAGGCTGTGGAGAAAAGGGAACCCTCTTGCACTGTTGGTGGGAATTTAAATTGATACACCCATTATGGAAGACAGTATGGCGATTCCTTAAAAAACTAGGTATAAAACCACCATATGACTCAGCAATCCCACTCCTAGGCATATACCCTGAGGAAATCAAAACTGAAAAAGACACATGTATCCCAGTGTTCATTGCAGCACCATTTACAATAATTGGAACATGGAAACAACCTAGATGTCCATTGACAGATGAATGGATAAAGAAGCTGTGGACCCACTGCTTTTTGGACCCACTGTCTGAGATCCTGTGGACTCATGCCACCTGCTACAGTTTGAGATGTTGAGAGCCACTCACGACTTCCAGAGTCTGGGTCAATGAAGTGGTATTTTCGTAAGGCTTTTTGTTCACCATAAGGGCTCTAGGGCATGAATCAGCCTTCAGTGCATAGAACCAATCAAGTATCATATGTCTTGCAGAATTTTTAAGTTTCTAGTTTTAGAAAATTTACATACATACAATTGAATATTACTAAGCCATAAAAAGGAACACATTTGAATCAGTTCTAATGAGGTGGATGAAACTAGAATCTATTATACAGAGTGAAGTAAGTCAGAAAGACAAAAACAAATATCATATACTAACACATATATATGGAATCTAGAAAGATGGTACAGATGAAATTATTTGCAGAGCAGCAATGGAGACAGACATAGGGAACAGACTTATGGACATGGGGAGGGGGAGGAAGGAGAGAGTGGGGTGTATGGAGAGAGTAACATGGAAAATTACATTACCATATGTAAAATAGATAGCCAATGGGAATTTGCTGTATGACTCAGGGAACGAAAACAGGGACTCTGTAACAGTCTAGATGGGTGAGATGGGGAGGGAGATAGGAGGGAGATTCAAAAGGGACAGGACATAGGTATACCTATGGCTGATTCATGTTGATGTTTGGCAGAAACCAACACTATTCTGTAAAGCAATTATCTTTCAATTAAAAATAAATAAATTTAAAATTAAAAATAATAAAGGACCTAAGGAATCTCCAAAAATGTAAGCATGTGCCAGTAATGCTGCCATTAGAAAATTAAAAATTCTGCAAGACATATGATACTTGATTGGTTCTATGCACTGAAGGCTGATGCCAGGCCCGATATCTAAGGCAAGTATTTTGGCAGAAATTCAACTGGACATTAGAGTGTGAAAAGTACATTCACACCCTAGAGCCCTTATGGTGAATAAAAAGCCTTACAAAAATATCACTTCATTGACCCAGACTCTGGAAGTCATGAGTGGCTCTCCTCAACATCTCAAACTGTAGCAGGTGGCAGGAGTCCACAGGATCTCAGACAGTGGGTCCAAAAAGCAGCATGTCCTTCAATTTTCCTTCAAGTTCATTTGGAGTGAAAACTTCTGAGTAAAGATGGCACCTTGAACATGCACATCTACTTTCATTACCTCTTGAAACCTCACTAAAGATAAAGAAAAGGAATCTTTCTTAAAGCCATACATCCAAAAGGAGGGGGGAAATAAGAGAGGGGATAGAAGCAATTAGGTTTAGCAAATAAAATGTAGATGGACAAGTGGCAGCCAACTTATCACGCTCAAGAAAACATGATCTTGGGCTTCCCTGGTGTCTCAGTGGTAAATAATTCACTTGCCAATGCAGAAGACACAGGTTTGATCCCTGATTCAGGAAGATCCCACATGCCACAGAGCAACTAAACCCATGTGTCACAACTTTTGTTCCTGTGCTCTACAGCCTGGGAGTCACAATTACTGAATCCATATGCTGCAACTACTGAAGCCTGCATGCCCTAGAGCTTGTGCTCTGCAACAAGAGAAGCTACTGCAATGAGGAGCCTGTGTACCACAACTAGAGAGTAGCCCCCACTGGCCTGCAACTAGAAAAAAAAAGCCCATGCAGCAATGAACACTCAGCACAACCAAAAATAAAATAAAATAAATAAATAATTTTTAAGAAAGAACAAAGGAAGCATGATCCTAAGCTAGGAATGGGAGAAAGCTAATAGCAAATAAGTTTTATGTTGAACCATATTCAAAAATTTCAGGAATTATGGCAACATTTAATTTGGAAGTAAGGATAAAGTGGAGTCTGTGATCAATAGGCTAAGTTATACTATGGTAACTGTAATCTCATAGGTTTAAAACATTAAAAGATTTGTTTATTGCTCACACTACATGTCTAGTGTAATCACTCAGGAAATGAGGCTTGTGAGGGTTTCATCTTGAAACAATTGCCATAGCAGAAAAAAAGTAACATGGCAAACCATACATTTGTTCCTAAGCATTCTGTTTGGAAATGACGTGCTTCACCTGCTCACATTTCAAGGCCAAAACAATTCACATGACTGTGTTTAACCTCCAAAGGAAATTGGGAAGTGAAATGAGGAAAGCTGAATTATTGTTGCATTTCCTTAGTGTCTACCATAAAGGACACTAAGAAAAGGGATATTACTAGAAAACTGACAAACAGATTTGAGCACTAGGTGGCACTCTATACTTCCCTCATACCTCAGTTGCTAAAGAATCCGCCTGCAAAGGAAACCCTGGTTTGATTCCTGGGTCAGGAAGATCCCCTGGAGAAGGGAAAGGCTCCAGTATTCTGGCCTAGAGAATTCCATGGACTACAGTCTGTGGGGTTGCAGAGTCAGACATGACTGAGCAACTTTCACTTTTGGCACTCTATATTACTGTGAATGGAATTGGGCAATTCCTTTCTTACACCCTGACAAAGATTTGGGCATTTATTTTCTAGGGAGGGTAAAACAAAAGATATCTTGACTGAAGGACACCAGGTGTAACTGAGGATAGGGCTATTGTACTCAACTGAAACTACCTCCCCTAAGCCTTCTTATTCCACTGGGCTCCCAAAAAGGTGGCAGATAGGTCTTCGCCTTTTAGGCAGGAAACTGGAAGAGTATTTGGGGTGGGCAGCAAATTGACCATTTTTAAGAGAAAGGATATAACCATAACCTTAAAATGAAGTGATATAACCTTGTATAACCTTAAAATGAAGTGCAGTGATATAACCTTAAAATGATGCTCACAGTCAAGAAGTCATAAATATGAATGCAAAGATTCAGTTCACTTCAGTCACTCAGTCATGTCTGACTCTTTGTGACCCCATGAACTGCAGCACACCAAGCTTCCCTGTCCATCACCAACTCCCAGAGCTTGCTCAAATTCAAGTCCATTGACTTTTTTATGCCATCCAACCATCTCATCCTCTTCCATCTCATCTTCTTCCATCTCATCCTCATCCAACCTTCTCCTCCTGCCATTAATCTTTCCCAGCATCAGGGTCTTTTCCAAGGAATCAGTTATTTGCATCAGGTGCCCAAAGTATTGGAGCTTCAGCATCAGCATCAGTCCTTCCAATGAATATTCAGGACTGATTTCCTTTAGGATTGAACTCAAAGATTACAATCAATAAAAGGAAGTAATACCAGACAACTAAGAGTTATGAAACAGCTGAGAAGACAGAAAGAAAAGGCAATTTATAGCAAATGGAGATTATGCAGGCAGAGATACAAACAAATAAGAATAGGATGTTACACAAATGAAGCACTCAGAAAACAAAAAACATCATGGAACTTAAAAACATGATAGCAAAAAATTTAAAACTTGATAGAAATTTTTGAAGGTATTTGAATAAATCACAGAAAATGGAAAAAAAAAAAACACAGATAAATAGGACATAGAAGAGAAAAGAAAACTAGAGGACCAGTCCAGAGGATATAAGAACCATATGATAAGAGTTCCAAGAGAGAGAGAACATTAAAAGTAGAAGCAAGAAATATCAAACCATTAACAAATTCAAGAAAATCCCAGGACTTAGAGCCATGGGTTCCTAGAAAAGGTCCACAAGGTACCTGTAACAGTGGATGAAAATATTTCCACACCAAGTGACATTATTGTAAGATTTCAGAGTGCTTGTAAAAAAAGAACAGATGTTAAAGATTCTAGAGAGATTTGAACAAGTCACATGTGAAAAATTAGGAATTCAAATAACTTTAGATTTCTCAACAGGCAGCACTAGAAGCTACACAATAAAGAAGTAATGTTTTCAAAATCTGAAAGAAAATTATTTCTAACCTTCAATGTAATGACATTTTAGGAGAGCATGAAGACACTTTCAGATATGTGAAATGTTGTGGATTGAATTATGTCTCCTTCTAATTCGTATGTTAAAGTCCTAACACCCAATACTTTATAATGTGATCTCATTTGGAAATAAAGTTATTGAAGATACAGTTTTAGTTAATATGATATCATATTGGAGTAGCCTGGGCCCTTAATCTCTTATGACTGATATCCTTTAAAATGGGGAAATTCAGACACTGACATACACACATAGTGAGAACACCATGTGACCCTGAAGACAGAGATTGGGATGGTGCATCTACAAGCCAAGGAAATGGCAACCCACTCTAGTGTTCTTGCCTGGAGAATCCCATGGACGGAGGAGCCTGGTGGGCTACAGTCCATGGGGTCGCAAAGAGTCGGACACGACTGAGCGACTTAACTCGACTTAACTAACTTGGCATTGTCAATCCACCACATGTTTCAAAAGCTCTACGGAACAGTTTCTGTTACAACCCCTCAAAAGGAATCAAATCTTCTGACTCCTTAATTTTGTAATTTTAGCCTCCAGAACGGTGAGATAACACATTTTTGTTGGTCACACCACTCAGTTTGTAGTACTTTGTCATGGGGGCCCTAGCAAACTAATATATAAAAGTTCAAAAAACTTTACCTGTCATGCACCATTCCTCATGTAGCAATATGAAGATGTATGCCACCAAAACTGGTAATAAATACAAAAGAGAAAGACACAGGATAGATAAAACTGGAAGCCAAACACATGAAAGGGTCAAAATGAATCCCTAGGATAAGGTAAAGGGAGATCCCAGCTTTGCACCAAGTGTTGAAAGCAACCAGTCTAGACTGGTGCAGTGGAATTTAATACAGACATGTCAAGGGCAGTCATCAACAAGATTCCTGCTGCTATAAGACCATTTATTTTAGTAATCTTAAGGCAGAATACCTAGGTGGGTTTGGCCCAGATTCTTCTGAGTACTTAGCTTTCTCAGAATAAGTACTCTTGGAATTTCTAATTTCCTCTCAATGCTGTATGTATCAATTGGGGATGATGACATAGAAAGTTCACCCTGCCTTCCTACATTGGACTGTGGTATGTGTTTAAAATGGGCTTCCCTGGTGGCTCACTATAATGAATCCACCTGAAATGCAGGAGATGCAAGAGGCTTGGGTTCAATCCCTGGGTCAGGAAGACTCCCTAGAAGAAGGCACAGCAACCCACTCCAGTATTCTTACCTGGGAATCCCATGAATGGAGGAGCCTGATGGGCTACAATCCATGGGATCGCAAAAGAGCAGGACACGACTTAGAGACTAAACAACAACAATGTGTTTAAAATAAAATTTTATTGTGTTAATCTACTGAAAATTTGTTATGCTCACTAGATTACCCTGATTAATAAGCCTTCAATAAAGTGTTTTGCTTTTAACTGCTCCTGAGAGAAGATTGGCCATGGTAGGTTTAGAAGGATATATATATAGATCTATATATATATATATAGATCTATATATATATATATGTGCTCAATTCTTGTCAGAAGTTCATTATTTAACTCACTCTATTGCCCTGCTAGATTATCTCCACATTGGTGAGCCTAAGTTCCCTGGATTCACTAGAGGCTTTGTCTAGAATGGGTTTATAAACGCTCAGAGAAACTGAAGCCAGACTATGAAACTCAAAGACTTTTTCAGCTTTCATCTGCAGCAATGTTGTTCTTTCCTTACACAATATCAGTTGTGCTTGCTCTGAGCTTTCATACTGATAGCTTTCCACACTCATTTATATTTAAACATTTGTTCAAGAAAGTAACTCACTGTTTTATAAAATCACAGAGTAATAAAAAATGAGAGAAGCAAATCAAGAAGGATGCGGAGGTCAGAAGATATGGCCAATGCCATAAAGCAATAGGTTTTTTTTATTCTTTCTAGAACTTTTCCATGCTTTAGTAGTTTACATTATCATCCTCCTTTCCCTGCATTCCAAGCTTTCTTGACCCCAGTCCACACTGAGTGCTGAATTTAACATAGAAATAAATATAAAAGTAATATAGTCTAACCTTTGTGTTTTGCTGGTACACAAATTGAGGTGTGTCTTGTGCAAAGGGGGCTTTGCTGGTGGCTCAGTGATAAAGAATCAGCCTGCAATGCAAGAGATAGGCAGGAGATGCAGGTTTGACCCTTGGGTCAGGAAGATCCCCTGGAGTAGGAAATGGCAACCCACTCTAGTATTCTTGCCTGGAAAATTCTATGAACAGAGGAGCCTGGCAGGTTATAGTCCATGGAGTCACAAAGAGCCAGACAGGACTGAGCGACTGAGCATGCATGCTTAAACAAAGACATGCATACTAAATGGTTGAGCTAGAATTTAGATTGAGATCAATCTGCAAGCATGTCCTTTAAATTGTTATGATCTAACGCTTCTTCTGGAGAAGGCAATGTCACCCCACTCCAGTACTCTTGCCTGGAAAATCCCATGGACGGAGGAGCCTGGTAGGCTGTAGTCCATGGGGTCGCGAAGAGTCGGACACAACTGAGTGACTTCACTTTCACTTTTCACTTTCATGCATTGGAGAAGAAAATGGCAACCCACTCCAGTGTTCTTGCCTGGAGAATCCCAGGGACAGGGGAGCCTGGTGGGCTGCCATCTATGGAGTCTCACAGAGTTGGACACGACTGAAGTGACTTAGCAGCAGCAGCAGCAATGCCTCTTTGGAGAGGGAAGTGGCAACCCACTCTAGTACTCTTGCCTGGAAAATTCCATGGATGGAAGAGCCTGGTAGGCTACAGTCCATGGGGTTGCAAAGAGTCAGACACGACTGAGTGACTTCCCTTTCTTTCTTTCTATAGTTTCTTTTGGAGGAGGAAATGGCAACCCACTCCAGTGTTCTTGCCTGGAGAACCCCATGGACGGAGGGGCCTGGTGGGCTGCAGTCTATGGGGTTGCAGAGTCGGACACGACTAAGCAACTAACACACACAATGCCTCTTTAGAACTGAAATCTAGCAAAGTGAACCTTCATGATAAAAGTGTCTACATGATGTAGATAAAATGAGTACCAAGATTGGAGTGGAGGTTTGTAGGCAAAAAACAAACAAAATGTACAATGAAATCTTTCAGATAGCATCAATAGAAAGGCATTCATGAAGACCATACCAAGATTTTTGTTAATTTTGTAGTCTTAAACTTTTTCTATATCCAATTTTTCTATTTTTGTTTCCTTCATCTCTCTTCCAATAGTCAATAACCTGAAAGCACAGAGACCGATGAGTTCTTTGAAAAGATAGGAAGAGAGATAGGAGTTGGATAAATGATGCCTTCCTTTTTCAACCAGGTATAGTTTGAAGAAAGAACAGGTTTTCCACAAATACTCAGTGATGATAGCTCTGATTTTGTATATATCCACAAAGGATAGACTATATTACTTTTGTATTTATTTCTATATTAAATTCAGCACTCAGTGTGGACTGGGGTCATCAAGAAAGTCTGGAATGTCTGAATATTTATATATTCAGTTCATTCACTCAGTTGTGTCTGACTCTTTGTGATCCCATGGACTGCAGCACACCAAGATTCCCTGTCCATCATCAACTCCCAGAGTTTGCTCAAACTCATGTCCATCGAGATGGTGATGCCATCCAACCATTTCATCCTCTGTCACCCCCTTCTCTGCCTGCATTCAGTCTATTCCAGCATCAGGGTCTTTTCAAATGAGTCAGTTCTTCACAACACGTGGCCAAACTATTGGAGTTTCAGCTTAAGCATCAGTCCTTCCAATGAATATTCAGGACTGATTTCCTTTAGGATTGACTGGGCTGATCTCCTTGCAGCCCAAGGGACTCACAAGAGTCTTCTCCAACACCATCAATTCTTCAGTGCTCAGCTTTCTTTATGGTGCAACTCTCACATCCATACAAGACTATTGGAAAAACCAGAGCTTTCACTAAATGGGCCTTTGTCAGCAAAGTAATGTCTCTTAATATGCTGTCTAGGTTGGTCATAGCTTTTCTTCAAAGGAGCAAGCATCTTTTAATTTCATGGCTACAGTCACCATCTGCAGTGATTTGGGAGCCCAAAAGAATAAAGTCTCTGTTTCCATTGTTTCCCCATCTATTTGCCATGAAGTGATGGAACCAGATGGCATGGTCTTCGTTTTCTGAATGTTGAGTTTTAGGCCATCTTTTTCACTCTCTTCTTCCACTTTCATCAAGAGGCTCTTTAGTTCCTCTTCACTTTCTGTCATAAGGGTGGTGTCATTTGCATTTCTGTGGTTATTGATATTTCTCCTGGCAATCTTGATTCCAGCTTGTGCTTCATCCATCTGGATATATATAAATATAAATATAAATATAAATATAAATAAATATATATACATATATATATATATATATATATCTGAGTCCTAACTCAGAGTTAGGTGGTCCTAAGATGGCAGAGGAATAGGATGGAGAGACCACTTTCTTCCCCACAAATCTGACCATTTGCTCTCTCCCACAAAAAAGATCATTTTAATGCTGAGCAACTGCCACAAAACAACTTCTGAATGCTGGCAGAGGACACCAGGTACCTAGAAAGGCAGCCCATTCCCTTTGAAAGGAGGTAGGACAAAATATAAAACATAAAAAGAGAGACAAAAGAGTTAGGTATGGAGACCTGTCCTGAGGAGGGAGACATGAAGGAGGAGAAGTTTCCAAACAGCAGGAACCCTCTCACTGGTGGGTCTGTGGGGAGGTTTGGAATCTCAGAGGGTAACATAACTGGAAGGAAAATAAAACACAGAATATGCACCTAACCACAACTCCCAGTGGAGAAGTAGCCCAGATGCTCGTGTCTGCCACCAGCGAATGGGGGCTATACAGGGATCACGCATTGCATGCTTAGGGTAAGGACCAGGTCTGGATGCCCTGAGGACAATCTGAGGGAACTAACATGAGATAGCAACCAAAACTGTGGGATAGCCAGAGAGAGAAAAAAAAAAAAGAGAGAAAGAGAGAAAACTTTCCCCTGAAAAGCTCTAACCTAAGGCACAGCCTGGTCCACTCACAGAACAAAGGATTGAATGAATACCAAAGGAGAGCTATCCAATTGCGGACTGGCCCATGCCCCTGCTGGAGGCAGAGAGGCAGGCATGTGACAGCCAGCACCAGAAGGCAAGGGGCAATCTCAGCCCCAGAGATGGCATCCTCCACCAAACTGTGAGTGAGCTTCCAGTTGCTAACCACATCTTCCTGGGATCCTGGATGGTTGACATCTGCCAGGAGGGTCACAGTCTGAGATCAGCTCCCCAGAGGAGACACATGGCACACCTGAGACAGTACTCTCGTGGTGCACCTGGGAAAAGGAGTGGCCAAGACCAAGGAGGTGATTAAGGTACACGGCCTACCTGGGACAGTGTGCTGGCCAAGGACCTGGTTGCCTGAGTTGCTTGGACCTGGAAAGGGCACAAAACACACACTCAACCAAGTCTATGCCTTTATGGAATACCCAAGAACCTGAACCTGAGCAGCTTAGACCTGGGAAGTACACGAAATGCAGGACCACTTTGGAAAGTACCCCTGCGGAGCAACCTGGAGCATGAGCAATGTAGACCAGGAAAACACACCACCATGAGCTGGGGCAAACCCAGTGTGGTCCATACACTGCGAGCACTCCCCACACATGCCAGTGATATTTGTTTGCAGTGTTTCTCCCTTCCCACAACACAACTGAACAAGTGAGCCTAAATAAGTGACCACCTTTGACCCATTATGTCAGGGTGGAAATTAGACACTGAAGAGACTTGCAAACAGAGGAAGCCAAAATAAACAAAGAAGAGAGAACTGCTCTGGAAGTGACAGGTACAACAGATTAAAACCCTGTAGTTAGAATTGACTAAACACTGGAAGGGGCCTATAGACCTTGAGAAGAAGTATAGACTGGAACAAGGAACTATCTGAAACTGAACTGACCCCACACACTTCTCAACAGCTCCAGAGAAATTCCTAGATATATTTTTTACTCTTATCATTTTTTTAATATTTAAAAAATATTTAATTCATTTTACTTTATTACTCCTTTAATTTTCATTTTTATAACCTACTATTACCTCCCCAAAAAAAGAAATCCAATTTTTAAAGAAAATTTCATATATATATTTTTCACAATTTTTGTGATTGATTTTGTTTTGTATTTTTAATATTGTATTTTTAGAGTCTAACCTCTACTCTAGATTTTTAATGTTTGCTTTTCAGTATTTGTTATCAATTTTGTAGCAAGAATCTAGTCTTCAGTACCCATTTTTACTTAGGGGTGTGATTACTGGCTTGATTGTTCTCTCCCCTTTTGACTCTCCCTTTTCTCCCCCAAGTCACCTCTATCTCCTCTCCCCCCCTTATCTTCTCTGCTTAAATTCGTGAATCTCTCTGGGTCTTCTGGGCTGTGGAGAACACTTAGGGAACCAATTACTGGCTAGATTGGTCTCTCCCCTTTTGACTCTCCCTCTTCTCCTCCTGGTCACCTCTATCTCCCTCCTCCCTCTTCTTTTCTCCATGTAACTCTGTGAACCTCTCTGGGTGTCGCTTACAGTGGAGAATCTTTTCTCCCTTAATCTAGATATTTTATCATCTGTGCTGTATGGATGGAGAACTCTTGAGGCTACTGTAAGAATAAGACTGAAAGCCAGTGGCAGGGGGCTTAAATCCAAAACTTGAGAACACCAGAGAACTCCTGACTCCAGGGAATATTAATCAACAAGAGCTCATCCAAAAGCCTCCATACCTACACTGAAACCATGCTCCACCCAAGAGCCAACAAGTTCCAGAGCAAGACATACCATGCTAATTCTCCAGCAATGCAGGAACACAGACCTGAGCATTAAAATACAGGTTGCCCAAAGTCACACCAAACCCATAGACACCCCCAAAAGTTACTACTGGACACTTCATTGCACTCCTGAGAAAAGAGATACAGCTCTACTCACCAGAACACAGACAAAAGATCCCCTAACCAAGAAACATTGACAAGCCACTAGTCCAACCCCAACTACAGGAAGCAACCTCCACAATAAAGAGGAACCAAAAACTTCCAGCCTACAGAAAGGTCACCACAAACACAGCAATCTAAACAAAATAAAAAGGTGGAAAAATATTCAGCAGGTAAAGGAGCATGATAAATGCCCAACAAACCAAACAAAAGAGGAGGAGATAGGGAGTCTACCTGAAAAAGAATTCAGAACAATGATTGTAAAGATGATCCAAAATCTTGAAAACAAAATGAAGTTACAGATAAATAGTCTGGAGACAAGGATTGAGAAGATGCAAGAAATGTTTAACAAGGACCTAAAAGAAATTTAAAGAGTCAATCAATAATGAATAATGCAATAACTGAGATCAAAAGCACTCTGGAGGGAACCAACAGAAGAATAACAGAGGCAGAAGATAGGATAAGTGAGGTAGAAGAAAGAATAGTGGAAATAAATGAAGCAAAGAGGAAAAAAGAAAAAAGAATTAAGAGAAATACAGACAACCTCAGAAAACTCTGGGACAATCTTAAACGCACCAACATTCAAATCATCGGTGTCCAAGAAGAAGACAAAAAGAAAGGGAATGAGAAAATGCTTGAGATAATAGTTTAAAACTTCCATAAAATGGGGAAGGAAATAGCCATCAACTCCAAGAAACCCAGAGAGTCCCAAACAGGATAAATCCAAGGTGAAACACCACAAGATACATATTTATCAACTTAACAAAGATCAAACACAAAGAACAAATATTAAAAGCAACAAGGGAAAAGCAACAAATAACACACAAGGGGATTCCCACAAGGATAACAGCTGGTCTTTCAATAGAAACTCTTCAGGCCAGAAGGGAATGGCAGGACATACTCAAGGTGATGAAAGAGAAAAACCTACAACCCAGATTACTATACCCAGCAAGGATCTCATTCACATATGAAGGAGAAATCTAAAACTTTACAGACAAGCAAAAGCTGAAAGAATTCAGCCCCACCACACCAGCTCTTCAACAAATGCTAAAGGATCTTCTCTAGACAGGAAACACAGAAAAGGTTTATAAACTTGAACCCAAAGCAACAAAGTAAATGGCAACAGGATCACACTTATAAATAATTACCTTAAATGTGAATGGGTTGAATGCCCCAACCAAAAGACAAAGACTGGCTGAATGGATGCAAAAACAACACCCCTGTATACACTGTCTTCAAGAGACCCAACTCAAAAAAAGGGACACATATAGACCGAAAGTGAAGGGCTGGAAAAAGATGTTTCATGCAAATGGAGACCAAAAGAAAGCACGAGTAGCAACACTCGTATCAGATAAAATAGACTTTGAAATAATGGCCGTGAAGAGACAAACAAGGACCCTATGTAATGATCAGTGGATCAATCCAAGAAGGAGATATACAAATTATAAATATATATGCACCCAACATAGGAGCACCACAATATATAAGGAAAATGCTAACAAGTATAAAAGGGGAAATTAACAGTAACACAGTAATAGTGGGGGGCTTTAATACCCCACTCACACCTATGGATAGATCAACCAAACAGAAAATTAGCAAGGAAGCACAAGTTTTAAATGATACAATGGACCAATTAGACTTAATTGATATCTATAGGACATTTCACCCCCCAAAAATGGATTTCACCTTTTTCTCAAGTGCACACAAAACATTTTCCAGGATAGATCACATCCTGGGCAATAAATCTAGCCTTGGTAGATTCAAAAAAATTGAAATCATTTCAAACATCTTTTCTAATCACAATGTGATAAGATTAGATGTCAACTACAGGGAAAAAACTACTTAAAAATACAATGGCATTTTACTCAGCCATTAAAAAGAATGCATTTGAGTCAGTTCTAATGAAGTGGATGAAAATGATCCTATTATAGAGAGTGAAGTAAGTCAGAAAGGAAAACACCAATACAGTATATTAACTCATATATATGGAATTCAGAAAGATGGTAATGATGACCCTATATGCAAGACAGCAAAAGAGGCACAGAGATAAAGAACAGACTTTTGGACCATGTGGGAGAAGGCGAGGGTGGGATGACTTGAGAGAATAGCATTGAAACATGTATATTACCATATGCAAAATAGATCACCAGTCCAGGTTTGATGCATGAGACAGGGTGCTCAGGGTTGGTGCACTGGGATGATCCTGAGGGATGGGATGGGGAGGGAGGTGGGGGGGGGGGTGTTCAGGATGGGGGACACATGTACACCCGTGGCTGATTCATGTCAATGTATGGCAAAAAGCACTACAATACTGTAAAG
>SJYT01012351.1:38259-56317 GCA_006410635.1 Cephalophus harveyi
GGGGGGGGGGATGTTCAGGATGGGGGACACATGTACACCCATGGCTGATTCATGTCAGTGTATGGCAAAAGCGCTTGCTAAGTCGCTTAAGTCATGTCCAACTCTGTGCAACCCCATAGACGGCAGCCCACCAGGCTTCCCCATCCCTGGGATTCTCTAGGCAAGAATACTGGAGTGGGTTGCCATTTCCTTCTCCAATGCATGAAAGTGAGAAGTCAAACTGAAGTCGCTCAGTCATGTCCGACTCTTTGTGACCCCATGGACTGCAGCCAACCAGGCTCCTCAGTCCATGGGATTTTCCAGGCAAGAGTACTGGAGTGGGGTGCCATTACTACAATATTGTAAAGTAGTTAGCCTCCAATTAAAATTAATTAATTGATTTTAAAAATTACTGAGTTAGAGATAGCTTCAACTGAAAAGGGAACCACCAGCTGAAATGACTTGGTATTTACTTTTTATGAAGCATTCTAGTCCACTGCAGCCATGAAATTAAAAGATGCTTACTCTTTGGAAGGAAAGTTATGACCAACCTAGATAGCATATTCAAAAGCAGAGGCATTACTTTGCCAACAAAGGTCCATCTAGTCAAGGCTATGGTTTTTCCAGTAGTCATGTATGGGTATAAGAGTTGGACTGTAAAGAAAGCTGAGTGACAAAGAATTGATGCTTTTGAACTGTGGTATTTGAGAAGACTCTTGAGAGTCCCTTGGACTACAAGGAGATCCAATCAGTCCATCCTAAAGGAGATCAGTTCTGGCTGTTCATCGAAAGGACTGATGTTGAAGCTGAAACTCCAATACTTTGGCCATCTGATGCGAAGAACTGACTCATTTGAAAAGACCCTGATGTTGGCAAAGATTGAGGGCAGGAGGAGAATGGGATGACAGAGGATGAGATGGTTGGATGGCATCACCAACTCAACGGACATAAGTTTAGGTAGATTCCAAGAGTTGGTGATGGACAGGGAGACTTGGTGTGCTGCAGTCCATGGGTTCACAAAGAGTCGGAGACAACTGAGTGAGTAAACTGAACTGAACTAGTCCACTATTTATGTGATAATTTTGGTTCCATTACTATTCTTCTGGGTTATATTTTTATTGTACCAGGTATTACAATTTTGGTTATGGCAATAATAAGAATCCTATACTTCCTTTACTATCTAGTGCTTCTCCATCTCTGGAATGGATGTTTGATTATGGTGTAGTAAGTGGAAATGTGTGACCCAGATGTAGAAGAGTGATTCAGAACTAAGTGGATCCTTGTAAATAGTGGAGATGGAGGAGCAGAGTTTAGTAATTTGCATACTTTAAAAAAATAAATCAGGAAAAAAAAAACAAAAAGGACTCAGCTCATACGTAGCAGATGGAACTTTCTAAATAGCTGTGCCAGATATCTGTTTGTTTGTATCTCAAACCCTAAAGGTTGCCTTCATCTCCCATAATTCCTGGGTATAAGAGGATTGGTTTCCTTGGTTAGAAGAGCAACTTCCTTTTAAAACATGTGCAAGATATACTTATGACTGATTCATGTTGATGTATTGCAGAAACCAACACAATATTGTAAAGCAAATATCCTTCAATTAAAAATAAATATTTTTTTTAAATGTGCAAGAATCCTGGTTTAATGAATTTAACCTCTTTTGGGATAGGCATGATACAATTACAGGATTAAGAACATCAGTTTCAATGATTTACTGCTTGTTTGTTTCAGAGTAGACCATAATTAAAGAGATATTTTAAAACTGTGTTTTAGATTCTTTAAAGTTCTAAAGGAATTTCTTCTACTTCTTGAATAGGTGACTTGGGGAAATCAGTATAAAAAAGTACCTCAATATCTTCAATATAAGGTAGAAACTTACTGCCATTCAGCCTTTATTTCCTCAAAGATGCATTTTGCCCATTCAAATAAGGAAGCACCCAGTTTGTTCACTCGATAGAAGTATCATTTTAAATAGTGTTATTTTTAAATTTTTATTTATTTATTTTTGATATACAAGCAACTCCTGAAGCTCAATTCCAGAAAAATAAATGACCCAATCAAAAAATGGGCCAAAGAACTAAACAGACATTTCTCCGAAGAAGATATACAGATTGCTAACAGACATATGAAAAGATGCTCAGCATCACTTATTATCAGAGAAATGCAAATCAAAACCACAATGAGGTACCATTTCACACCAGTCAGAATGGCAGCGATCCAAAAGTCTACAAGCAAGAAATGCTGGAGAGGCTGTGAAGAAAAGGGAACACTCTTACACTATTGGTGGGAATGCAAACTAGTACAGCCACTATGGAGAACAGTGTGGAGATTCCTTAAAAAACTGCAAATAGAACTGCCATACGACCCAGCACTTCCACTGCTGGGCATACACACCGAGGAAACCAGAATTTAAAGAGACACGTGTACCCCAATGTTTATCACAGCACTGTTTATAATAGCCAGGACATGGAAGCAACCTAGATGTCCATCAGCAGATGAATAGATAAGACAGCCATGGTACAGATGCACAATGGAGTATTACTCAGCTATTAAAAATAAGACATTTGAATCAGTTCTAATGAGGTGGATGAAACTGGAGCCTATTATAGAGTGAAGTAAGCCAGAAAGTAAAACACCAATACAGTATACTAACACATATATATGGAATTTAGAAAGATGGTAACAATAACCCTATATGTGAGACAGCAAAAGAGACACATATGTATAGAACAGTATTTTGGACTCTGTGAGAGAGGGCAAGGGTGGGATGATTTGGGAGAATGGCATTGAAACATGTATGTTATCATATGTGAAACAGATCGCCAGTCCAGTTTTGATGCATGAGACAGGGTGCTCAGGGCTGGTGCACTGGGATGACCCAGAGGGGTGGAATGGGGAGGGAAGTGGGAGCGGGGGTCAGGAACACAAGTACACCCATGGCTGATTCATGTCAGTGTATGGCAAAAAACAATTACAATATTGTAAAGTAATTAGCTTCCAATTAAAATAAATAAATTTATATTAAAAATAAATAAAAGTGAAATCTACAAACACACAAAATAATAAATAAAATTTTATTTATTTATTTTTGGCTGTGCTGGGTTTTTGTTTCTGTGATTGGGCTTTTNCAGCACTGTTTATAATAGCCAGGACATGGAAGCAACCTAGATGTCCATCAGCAGATGAATAGATAAGACAGCCATGGTACAGATGCACAATGGAGTATTACTCAGCTATTAAAAATAAGACATTTGAATCAGTTCTAATGAGGTGGATGAAACTGGAGCCTATTATAGAGTGAAGTAAGCCAGAAAGTAAAACACCAATACAGTATACTAACACATATATATGGAATTTAGAAAGATGGTAACAATAACCCTATATGTGAGACAGCAAAAGAGACACATATGTATAGAACAGTATTTTGGACTCTGTGAGAGAGGGCAAGGGTGGGATGATTTGGGAGAATGGCATTGAAACATGTATGTTATCATATGTGAAACAGATCGCCAGTCCAGTTTTGATGCATGAGACAGGGTGCTCAGGGCTGGTGCACTGGGATGACCCAGAGGGGTGGAATGGGGAGGGAAGTGGGAGCGGGGGTCAGGAACACAAGTACACCCATGGCTGATTCATGTCAGTGTATGGCAAAAAACAATTACAATATTGTAAAGTAATTAGCTTCCAATTAAAATAAATAAATTTATATTAAAAATAAATAAAAGTGAAATCTACACACACACAAAATAATAAATAAAATTTTATTTATTTATTTTTGGCTGTGCTGGGTTTTTGTTTCTGTGATTGGGCTTTTTCTTGTTGAAAGCAGGCACTATGCTTTGTTGAAGTGCATGGGTCTCTCATTGTGGTGATTTCTCTTGTTGTGGAGCACATGCTCTAAGTGTGCAGGCTTCAGTAGTTGCAGCAGATGGGCTCAGTAGTTGTGGTGTGCACACTTTAGAGTGTGTAGGATTCAATTGTTGTAGCACACAGTCTCAGTAGTTGTGGCACATAGGTTCAGTCGATGCAGCTTGTGGGCTCTAGAGTGCAGGCTTAGTGGTTGTGGCTTCTTATCCACTGTGCCACCAGGGAAGTCCTAAAATAGTGATATTTTAGAAGCAACCTAACTGTCACATCTTAGAAGAAGCAACAATTAGCATATGCTACATCCATATAAAGATTATTCCAGCCATTAAGAATGATAAATTAAAAATGTTTCAAATTACAGAGCATGGAAACATGTTTATTATATATAAGTGATAAAAACTAGAATTCTAGATTATATGTACCATATGATCATAATTATATTTAATGTGTACAAAGAAAACACGCTGGAGAGATTTGCTTCAAACTTTTAACAGTAGTTCTCTCTCTTGTTTATGGGATTATGGATATTTATTTTCTTCTTTAATCTTCTCTGTATTTTCCAAATTTTCTACAATAAGAAGGTGCATATTTTATAGCTATGGAAAAGTTATTGAAAAAAAGAGAAACATGAAGAAAAGAAACAGAGAAAAGATCATGGGATCTGCTTGACCTTCCTTTTCTATATAATCAAGAAAACCTGGGCAGAGAATTATTAGGGATGAGTTCCAGGAACCTTAGACACAAATCTCAAACTAAGATGCAAGTCACTTTTACAAATAAAATGTTTGCTACAATTGTAGGTGTTTTTCAAAAGCAAAGGGTGGGAGGAAGGAATGGTTTTATTTTAGTGGAGCAATACTGCCACCAAAAGAAAAATATTAAAGTAACCCCCATGACAAGAAGGAGAAAAAGAAAAGAAAGAGAGAGTCTTTTTAGGTAGACTAACCCTGACTTTGCCAAAGTCACTCACCAGAGATCATAAGGAAACCAGTCTTAACCCTCTCAATAGTAGATAATAAACTGGTTATAGCTGGCTTACTCTTGACCCATTTAAGTGGCTGGAGTGCAGGGTAGATCTCTTAAAGGGCAGGGAGTCTTCATCAGAGAAAATAAGAGAATTTTTAACAAGTGGATGGAATGATGGAGTGTGTTAAAAGATCAGATCAGAATTAACATCTCTGAGGGAATCATTGAACAGCAGTTGTTAAACTGTGCTCCATGAAGTGCGAGGGATTGAGTGGAAGTGGTTCAGGAAGGTTCTCATTTTAACCAGTAAGGCCCCCGTTTATAATTTTTATTATATAAAAATTGTATTGTATTGTATTAAATTTCCATATGTAATCTTATCCAAGGGCTTTCCTGGTGGCTAAGTTGGTAAAGAATCCACCTGCAATGTGGGAGACCTGGGTTTGATCCCTGGGTTGGGAAGATCCCCTGGAGCAGGACATGTCAGCCCACTCCAGTATTCTTGACTGGAGAACCCCAATGGACAGAGGAGCCTGGTGAGCTACAGTCCATGGGGTCGCAAAGAGTCAGACATGACTGAGCAACTAAGTACAAGAATATTCAAACCACTTGGCCTAATATGTGTGCTTAGTCACTCAGTCATATCTGACACTTTGCAACCCTATGGTCTAGAATATCACATTTTTTGACATTGGCTTTTATATGCTTATAGGATCATGATGTATGGGAGGTTCAGTTGGGTCTGTGGAAATAAGACTGGAGCACTTATCTCTCTCACTCGGTCCTTTCCCCACAATTAGATGAAATCAGTGTATCCTTAGGTTCATTCATCTTTTGGAAAACACTACATTTTGAGGTGTTCTGGAAATGAGAGGTAGATTCCCATGCTGGCATTAGACCTAAACATGGTACTATTGGAAATTCAAAAGTTACTTTCCAGTTTATCATTTGGGGTTACTGTGACAAGGCACAGGAGGTATCAGAAAGATGAAAGTCCTGACTGTTTAAAGTAGTAGATCAATATAGAAAAGGTTCCATTTTCATTAGATTAAAGGTTTCTAATATTCATCATTTAAAAAGAAGAGTTTAAAAAGAAAAAAAAAAATGAGGGGCAGTCCAAGTACAACAACATAAATAAATCTATAGTAATTAAAACAATGTGATAAACATAATTAACACTGTTGTATTTTATATGTAAAAGTTATTAAGAGAGCAGATCATAAGAGTTTTCATTATTAGGAAATTTTTTATATTTCTTTAATTTTATATCTATAGAAGATCAAGGACGTTCACTAAACTCATTGTGATNTGCTTTTTCTTGGGAGTGGTCTTGCTTTTGTCTCCTGTACAGTGTCACAAACCTCGGTCCATAGTTCATCAGGCACTCTATCAGATCTAGTCCCTTAAATCTATTTCTCACTTCCACTGTATAATCATAAGGGATTTGATTTAGGTCATACCAGAATATTCTAGTGGTTTTCCATACTTTCTTCAATTTAAGTCTTAATTTGGCAATAAGGAGTTCATGATCTGAGCCACAGTCAGCTCCTGGTCTTGTTTTTGCTGACTGTATAGAGCTTCTCCATCTTTGGCGGCAAAGAATATTATCAATCTGATTTTTTTGTTGACCATCTGGTGATGTCCATGTGTAGAGTCTTCTCTTGTGTTGTTGGAAGAGGGTGTTTGTTATGACCAGTGCATTCTCTTGGCAGAACTCTATTAGCCTTTGCCCTGCTTCATTCTGTACTCCAAGGCCAAATTTGCCTGTTACTCCAGGTGTTTCTTGACTTCCAAATTTTGCATTCCTGTCCCCTATGATGAAAAGGACATCTTTTTTGGGTGTTAGTTCTAGAAGGTCTTGTACCTCTTCATAGAACGGCTCAACTTCAGCTTCTTCAGCATTACTGTTCAGGGCATAGACTTGGATTACCATGATATTGAATGGTTTGCCTTGGAAATGAACAGAGATCATTCTGTCGTTTCTGAGATTGCATCCAAGTACTACATTTTGGACTTTTCTGTTGACAGTGATGGCTACTCCATTTTTTCTAAGGGATTCTTGCCCACAGTAGTAGATTTAATGGTCATCTGAGTTGAATTCACCCATTCCAGTCCATTTTAGTTTGCTGATTCCTAAAATGTTGACATTCAGTCTTGCCATCTCCTCTTTGACCACTTCCAATTTGCCTTGATTCATGGACCTAACATTCCAGGTTCCTTTGCAATATTGCTCTTTACAGCATCAGATCTTGCTTCCATCACCAGTCACATCCACAGCTGGATGTTGTTTTTCTTTGATTCTATCTCTTCATTCTTTCTGGAGTTATTCCTCCACTGATCTCCAGTAGAATATTGGGCACCTACAGACCTTGGGAGTTCGTCTTTCAGTGTCCTATCTTTTAGCCTTTTCATACTGTTTATGGGGTTTTCAAGGCAGGAATACTGAAGTGGTTTGCCATTCCCTTCTCCAGTGGACCACATTTTGTCAGTGGACCACATTTTGTTGCTATGTGTATAGACTGAAAAATCAATTAACAGCATGATTTCCATTATTAAAGAAAAATTAGATGAGAAATCTGAGGAAATCCCCTAGATAAAAGAGCGAGCCAATAAGAAAGAGATGGTTATCATGCCAAATATGATATTGAGGAACAATTCAAGATGACCAACATCCATCTTATAGGAGGTCCAGAAAGAAGAGAAGAAAAGTCAATGCAGAACAATTATCAAAAAATTATCAAAAGTTTCCCACTGCCCAAATGGCCAAAATGAAATGGCCTGTTGCATGGTGTCCTATTGACTGGGATGAATGGGAAAAGATCCTTCAACATGATCCATCACACTGAAATTTGTAACAAGAATAATTGGAAACTCCTAAAAATTCCTACGTTGTGGGAAGGCAGAGATGACTTGAAAGAAATGGAAACTAGACTGGCAACATATCTACCATTAGTAACATTAGAAGATAGAGATGTATAGGACAGATCCTGAGAAGTTAACTTATTGGCAAAAAGTGTATGAACTTTAAAAATTTTATTGATATTGCCAAAGTATTCCCCAAAATGTTTACCCATTTTACAGTTTTCAAAACTAATGTGTAAAAATACTTATTTTCCCTGCATTCTCATCTATTCTGGACAGTTGTTGTCTTTTTTTCTTTTGAATTAGCTCCAATCTGACAGATGGTAGTGATTGTTTCAGTTCACATTTAGATGACTACTAGTGAGACTGAGCATTAAAAAGTATTTGAATGGTATATTCTCTTTGTTTTCTCTAGAGTTTGCACAGATGGTATTGTCATTCAAACACTTGCTGTTCTTCCCTATAGGGCCCCTTTCTTAGGATAAGCTTTGCTCCTGCCCCTTACATACTGAGTTTGACTGTGTGACTAGCCTTAGCTGATAGAATGCAAGTGGAAATGACGTATACCCTGTCTCTTATACACATCTAGATGTGTATAAGAGACAGCCTTAATAGGTAAATGACAAGAATGATAATGGAGTAAATAAAATAAAAATACATGTACAACACTGGAAATAATTTGTAATATACACATAGGCAAAGATGAATATATCTAGTGCCAGAAGATCTTCTGCCAATTAATGAAAGGATTTGTGAATAGTTAACTTATACTGTTAAACTAGGATAAAAATAATCTCAAGATTTCAGTAGTTTACAATAGTAAAGATTTACTTCTTGCTCTGGCTCTTCTCTCCTCATCTTCACTCCAAAATCCGGACTGAAAGAGAAGCAGCCCTTATTTAAGACACTGCTGATCTTGTGGAAGAGGAAAGTTGGTGGACTATACAGTCTTAAATCTTTCTCCCAACTGGTATACGTCATTTCCACTTGCATTCTATCAGCTAAGGCTAGTCACACAGTCAAACTCAGTATGTAAGGGGCAGGAGCAAAGCTTATCCTAAGAAAGGGGCCCTATAGGGAAGAACAGCAAGTGTTTGAATGACAATACCATCTGTGCAAACTCTAGAGAAAACAAAGAGAATATACCATTCAAATACTTTTTAATGCTCAGTCTCACTAGTAGTCATCTAAATGTGAACTGAAACAATCACTACCATCTGTCAGATTGGAGCTAATTCAAAAGAAAAAAAGACAACAACTGTCCAGAATAGATGAGAATGCAGGGAAAATAAGTATTTTTACACATTAGTTTTGAAAACTGTAAAATGGGTAAACATTTTGGGGAATACTTTGGCAATATCAATAAAATTTTTAAAGTTCATACACTTTTTGCCAATAAGTTAACTTCTCAGGATCTGTCCTATACATCTCTATCTTCTAATGTTACTAATGGTAGATATGTTGCCAGTCTAGTTTCCATTTCTTTCAAGTCATCTCTGCCTTCCCACAACGTAGGAATTTTTAGGAGTTTCCAATTATTCTTGTTACAAATTTCAGTGTGATGGATCATGTTGAAGGATCTTTTCCCATTCATCCCAGTCAATAGGACACCATGCAACAGGCCATTTCATTTTGGCCATTTGGGCAGTGGGAAACTTTTGATAATTTTTTGATAATTGTTCTGCATTGACTTTTCTTCTCTTCTTTCTGGACCTCCTATAAGATGGATGTTGGTCATCTTGAATTGTTCCTCAATATCATATTTGGCATGATAACCATCTCTTTCTTATTGGCTCGCTCTTTTATCTAGGGGATTTCCTCAGATTTCTCATCTAATTTTTCTTTAATAATGGAAATCATGCTGTTAATTGATTTTTCAGTCTATACACATAGCAACAAAATGTGGTCCACTGACAAAATGTGGTCCACTGGAGAAGGGAATGGCAAACCACTTCAGTATTCCTGCCTTGAAAACCCCATAAACAGTATGAAAAGGCTAAAAGATAGGACACTGAAAGACGAACTCCCAAGGTCTGTAGGTGCCCAATATTCTACTGGAGATCAGTGGAGGAATAACTCCAGAAAGAATGAAGAGATAGAATCAAAGAAAAACAACATCCAGCTGTGGATGTGACTGGTGATGGAAGCAAGATCTGATGCTGTAAAGAGCAATATTGCAAAGGAACCTGGAATGTTAGGTCCATGAATCAAGGCAAATTGGAAGTGGTCAAAGAGGAGATGGCAAGACTGAATGTCAACATTTTAGGAATCAGCAAACTAAAATGGACTGGAATGGGTGAATTCAACTCAGATGACCATTAAATCTACTACTGTGGGCAAGAATCCCTTAGAAAAAATGGAGTAGCCATCACTGTCAACAGAAAAGTCCAAAATGTAGTACTTGGATGCAATCTCAGAAACGACAGAATGATCTCTGTTCATTTCCAAGGCAAACCATTCAATATCATGGTAATCCAAGTCTATGCCCTGAACAGTAATGCTGAAGAAGCTGAAGTTGAGCCGTTCTATGAAGAGGTACAAGACCTTCTAGAACTAACACCCAAAAAAGATGTCCTTTTCATCATAGGGGACAGGAATGCAAAATTTGGAAGTCAAGAAACACCTGGAGTAACAGGCAAATTTGGCCTTGGAGTACAGAATGAAGCAGGGCAAAGGCTAATAGAGTTCTGCCAAGAGAATGCACTGGTCATAACAAACACCCTCTTCCAACAACACAAGAGAAGACTCTACACATGGACATCACCAGATGGTCAACAAAAAAATCAGATTGATAATATTCTTTGCCGCCAAAGATGGAGAAGCTCTATACAGTCAGCAAAAACAAGACCAGGAGCTTACTGTGGCTCAGATCATGAACTCCTTATTGCCAAATTAAGACTTAAATTGAAGAAAGTATGGAAAACCACTAGAATATTCTGGTATGACCTAAATCAAATCCCTTATGATTATACAGTGGAAGTGAGAAATAGATTTAAGGGACTAGATCTGATAGAGTGCCTGATGAACTATGGACCGAGGTTTGTGACACTGTACAGGAGACAAAAGCAAGACCACTCCCAAGAAAAAGCAATGAAAAAAAGCAAAATGGCTATCTGAGGAGGCCTTACAAATAGCTGTGAAAAGAAGAGAAGTGAAAAGAAAAGGAGAAAAGGAAAAATATACCCATTTGAATGCAGAGTTCCAAAGAATAGCAAGGAGAGATAAGAAAGGCTTCCCCAGTGATCAATGCAAAGAAATAAAGGAAAAGAACAGAATGGGAAAGAATAGAGATCTCTTCAAGAAAATTAGAGATACCAAGGGAACATTTCACGCAAAATGGGTTCAATAAAGGACAGAAATGGTATGGACCTAACAGAATATATTAAGATATTAAGAAGAGGTGGAAAGAATATACAGAAGAACTGTACAAAAAAGATCTTCATGACCAAGATAATCACGATGGTGTTATCACTCACCTAGAGCCAGACATCCTGGAATGTGAAGTCAAGTGGGCTGTCGGAAGCATCACTATGAACAAAGATAATGGAGGTGATGGAATTCCAGTTGAGCTATTTCAAATTCTAAAAGATGATGCTGTGAAAGTGCTGCACTCAATATGCCAGCAAATTTGGAAAACTCAGCAGTGGCCACAGGACTGGAAAAGGTCAGTTTTCATTCCAATCCCAAAGAAAGGCAATGCCAAAGGTTGCTCAGACTACCACACAATTGCACTCATCTCACACACTAGCAAAGTAATACTTGAAATTCTCCAAGCCACAATATGTGAACTGTGAACTTTCAGATGTTCAAGCTGGTCTTAGAAAAGGCAGAGGAACCAGAGATCAAATTGCCAACATCTGCTGGATCATCGAAAAAGCAAGAGAGTTCCAGAAAAACATCTATGTCTGCTTTATTGACTATGCCAAAGCCTTTGACTGTGTGGATCACAATAAACTGTGGAAAATTCTGAGAGAGATGGGTATACCAGACCACCTGACCTGCCTCTTGAGAAATCTGTATGTAGGTCAGAAAGCAATAGTTAGAACTGGACATGGAACAGATTGATTCCAAATAGGTAAAGGAGTATGTCAAAGCTGTATATTGTCACCCTGCTTATTTAACTTATATGCAGAGTACATCATGAGAAATGCTGGGCTGGAAGAAGCTCAAGCTGGAATCAAGATTGCTGGGAGAAATATCAATAACCTCAGATATGCAGATGACACCACCCTTATGGGAGACAGTGAAGAACTAAAGAGCCTCTTGATGAAAGTGAAAGAGGAGAGTGAAAAAGTTGGTTTAAAGCTCAACATTCAAAAAACAAAGTTCATGGCATCCAATCCCATCACTTCATGGCAAACGGATGGAGAAATAGTGGAAACAGTGGCAGACTTTATTTTGGGCGGCTCCAAAATCACTGCAAATGGTGATTGCAGCCATGAATAAAAGACGCTTACTTCTTGGAAAAAAAAGTTATGACCAACCTAGACAGCATATTAAAAAGTAGAGCCATTACTTTGTCAACAAAGGTCCGTCTAGTCGAGGCTATGGTGTTTCCAGTTGTCATGTATGGACGTTAGAGTTGAACTATAAAGAAAGCTGAGCTCCAAAAAATTGATGTTTTTGAACTGTAGTGTTGGAGAAGATTCTTGAGCGTTCCTTGGACTTCAAGGAGATCCAACCAGTACATCCTAAAGGAGATTAGTCCTGGTTGTTCATCGGAAGGACTGATGTTGAAGCTGAAACTCCAATACTTTGGCCACCTGATGCAAACAGCTGACTCATTTGAAAAGACCCCAATTCTGGGAAAGATTAAAGGCAAGAGGAGAAGGGGATGACAGAGGATGAGATGGTTGGATGGCTTCACCAACTCAGTGGACACGAGTTTGAGAAAACTCTGGGAGTTGGTAATGAACAGGGAGGCCTGGCATGCTGCAGTCCATGGGGTCACAAAATTTTAGACACGACTGAGTGATTGAATTGAACTGAACTGAAAACATAGCAATGAATGTGTAGTTACGGTTTGTAACATTAAAAAGCATTAGTAACTTTCAAGATGTCAAGATAAAGTTACAGCTTAGAAGGTGATCATTAGAAAGTGGGGGAAAGCAGTGAAAGAAAAGACCAGAACACTGCTAGCTTCTTTTTATGAAGCTGAACCACATGAATTTGCTGATACTTAACTATTTTTGAACTATAAAAATGGCAATTTCTTATTCAACATAATACTAATGGATATATGAGAGATACACTATCAAATAAAGATGGAACAAGATATAAGAACTAAGATAAATCATAGTATAATAATTTAAACTTTTAAAGGGAAAAGTGACCTAGATTTTCATTGTTGTCATAAAAGAAGATGTCCAAAGCTTATAAATAAAGAAATTGCAATGTGTTACATAGAGTTGAGGATGTTACCACTGAAAATAAAAACAGAAGCCTTTTAAAGTGAAGAAACGGAAGAGGCATAAGGAACTCAGGATAGTTTATTTTTTATGAGTGTTTGTCAACAATTCAATTTCATCTTTATTGTATGAATATATTGCTTTGATAAAAAAGAAAATAGAATAAAACAAATTCCTCTACTGGAAGCCAGCAGCTGTCATACTAGATAAAGCAAGAAAATAAAATATAAAACCCAGCACTTTGCTGTTTATAAGAGATAGATCTAAAAGAAAATGACATAGATTAGCAAAATTGAATATGTAAAAATATATACCAGATAAAGTGAAATGAAAGTGAAAGTCGCTCAGTCGTGTCCAACCCCTTGTGACCCCTTGGACTATACAGTGCATGATTTCTCCAGGCCAGAATAGGGGAATGGGTAGTCTTTCCCTTCTCCATGGGATCTTCCCAACCCAGAAATTGAACCAGGGTCTCCTGCATTGTGGGCAGATTCTTTACCAACTGAGCTGTCAGGGAACCCATAGATATCAGGGAACCCCTATATACCAGATAGGTGCTATAATATTGCTTTTGTTCAGTTTCTCAGTCGTGTCTGACTGTGACCACATGGACTGCAACATGCCTGGCTTCCCTGTCCTTCACTAACTCCCGGAGTTTGCTCAAACTCATGTCCATTGAATTGACGATGCCATCTAACCATCTCATCCTCTGTTGCCCCCCTTCTCTTCCTGCCCTCAATCTTTCCCAGCATCAGGGTCTTTTCCAATGAGTCAGCTCTTTGCATCATGTGGCCAAAGTATTGGAGCTTCAACTTCAATACCAGTCCTTCCAATGAACACCCAGGACTGATCTCCTTTAGGATGGACTGGTTTGATCTCCTTGAAGTCCAAGGGTCTTCTCCAATACCACAGTTCAAAAGCATCAATTCTTTGTTGCTCAGCCTTCTTTATGGTCCAACTCTCACATTCATACATGACTATGAGAAAACCTTAGCCTTGACTAGATGGACCTTTGTTGGCAAAGTAATGTCTCAGCTTTTTAATACACTGTCTAGGTTTGTCATAACTCTTCTTCCAAAGAGCAAGCATCTTAATTTCATGGCTACACTCAACGTCCACAGTGACTTTGGAGCCCAGGAAAATAAAGTCTGTCACTATTTCCATTTTTTCCCAATTATTTGCCTTGAAGTGATGGAACTGGATGCCATGATCTTAGTTTTTTGAATGTTGAGTTTTAAGCCAGCTTTTTCACCCTCCTCTTTCACTTTCATCAAGAGGCTCTTTAGTTCTTCTTCTCTTTCTGCCATAAGGGTGGTGTCGTCTGCATATCTGAGGTTATTGGTATTTCTCCTGGCAACCTTGATTCTAGCTTGATTTTCATCCAGCTTGGTATTTCAAATATTAAGCAAAATGGAATTTGTGGTAAAGATCATTAAGCAGTACAAATAGGTATGTTTTATAATGATAAAACTGTTAAACAGTAATATAGGATAATGACCAAACTCTACCTACATATCAACATAATTTTAAAATATATAAAGCAAAACTGCTGGAAATATTGGGTAAAACTGGAAAATTCACCACTGTAATGGACTCCTTGATGCATCAATTTTAGAAACAGACACATTGAGAACATATAACAACAAGATTATAGAATATTTGAACAACAACAAACATGGTCAAAAGTAAAACATATAGAAATTTGCATTTAATAGAAAATTGCACTTTCTTATCAAGATTACTAGAGATAAGGGATACATATACTAGTTGGACACGACTGAGCGACTGAACTGAACTGAACTGATACTATAATTTGCCTACTTTCAAGTAAGGAAAACAAAACAAAGCCCCTCTTGGTCTTAAAGAAAACAAAACATCTCCTGAAGTCTTGTAAGCACTTAATGTGCAAGTCCAGGTTTCTGCTTTAGATAGATTCACTTTCCCACTCTTGCCCCCAACCACAGAAGTGTCTTGTTGTAGTATTTGCACCTGAGGGAGGAGTGAGGAGATGGATGGGTAAGAGCTTATATAGCATGCCCTCTGCTCCTCTTTTCTACTTTGATTCTGAGGATTGTCATGTGGAATTAATAGTGAATAAAGAATCATGAAACACAAAAGAGCACATGTGGGTCAAACATTTCTAGTTCCCAATCAAAAGTTATATAGATTAAGAAGAATAAATTTGTGAGTATCACTGATGATAGCAACACCAATAAAATTTGATCAAAAACATTTGCTATCACCATCCCTCATTTCCCAAGTCACATCTTTATCCTTATAATTGTCAAGAATTAAAGGCTTCCAATATCCCTAGTTTGCAATAAGTGAGGAGAGTAGTGATTTAGTGTAACATAGCAAAGCAATACAAGTTTGGATGGGTAAGAATTGTCTAGCTCAGTTTCAGGAAGCTATCTCAAATTCAAATCTGGATTTTTCTATTTATTTCTGAATGATATCCTCACTTTTAGCATCCAGACTAACTTCTTAACTGTGAGGGCAAGTTTTTGAAATTAGAACTTCATCATTATTTTCTACATACAGTTGCATGTGGTGACAATATTGAGATGATGACTTAGGTTGTTTCTAACTTCAATCTCCCTCATGAGAAGACCAACATCCTAAGTCTTTATCTGCCTGCCAAGCCCTGCCTGCTGCTTTGTCTAAACACAGTGGCATATCCAGTGGCATGTCCAACTGGGAAGCACGGCCTGAGACCCCACTAGAATAAGCAATTTCTGGGAACAGCTTGCAGCTCTGCCCAATTGAACAGCCCAACAGCCCTGACAGTTTCAGAAACACAGTTAGAAATCCTAGCTGCCCAGAGGTGATTGCTGAGTCCAGCTACTGGTCTTGTGTAGCACAGCCAGCAGCCCTACCCAATCAGGGATTCTACACAATAGTCTCATTTAAATATGGAGCCCAGCAAGCAGGTCCACCCAGCTGTGGACCTAGAAATTGGCATGCTCAAACCCATGACCTCAACATGGACTTCACCCAGTTAGAGAACCTGATAGAAAAACCTGCCTGCTTGTGGGTGCAATCAGCTATCCTGTCCAGTACACCAAACTGAACTGGCTGATGCAGGTATTTCCCTTTTAAAGTAAACCCATAAAACCTGGAAGAAGAGACTATGTTATCAAATGTACAAGACACCAATGCAAGGAATCAAAGATCACGAAGAATCAGGAAAACATGATACCACTAAAGAAAACTAATTAAAACTCCAATAACTGACCCTAAAGAAGGAAAATTATGAACTGTCTGACAAAGAATTAAGAATAATTCTCTTAAAGAAGTTCAGTGAACTACAAAACAGACAACTAAATGAAATTAGAAAACAAGGCATGAACACAATAAGTTCATCAGAGAAATAGAAATATTTTTTAAAAAGCACAGAAATTCTAGAGCTTAAAAATATAAGAAAATGAAAAACTTAATAGAAAGCTTCAAAAGCAAACTTGATCAAGCAGCAGAAAGTATCCATGAACTTGAAAATAGGTCATTTGAAATTATCTAGATAAACAAAAAGAAAAAAAAAATTAGAGAATAAAGCCAACAGGATTTATGGGATATCAAGATAACAATAGAAGAAAGGAATAGAAAATCTATTTAAAGGAAAAAAGACTGAAGACTTCCAAAAATGGAGAGAGAAATAGACATCTGGATATATGAGACCCAAAAGACCCTAAAAAGATTAAACTCACAAAGGGCTATATAGAGAAATTATGTCACCAAGATGGCATAGTAGGAGAACCAAGCCCCCATCGCCCATAAATGATCAATAATTAAACTGCTACCCATGGAAAAAAAAAAAAAACCTGCCATCAGGGAGCTCTGGAGTTCATTTAAGAAACGTAGCTAACACAGTGAAATATAAAGCTTGAGAATAATCACACAACAAATAATCGCACAGCACCAAAGGAGAACTCTCAAGCTAGAAAAGTTGTCCTACTAGATAACAGAAGAGTGGGATGAGCAACCAGTTTCTCCAGCCTTTTGGGACACTGCATGAAGGTCCCACTTTGGTTTCACTCCACCAAGACCATCAAATGTGAGATGTACACAGTCAGTCAGGAAAAAGGAAGAAAACCAGGCATTACCATTAGCAGCAATACAGCAGAAGTGATTGTCATTCCTACTGATATACTATGTAGGTAAACCCAGCAGCTTTTGACACTGAAGAAGCCAATGGACAGTATAGCCACTGTGGACCTCCTGCAGATTTTACTGGTTTTCACTTCACATGTATCTGCATTCGCTATCACCAGTCATCAGAGTCCTTGCTCACTCTCTGCCCTCATACCCCTACCAGAGCCTAGAAACCACATCAGCAGCCAGCCCAGGCCTTTGAAGCTACATGAGTGCAAATGCCATCCTACACTTGTGTAGCTGACTCCCACTACCATGCTTTTGCCTGGGGCTAGTTCTTCCAAGCAGCATGAATGCACATCATCAGTCTGACACCATCACTGACCTCTGTTTTGATGTACCTGACCACAAGAGGGACTGTGTAGCCACAAGAGAGCATACTGATATCCAGGGCTCCTGCAGCTGCTAGTGAGCTAAGATCAGGCCTTATTTTCTGTCTCTGACATGAAGCCTGCACTCACCTGCAGCTAGCTCTACCAAAAGTGCACCTGCCCAGCTCAACCCCTGTCACTGGCCTCTACTTTCATGCTCCAGTGTGAGACCCAGCAGCCATAGTAGTGCATGCTGACAGACAGGGTCCCCACAACAGCCAGTGTAACTGCAGTTGGCCCTGTAGTTGCTGCCTGTGTTGGCTGCCACAACTATATGTTTTCAACCAGTACCTACTACTACATTGTCACTTGCACTGTGTGTACATATCATTGGTTTGACCACTACAGCTGTTTGCTCTAATCCCTACCTGCTGGACTTGGAGATGCTACTGATTATCCCAATAACCCTTGCAGTTTCAGTGTCCCGCCCCCCCCCCCATAATGTTTGCCAAGGAA
>SJYT01012351.1:56469-160551 GCA_006410635.1 Cephalophus harveyi
CAGTTGTGAATATTGTGGACCTCATGGCTTCAATGAACTATCCACCCTCTTGGTGCCACCAAACACTTCTGCACTTGATGCCCTGTACCACTAGACCCTGGATCACAGTACACTTCATCATGCCCCCACCCACAGATAAGTCTTCTGTTACCAAGATCAGTCCATAAAGTCTAGAAGTGACCGCTTCTTCAAATGAAGAGACATACACAAAACTATAGAAACCATAAAAAATCAGGGAAACATGATTCTACCAAATGAATATAGTAAATCTCTGGTACAGACCCCCAAAATGGAGATACAGAATTTTCCTTGCAAAGACTTCAAAATAATTGTTTAAATATGCTCAGAGAACACAAGTTAACCATTTAACCATATCAGCAAAACAATACAAGAACAAAATAAGTCCAATAAAGAAGTAGAAAATAGTAATAAAAAAGGACATTTTAGAGCTGAAGAATACAATTATTAAACCGAAGAATTCAATAGAGAGTTTAAATAGAAGACAATCAAAAAAGAATCATTCACTTTGAATACATCATTTGAAATTATCGAGTCAGAGGAACAAAACGGAAAAAAAGAATGAAAAGATGTGAGAAAGCCTGTGGGTTTTATGGGACATCATACAGGAAACAATGTGTATATCATTGAAGTACCAGAAGGAGAAAAGAGGGAGTAACAAGTAGAAAGTTTATTTAAAGAGATAGTAGCTAAGAACTTCCCAACCTTGGCAGAGATTAGGACATCAAAGTTCATAAAACTAATAGATCACCCCCCACCAAATTTAATCTAAAATGATCTTCTTCAAGACAAATTATAATAAGACTGTCTAAAATCAAAGAGAAACTTTTAAGGCAGCAAGATTTTAAAAAATGTTTTTATCATACAACGTAAACCCCATAAGGCTATCAGTGGATTTGTCAGCAGATACCTTATAGGCCAAGGGAAAATGGAATGATATATGCAAAGTACAGAAAGAAGGAAACTGCAAACCAAGAATATTTCACCCAGGAAAGTTGTCCATCAGAAACAAAAGCAAGATGAAATCTTTTCCCAAACAAACAAAAAGCTGAGGAAGTTCATCACCACTAGACCTGTCACACAAAAAATGCTGAAGGGATTTGTTCAAGCTGAAATAAAAGGATGTTAAATAGTGCATGAAAATAAATAACACACTGGTAAAGGCAAGTATATGGTCAGATTAAGAATACTCAAGTACTGTAATATCATGGTGTGCTAACCACTTGAATTTAGTATAGATACTGAAGGACAAATGTACTAAAAACAGCTATAGCTACAGTAATTTGTTAACAGATAAAACAAATGATGTGAAGTGTGACATAAAAGCCATAAAAAAGTGTAGGGTGGAGAAAGTATAAAGTTTCTGTATGTGATCAAAGTTAAATTATTATCAATTTAAAATATACCTTTATATCTATAAGATGTTTCAACTATACCATAGGATAACCACAAAACAAAAGTGTATAGATATACAAAAAAGAAAATCAAAGTTTACCACTATAGAAAATTATCAACTCACAAAAGAAGACAGCAAGAGAAGAACAGAGGAGCAAAGATTCTGCAAAACAGCGAGAAAATAATTATCAAGAAGGCAATGAAAGTGAAAGTGAAAGTGAAGTCGCTCAGTCGTGTCCGACTCTTTGCGACCCCGTGGACTGTAGCCCACCAGGCTCCTCTCTCTGCCCATGGGATTCTCCAGGCAAGAATACTGGAGTGGGTTGCCATTTCCTTCTCCACAAGAAGGCAATAGCAGGTCCTTACTTATCATAATTACTTTAAATGTAAATAGATTAATGTTCCTATTCAAAAGGCATAAAGTAGTTGAACGGATAAAAAGAGAACTCCTAGCTATATGCTGTCTACAGGAGACTCAGACTCACTTAAGCTTATAAGACACATATAGGCTCAAATTGAAGGGATTGGAAAAAAAGATATGCCATGCAAATGAAAACAAATGGAGAGCAGGGATATCTACTCATATCAGACAAAGTTAACTTTAAGTCAAAAACTGTAACAAAGACAAAGATGGTCATTTATATAATGACAAAGTGATTAATTCATCAAAAATATAACAATTGTAAATATATATGCACCTAATATGAGTACTGCTGCTGCTGCTAAGACGCTTCAGTCGTGTCCGACTCTGTGCGACCCTACAGACGGCAGCCCACCAGGCTCCCCCATCCCTGGGATTCTCCAGGCAAGAACACTGGCGTGGGTTGCCATTTCCTTCTCCAATGCATGAAAGTGAAAGTGAAGTCACTCAGTCGTGTCCGACTCAGCGACCCCATGGACTGCAGCCTACCAGGATCCTCCATCCATGGGATTTTCCAGGCAAGAGTACTGGAGTGGGGTGCCATAGCATATACTAACAGATCAAAAGCGAGTAATAGGCAACAAAACAGTAATAGGCGACTTCATCTCCTCACTTTTAACAATGAATAGATCATCCAGAAAAAATTAATAAGGAAACATCAGACTTAAAATATACTTTAGACAAAATGTACTGAACAGATATACACAGAATATTCCATCCAACAACAGAAGAAAACACGCTATTCTCAAGCACACACTGAATAGTTAAGAAGCAAATGTTAGATAGCAAAACAAGTCTCAGCATATATAAAAGACTGAAATTATGTCAAGTAACTTTTCTGTCCAGATGGTATGAAACTAAAAAATCAACAACAGGAGGAAAGCTAGAAAATTTGTATATATGTGGAAATGAAAATATACTAAACAGTCAATGAATCAAAGATGAAATTAACAATTTTAGATCTAAAATTTATTGTTGCTGTTTAGTTAGTAAGTCGTGCCCAACTCTTTTGCAATCCCTTGGGCTGTAGCTTGCTAGGCCCCTCTGTGCATGGGATTTCCCAGGCAAGAATACAGGAATGGGTTGCCATTTCCTTCTCGAGGGCATCATCCTAGTCCAGGGATCAAAACTGCATCTCTTGCATTGGGAGGTGGATTCTTTACCACTGAGTCACCTGGGAAGCCCCCTAAAATTTATAGGAAATCACAAAAGACCTCAAACAACCAAAGCAAGTCTGAGAAAGGATAAAGTAGGAGGCATAGCATTTCCTGATTTCAAGCTATACAATAAAGCTATAGTAATCAAAACAGTATGGTACTGGCATAAAAACAAATTGACCAATGGAACAAAATTGAGATAACAGAAATACATACTGTCAACTAATATTTGACAATGGAGTGAAGAATACTCAATGGAAAATAGACAAGCTCTTCAATAAATGGTGAAATTGGATATTTACATGGAAAAGAATGAAAGTAAGCCCTATATTACATTACTCACAAAATCTAAGTCAGAATGCATTAAAGACTTAAATATAGGGCCTCAAATCATAAAATTTCTAAAAAAATATAGTGAAGAAGCAACTTGACATGGGTCTTGGCAATGATTTTTTGGATCTGACATCTAAAGCACAAGCAATAGAATAAAAAAATTAAATAGTAAGAATATAAAATGCTAAAAATCTTCTGAATAGCAAAAGAAACAATAAACAAAGTGAAAAGACATCCTGTCAAATAGGAAAAATACTTGCAAACCATATATCTGATAAAGGGCTAATAATCACAATATATAAAGAACTTATACAACTCAATAGCAAAAAAAAAAAAAAAACCCACAGGAAAACAACAGCAACAACAACAAACAAACTCCAAAACCGATCTGTTTACAAAATAGGCAGAGGATCTGAATATACATTTTTCTAAAGAAGACATATATATGGTCAAAACATACATGAAGAGATGTTCAACATCACTAATCTTCAAAGAAATGCAAATCAAAAGCATGAGATATCACTTCACACCTCTTTGAGTGTTTATTCTCAGAAAGACAGGAAATAACTGGCCATATGGATATGGGGAAAGAGGACCCTTGTGCACTATTTTGCAGATTGTAAATTGATAAAGCCAGTATGGAAAACACTGTGAGGGATCCTCAAAATTAAAAAGAACTACAATATGATCTAGCAGCTCCACTTCTGTGAATATATATCCAAAGGAAATGTAAGCACTAACTCAAAAAGACACATGCACCCTCATGTTAATAATAGCATTATTTACAATACCCATTACATGGAAACAACCTAAGTGTCCATTGATGGATGAATGAACAAGGAAGTTGTGATATAAATAACAATGCAATATTATTCAGCCATTAAAAATTATGAGGAAATCCTACATTTGTGACAACATGTATAGATCCTGAAGGCATTATGCTAAGTGTAATGTCAGACAAAAAATGATCTCATTAATATGTGAAATCTAAAAAAAAAGCAAGAACAAAACCCATAGGAAAAGAGGTAAGATTTGTGGTTACTAGAGGTAGAGAGTGGGGGAGGGGAATATGATCAGGAATTAGAGGAATATGATCAAAAGGTAGAAACTAACAGGTATAAGATAAATAAGTACAAAGGATGTAATTTACAACATGATGACTAGTTACTATTATATACCTGAAACTCATACACCACATACAAAACTAAAATAAAAACAGATTAAAGTTCTACATGTAAAACCAGAAATGGTAAATCACCTAGAAGAAAACATAAGTAGAAACACTGACACAAATTATAGTAATATTTTTGGACCTGTCTCCTAAAGCAAAAGAAGCAAAGGCAAAAATAAACAAATGGGACCTAATTAAACTTAAATGCTTTTTCACAGTAAAGGAATCCATTGACAAAATAAAAAGTAAGCCTATTGAATGGGAAAAAAATATTTGCAAATGATAAGACTGATTAAGAGTTGACATTTAAAATATATAAGCAGTTCATACAACTCAATATTTAAACAGAAAAAGCAAAAACCAGGTAGTACCAAGATGGCAGAGAAATAGGATGGGGAGACCACTTTCTCCCCCACAAATACATCAAAAAGATTATCTGTGTGTGGAGCAACTTCCACAAAACAAATTCTGAACGCTGGCAAAGGACCCCAGATACCCAGAAAGGCAACCCAATCACTTCAAAATGAGGTAGGACAAAAGATAAAGACAAAAAGAGAGACAAAGGATTTAGGGACAGAGACCCGTCCTGGGGAGGGAGTCATGAAGAAGAAGTTTCCACACAATAGAAAACTCTCTCACAGGTGGAGTCAGTGGGGAACTTTGGAATCTCAGAGGGCAACATAGTTCAGTTTAGTTCAGTTCAGTTGCTCGGTTGTCTGACTCTTTTGCAAGCCCATGAATCGCAGCACGCCAGGCCTCCCTGTCCATCACCAACTCCCGGAGTTCACTCAGACCCACGTCCATCGAGTCAGTGATGCCATCCAGCCATCTCATCCTCTGTCGTCCCCTTCTTCTCCTTCCCTCAATCTTTCCCAGCATCAGGGTCTTTTCAAATGAGTCAGCTCTTCGCATCAGGTGGCCAAAGTATTGGAGTTTCAGCTTCAACATCAGTCCTTTCAATGAACAACCAGGACTGATGTCCTTTAGGATGGACTGATTGGATCTCCTTGCAGTCCAAGGGACTCTCAAGAGCCTTCTCCAACACCACAGTTCAAAAGCATCAGTTCTTTGGCACTCAGCTTTCTTTATAGTCCATCTCTCATGTCAATACATGACTACTGGAAACACCATAGCTTTGACTAGATGGACCTTTGTTGACAAATAGATTTCACCTTTTTCTCAAGTGCACATGGAATATTCTCCAGGATAGATCACATCCTGGGCCACAAATCTAGTTTTGTTAAATTTAAAATCATTGAAATCATTTCAGGCATCTTTTCTGATCACAATCCTGTAAGATTAGACATCAACCACATGAAAAATAAAAAACACAAACACATGGAAGCTAAACAACATGCTTCTAAATAACCAACAGATCACCCTGGAAATCAAAGAGGAAGTCAAAATATGCATAGAAACAAATGATAATGAAAATATGACAACCCAAAACTTACAGGATTCAGTAAAAGCAGGGTTTAGAGGGAAGTCCATAGCAATACAGGCCTCCCTCAAGAAATAAGAAAAACGTCAAATAAACAACCTAACGTTAGACCTAAAACAACTAGAGAAAGAGCGAAAAAATTTCAAAGTTAGTAGAAGAAATCATAAAATAAATCATAAAAAAAGAAGAAATGAATGAAAAAAGAAATGAAGAAGACTATCTCAAACATCAACAGAACTAAAAGCTGGTTCTTTGAGAAAATAACCAAAATAGACAAACCGTTAACCAGACTCAACAAGAAAAAAAAGAGAGAAGACTTAAATCAATAATATTAGAAATGAAAATGAAGAAATGACAACAGACAACACAGAAATACAAACTATCATAAGAGACTACTATGAGCAACTATATGCCTATAAAATGGACAATCTAGAAGAAATGGAAAAATTCTTAAAAAAAAAATCTAACCTTACAAAACTGAGCTAGTAAGAATTAGAAAATTTAAACAGACCAATCATAAGCGTGGAAATCAAAACTGTAATAAAAAATCTTCCAATAAACAAAAGCCCAGGATCAGATGGCTTAACAGGTGAATCCTACCAAAAATTTAGAAAAGAGCTAACACATATCCTACTCAAAATCTTCCAAAAAATTGCAGAGGAAAAGAATCTCCCAAACTCATTCTATGAGGCCACTATCACCCTAATACCAAACCCAGATAAAGAGGCCACAAAAAAATTAAAACTACAAACCAGTATCACTGATGAACATAGACACAAAAATCCTCAACAAAATCCTAGCAAAGAGAACCCAGTAACATATTAAAAAGATCATATATCATGATCAAGTGGACTCTAGTCCAGAGATGCAAGGATTCTTCAATACTCACAAATCAATCAATGTGATACACCATATTAACAAATTGAAAGAACAAAAGCCATGTGATTATCTCAATAGATGCAGAGAAAACCTTTGACAAAACTCAACACCCACTTATGATAAAAACTCTCCAGAATGTGGGCACAATGCTCTAATCTTACCACACTGTGATCAGAAAAGATGCTTCTGAAAGTAGGCACAGATGCTTGTTTATTCTTTCAACACAATAAAAGCCATATACAACAAACCCACAGCAAACATTATACTTAATGATGAAAAGTTTAAAGCATTTCCTCTAAAATCAGCAACAAGGGTGCCCTCTCTCCACTACTATTCAACATAGTTTGGAAGCCCTATCCACAGCAATCAGAGAAGGAAAAGAAATAAAAGCAATCCAGATTGGAAAAGAAGAAGTAAAACTTTTGTTGTTTGCAGGTGACATGATCCTCTACACAGATAACACTAAAGATGCCACCAAAAAACTACTAGAGCTAATCAATGAATATATTAAAGCTGCAGGATATAAAATTAATACACAGTAATCATTTGTATTCTTAGAAGCTAACAATGAAAAACCAGAAAGAGAAATTAAGGAATAATTCCATTCACCATTGCAACAAATAATAAAATACCTACAAATAAATTTACCTAAAGAAACAAAAGAGTTGTATATATAAAACTATGAAACACTGATGAAAGAAATCAAAGATGACACAAATAGATAGAGAAATATACCAGGTTCTTGGACTGGAAGAATATAGTGAAAAAGGGTATACTATCCAAAGCAATCTATAGATTCAAAGCAATCCCTGTCAAACTACCAACTATATTTTTCATAGAACTAGAACAAATAATTTCACAGTTTGTATGGAAAAACAAAAAACCTTGAATAGCCAAAGCAATCTTGAGAAAGAAGAATGGAAATGGAGAAATCAACCTGCCTGACTTCAGGTTATACTACAAAGTTACAGTCATAAAGAGAGCATGACGCTGGCACAAAGTCAGAAACATAGATCAATGGAACAAAATAGAAAGCCCAGAGACAAATCCAGACACCTATGGACACTTTATCTTTGACAAAGGAGACAAAAATATACAATGGAGAAAAGAAAATCTCTTTAACAAGTGGTGCAGTGCTGGGAAAACTGGTCAACCCCATGTAAAAGAATAAAACTAGAACATTTTCTAACACCATACAGAAGTATAAACTCAAAATGGGTTAAAGACCTAAATATAAGACAAGAAACTATAAAACTTTTAGAGGAAAACAAGGGCAGAACACTCTCTGACATAAATCACAGCAAGATCCTCTATGACCCCCTTTCTCGGAGTAATGGAAATAAAAACAAAATAAACAAATGTCACCTAATTAAACTTAAATGCTTTTGCACAAGGAAGAAAACTATAAGCAAGGTGAAAAGACGCCCTCAGAATGGGAGAAAATGATAGCAAATGAAAGAACTGACAAAGAATTAATCTCCAAAATATACAAGCAGCTCATGCACATTAATATCAGAAAAACAAACAACTCAATCAAAAAGTGGACAAAGGACCTAAATAGACATTTCTCCAAAGAAGACATACAGATGGCTACCAAACACATGAAAAGATGCTCAACATCACTCATTATTAGAGAATTGCAAATCAAAACAATGAGGTGTCACCTCATGCTGGTCACAATGGCCATAATCAAAAAGTCTACAAACAAGAAATGCTGGAGAGGATGTGAAGAAAAGGGAACCCCCTTACACTGTTGGTGAGAATGCAAACTGGTGCAGCCACTATGGAGAACAGTGTGGAGATTCCTTTAAAAACTCGTGATAGCCTTATGACCCAGTAATCCCACTGCTGGGCATACACACCGAGGAAACCAGAATTGAAAGAGACATATGTACCCCAATGTTCATTGCAGCACTGTTTATAATAGCCAGGACATGGAAACAACCTAGATGTCCATCAGCAGTAAAAAAAAAAAAAAAACTTGTGATAGAACTGCCATATGACCCAGCAATCCCACTGCTGGGCATACACCTCAAGGAAACCAGAAATGAGACACATGTACCCAGTGTTTATTGCAGCACTGTTTACAATAGCTAGGATGTGGAATCAACCCAGATGTCCTTCAGCAGATGACTGGATAAGGAAACTGTGGTACATATAAAAAATGGAATATTACTTAGCTATGAAAAGAAAACGTTTGAGTCTGCTCCAATGAGGTGGATGAAACTCGAGCTTATTATATAGAGTGAAGTAAGTCAGAAGGACAAATACCAATATTGTATATTAATGCATAAATATGAAATTTAGAAAGACCATACTGACGATCCTAGAAAATCCCATGGATGGAGGAGCCTGGCAGGCTACACTTCACTGGGCCACAAAGAGTCAGACACGACTGAGCAACTAACACACACATACACATACACACACACACACACACACACACACACACACACACACACACACACACTGACAGCATGGCAGCAAAGGAGTCTCAAATGTTAAGAACACACATTTGGACTCAGTGGGAGAAGGCAAGGGTGGGATGATTTGAGAGAATAGGATTGAAACATGGACATTATCATATGTAATGTAGATGACCAGAGCAAGTTTGATGCATGAAGCAAGGCACCAAAGCCAGTGCTATGGGACAACCCAGAGGACTAGGGTGGGAAGAGAAATGGGAAAGGGGTTCAGGGTGAGGGTGACACATGTATACCTGTGGGCTGTTCATGTTAATGTATGGCAAAAACCATCACAAAACTGTAAAGTAATTATCCTACAATTAAAAGAGAAATAAAAAAATAAATCTATTGATAAGTAAAAAAAGAAAAATCCAGAAACCTGATTAAAAATGGGCAGATGACTGTAATAGACATTTTTCCAAAGAAGATATATAGATGGCCAACAAGCACATGAAAAGATGGTCAATGTTGCTAATCATCAGGGAAATGCTAATCAAAGCCATAACATCACCTCATCATCAGAATGGCTATCATCAAAAAGTCTACAAATAGGAGAACAAGATGGGAGAGGAGTTAGGTGGATGTGGAGCACCTCTCTCTCCATGGATACATCAAGAATACACCTTCAGACAAAGAAGTGCATGCAGAATACCAGCTGGAAGCAGACAGAGGTACCTGACCAGCGGAAAATAATATATAGAACAACACAAAACTTGAGATCAAAACTTGAGCCTTTGGAGTGGGAGCAATGACTCCAAGATCCTAGACAACCAGAGAACTAACACTAGGGAGTATCAAATAGTGAGAACTCTCACAAAGGAAACCACTTCAAAACAAGACCTGGCGTCACCCAACTACCAGTAGCACCCAGTGCAGGACACCTCATCCAAACAACAAACAAAACAAAAATACAAACTCGATCATCAACAGACAGGATTACCAACTCACTCAGCTTGGCCATCAGAGGAAAAACAAACAGCATAAATTCCACACTATACAAAGTTTACACAAACCACTGCACCAACCTTAGTGGGGCAGAAACCAAAAGAAAGAATTCAGCCTTGAAGCCTGGGAAAAGGAGACTTCAAACACAATAAGTTAAAAAAAAAAATAATGAAAAGGCAGAGAAATACTGCACAAATGAAGGAACAAACTAGATACACAGGAATCCAAATAAATGAAGAGGAGATAGGCAAACTACCTGAAAAAGAATTCAGAATGATAGTAAAAAAAAAAATGATCAAAAACTTTGAAAACAAAATGGGGAAAATGCAAGAATAAATTAACAAAGACCTAGAAGAATTAAAGAATAAACATACAGAGACAAACAACACAATTACTAAAATTAAAAGGCCACCTGATGTGAAGAGCTGACTCATTGGAAAAGACCTTGATGTTGGGAAAGGTTGAGGGCAGGAGGAGAAGGGGACGACAGAGGATGAGATGGTTGGATGGCATCACTGACTATATGGACATGGGTTTGGGTGGACGCTGGGAGTTGGTGATGGACAGGGAGGCCTGGCATGCTGCAGTTCATGGCATTGCAAAGAGTCGGACATGACTGAGCAACTGAACTGAACTGAATAACAGAATATCTGAAGCTGAAGAACAAATCAATGGTGGAAATAAATTCTAAAGAGCAGAACAAAGTAAAAAAAAATCAAAAGAACTGAGGATAGACTCAGAGACATCTAGGACAATATCAAACACAACAACATTCTAATTATAGGGATCCCAGAAGAAGAAGAGAAAAAGAAAGGGTATGAGAAAAATTTTGAAGAGATTTTAGAAAACAATTTCCTCTGCCTGGGAAAGGTAATAGTCAATCAAGTCCAACAGGAAAAGAGTCCCATACAGGATAAACCAAAGGAGGAACACACCAAGACACATACTAATCAAACTAACAAAGACTAAGCAAAGAAAGAATATTAAAAGCAGCAATGAAAAAAGCAACAAGTAACATACAAGGGAAACCCCATACATTTAACATCTGATCTTTCAGCAGAAACTCTGTAGGCCAGAAAGCAATGGCAAAATATATTTAATGTACTAAAAAGGAAAAGTCTGTAACCAAGATTACTCTACCCAGCAAGATTCTCATTCAAAATTGATGGAGAAATCAAAAGCTTTTCAGACAAGCAAAAGTTAAGAGAATTCAGTACCACCAAACCAGCTTTCCAACAAATGTTAAAGGGACTTATACAGTCTAGAAATATGAAGGAAGTAAAAGATCTACAAAATGAATCCCCAAACAATTAAGAAAACAGAAATAGGAACGTATATATCAAAAATAACTTTAAATGTAAATGGATTAAATGCTCCAACCAAAAGACACAGCCTGGCTGAATGGATACAAAAACAAGACCCATATACATGGTGTCTACAAGAAACTCACTCCAAACCTAAAGACACATAAAGACTGAAAGTGAGAGGATGGAAAAATATATCCCATGGAAATGGAAAGCAAAAAAAAGCTGGAGTAATAATCCTCGTATCAGACAAAATAGACCTTAAAATAAGAACTTTACAAGAGATAGGGAAGGACAGTACATAATGATCAGGAGAGAAATCCAAGAGGATGAAAAAACAATTGCAAATATCACTGCACCCAACATAGGAGCACCTTAATACATAAGACAAACACTAACAGACATGAAAGGAGAAATTGACAGTAATGCAATAATAGTAGGAGACTTTAGCACCCCACTAATACCAATGGACAGATCATCAAAACAGAAAATTAATAAGGAAACACAAGCCTTAAAATAATACATTAAATGAGATGGATCTCATTGATATCTTCAGGACGTTCTATCCAAATCCAGAAGAATACACCTTCTTCTCAAATGCACATGGATCATTCTCCAGGATATACCACATCTTGGATCACAAATCAAACCTTAGTAAATTTAAGAAAATTGAAATTGTGTCAAGCATCTTTTCCGAAGACAATGCTATGAGACTAGATATCAATTACAAGAAAAAAGACTGTAAAAAAATGAATACATGAGGATTAAACAGTACATTTATAAATAACCAACAGGTTACTGAATAAATCAAAAGGGAAAGTAAAAAATTTCTAGAAACAAATGACAATGAAAACACAACAACTCAAAACCTACGAAATGTAGTAAAACAGTCCTAAGAAGGAAGTTTAAAGTAATACAATCCTACCTCAAGAAACAAGAAGATCATCAACTGCCCCCCCCAAATTAGCAAAAGGAAAGAAATCATGAAGATAAGAGCAGAAATAAAAAGAAATGAAAGGAACAATAGTAAAGATTAATAAAACTGAAAGTTGGTTCTTTGAGAAGATAAACAAAATTGACAAACCTTTAGCCAGACTCATCAAGAAAAAAGAGAGAAGAATCAAATCAACAAATTTAGAAATGAAAAAGTAGAGGCTACAACAGGCAACGCAAAAATACAAAGGATTATAAGAGACTATTATGAATAACTATATGGCAATAAAATGGATAACCTGGAAGAAATGGACAGATTCTAAAGTTCTATTTTCCAAAACTGAAGCAGGGAGAAATAGAAATGATGAACAACCCAATTACAAGCACTGAAATTGAAGCTGTGATCAAAAATCTCCCAAAAAACAAAAGCCCAGGACCAGATGGCTTCACAGGAGAATTCAATCAAACATTTAGAAAAGAGCTAATGCCTATCCTTTTGAAATTTTTCAAAAAATTGCAGAGGAAGGAACACTTCCAAACTCATTATACAAGGCCACTATCACCCAGATAGGAAACGCAGACAAAGACAACACACAAACTACTGGCCAATATCACTGATGAACATAGATTCAAAAACCCTCAACAAAATTTTAGCAAACAGAATTCAACAATACATTAGAAAGCTCATACACCATGATTGAAAGTGAAAGTGAAGTTGCTCAGTCGTGTTCGACTCTTTGCGACCCCATGGACACCAGGCTCCTCCATCCATGGGATTTTCTAGGCAAGAGTACTGGAGTGAGTTGCCATTTCCTTCTCCAGAGAATTTTCCCAACCCAGGGATCGAACCCAGGTCTCCTGCATTGTAGACAGATGCTTTACCATCTGAGCCACCAGGGAAGTTGGGTTTATTCCAGAGATGCAAGGATTCTTCAGTATATGCAAATCAATCAATGTGACACACCATATTAACTAATTGAAAGAAAAAACCATATGATAATCTCAATAGATGCAGAAAAAGTCTTTGACAAAATTCAGCACCCATTTATGATTAAAAATCTTCAATAAATGGGCATAGGAGGAACCTACCTAAACATAGTAAAGGTCATATATGATAAGCCTACAGAAAACATTATTCTCAATGGTGAAAAACTGAAAGCATTTCCCCTAAGATCAGGAAAAAGACAAGGGTGTCCACTTTCACCACTATTATTCAACATAGTTTTGGAAGTCCTAGCTTCATCAATCAGAGAAGAAAAAGAAATAAAAGGAATCCAGATCAGAAAAGAAGTAAAGCTCTCACTGTTTGAAGATGACATGATACTGTACATAGAAAACCCTAAAGACACTGTCAGAAAATTACTAGAACTAATCAGCGAATTTAGCAAAGTCACAGGGTACAAAAATCAATACACAGAAATCACTTGCATTTCTATATACTAACAATGAAAAATTAGAAAGAGAAATTAAGGAATCAATCCCATTCACCATTGCAACAAAAAGAATAAAATATTTATTAGCCAATGGGAATTTGCTGTATGTCTCAGGAAACTCAAACAGGGGCTCTGTATCAACCTACAGGGGTGGGATGGGGAGGGAGATGGGAGGGAGGTTCAAAAGGTACACGATACTTGTATACCTATGGCTGATTCATGTTGAGGTTTGACAGATAACAAAATTCCGTAAAGCAATTATTCTTCAATTAAAAAAATAATTTTTTAAAAAAGAATAAAATATCTAGGAATAGACTTACCTAAGGAGACAAAAGAATTGTACACAGAAAATTATAAGACACTGATGAAAGAAATAAAAAATGACATAAACAGATGGAGAGATATTCCTTGTTCGTGAGTAGGAAGAATCAATATTGTGAAAATGACTATCCTGCCAAATGCAATCTACAGATTCAACGTGATCCCTATCAAATTACCAATGGCATTTTTCACAGAACTAGAACAAAAAATTTCACAATTCATATGGAAACACAAAAGACCCTTAATAACCAAAGTAGTCTTGAGAAAGAAGAATGGAACTGGAGGAATCCACCTTCCTGACTTCAGATTATACTACAAAACTACAGTCATCCAGACAGTATGGTTCTGGCACAGAAACAGAAATATAGACCAACAGAACAAAATAGAAAGCCCAGAAATAAACCCATGCACCTATGGGTACCTTAGTTTTGACAAGGGAGGCAAGAATATACAATGTGGCAAAGACAGCCTCTTCAATAAGTGGTGCTGGGAAAACTGGACAGCTACATGTAAAAGAATGAAATTAGAACACTTCGTAACACCATATAGAAAGATAAACTCAAAATGGACTAAAGACCTAAATATAAGACCAGAAACTATAAAACTCTTAAAGGAAAACATAGGCAGAACACTTTCTGATGTAAATCACAGCACCATCCTCTATGACCCACCTCCTAGAGTAATGGAAATAAAAACAAAAGTAAACAAGTGGAACCTGATTAAACTTAAAAGCTTTTGCACAGCAAAGGAAACTAAAAGCAATGTGAAAAGACAACCCTCAGAATGGGAGAAAATAATAGCAAATGAAACAACTGACAAAGGATTAATCTCTAAAATATACAAGCAGCTCATACAACTCAATACCAGAAAAACAAAGACGTCAATCAAAAAGTGGGGAAAAGAACTAAACAGACATTTCTTCAAAGAAGACATATAGATGGCTAACAAACACATGAAAAGATGCTCAACATTGCTCATTAATAGAGAAATGCAAATCAAAAATACAATGTGATAGCTCACACTGGTCAGAATGGCCATCATCAAAAAGTCTACAAACAATGCTGGAGAGGGTGTGGAGAAAAGGGAATCTTCTTGCACTGTTGGTGGGAATGTAAATTGATACAACCACTCTGGAAGATGGTATGGAGATTCCTTATAAAACTAGGGAAAAAACCACCATATGACCCAGCAACCCCACACCTAGGCATATACCCTGAGGAAACAAAAATTGAAAACAACACATGTGTCCCATTGTTTATTGCAGAACCATTTGCAACAGCTAGAACATGGAAGCAACCTAGATGTCCATCTATCGATGAATGGATAAAGAAGCATTGGTACATATACACAATGGAATCTTACTCAGCCATAAAATGGAATGCATATGAGTCAGTTCTAATAAGTTAGATAAGCCTAGAGCCTATTGTACAGAGTGAAGTAAGTCAGAAAGAGAAAGATAAATATTGTACACTAATGTGTGTGTGTGTGTGTCTATATATATATATATATATGGAATCTAAAAAATGATACTGAAGATTTTATGTGCAGGACAGCAATAGAGAAACAGACACAAAGAATAGACTTATGGACAGGGGGAGATGGGAGGAGAGGTTAAGGTGTATAGAGAGAGTAATATGGAAACTTACTTTACATATGTAAAATAGCCAACAGGAATTTGCTGTATGGCTCAGGAAACTCAAACAGGGACTCTGTATCAACCTAGAGGGGTGAGATGTGGAGGGAGATGGGAGAGAGGTTCAAAAAGGAGGAGATATATGTATACCTATAGCTGATTCATGCTGAAGTTTGAGAGAAAACATCAAAATTCTGTAAAGCAATTATCCCTCAATTAAAAAATAAATAAATTGTATATTTTTAAAAGTCTACAAATAACAAATGCTGGCAAGGATGTAGAGAAAAGGGATTCCTCATACACTGTTGATGGAGTGTATGAGGTGTAGGTCCTAGGAAAAAACAGTATGGGGTTTCTCGGAAAAGTAAAAGTAGAACTATCATCTGATCTAGCATTTCTACTGCTATAAAACAAAAATACTAATTCAGAAAGATACATACACCCTAATGTTCATAGCAGTATTAGTACAATAGACAAGACATGGAAGCAATCTAAGTGTCCATCAACAGATGAATGAAGATATATATAGATAGATAGATAGATAGATAGATAAACACATATATTTATAAATCATAAGAATTAAATTCTGCCCTTTGCAACAACATGGATGGACCTGGGGGCCTCCCAGGTGGTGCTAGTGGTAATGAACCCACCTGCCAATGCAGGAGATATTAGAGAACTGCGTTTGAACCCCCGGTCTGGAAGATCCCCTGGAAGAGGGCATGGCAATCCACACCAGTGTTCTTGCCTGGAGAATCCCACGGAGAGAGGATCCTGGTGGGCTATAGTCCATAAGGTCACAAATAGTCACACACTCCTGAATGACTTAGCACATGCATGCACAGATGTACCTAGAGGGTATTATGCCATATGGAGAAAGACAAGTACTGTATATTAGCACTTATAAATGGAATCTAAAATATAAAAGAAACAAATATATTAATATATAACAAAACAGAAACAGACTTACAGATATGGAGAACAAACTAGTGGTGATCAGTAGGGAGAAGGAAGGAGGGAGGTTCAAGATCAGTTCAGTCAGTTCAGTCACTCAGTTGTGTCCAACTCTTTGCGACCCCATGGACTGCAGCACACCAGGCCTCCCTGTTCATCACCTACTCCCAGAGCTTACTCAAACTCACTGTCCATTGAGTCAGTGATGTCATCCAACCATCTCATCCTCTGTCATCCCCTTCTCCTCCTGCCTTCAATCTTTCTCAGCATCAGGGTCTTTTCCAATGAGTTAGTTCTTCACATCAGGTGGCCAAAGTATTGGAGTCTCAGCTTGAGTATCAGTTCTTTCAATGAATATTTAGGACTGCTTTCCTTTAGGATGGACTGGTTTGATCTTGCATTCCAAGGGACTCTCTAGAGTCTTCTCCAACATCATAGTTCAAAAACATCAATACTTTGGCACTCACCTTTCTTTATAGTCCAACTCTCACATCTGTACATGACTACTGGAATAACCATAGCTTTGACTATATGGACCTTTGTTGGCAAAGTAATATCTCTGCTTTTTAATACACTGTCTAGGTTGGTCATAGCTTTTCTTCCAAGGAGCAAACATCCTTTAATTTCATGACTACAGTCACCATCTGCAGTGATTTGGGGACCCAAAAAGGTGCAGCTGGAAATTAAGAGACAGAAACTACTATGTGTAAAATAAATAAGCAACAAGTATGTATTGCACAACACAAGGAAATATAACCATTATTATATAATAACTGTAAAATATTCGTATCTATATATAATCTATAAACATATTGAATCCTATGTTCTACACTTAAGACTAATATAATATTGTAAATGAACTATACTTCAATTTAAAAATGAGAAAAAAGAATAAAAGTAAAGAGTTTACATTCTCAAGTCAGTAATTAGTTAATATGTGAAATGGTTTTGTTTTCCAAAAGAAATACTACTATGTAAATAAAATATAAGGAGAATGAAAAGAAACGAACAAACCAAAATATAAGCACTCTAGCAAATTCTGTGTCATGATTTTTGTTTTTGCATAAAAGAGAAAGAATATATTATGTGAATGGTTAAGAAGCAAGTGAGCAATCCAAGTAATATACACAAGGGCTCTTGTAGGAATAACTAATGAAAGTAAACCAACTACACACTTCATAGAAGTTTGCCAAGAGAAATGAAAAATAGCTCAGTGTGTCACATGAATGCATTTCTATAGCCCCAATAATTTGGAATATTTGGAAAGCTTATGTCTTTTCCAAATAATAAATGTCAACAAGTTTAATGAGGACCATCCTGAATTATATTAAGCACTGCCACTGATAGTACTCTGCTGAATGCAAATGAAAAAGGAAAATAATAAAACAAGGTAAATTTAAATTTGACCAAGTAAACCATAGTAATTATTTTAATTAAATTGTCAATAGATTTACAGTATTTTATGTTCTCTCAATATCAGCTTTACTGATAAAGGAAGTGTTGAATGCTATTAAGCATTCATGGAAAGCAGATGTAATCATTTTTAAATGGTGACCTCATTCTGAAAAAAAATCAGTGGCTACCTGTAATGACCTTAATTAAGTCACAAATATTAGGAAACATACAAATGTAGAATTAGAAAGTACTTCATATAACATGAAAGTCAAGATTGTTCTTTTTTAGATCAAGATATGTTTAATTCTTAATATATTCATGGTTTCAAAGGAAGAAAGTGAGAATAATCTGCCTGTATATTTGCTATTAGTTGATCATTTTGCTGCTAATAAAACTATGAAAAGCTTTTCTATGAAATGCTCTGGAGAACATAATATTACAAATTTTCTTCAGCTTCTCATTTTAACCATGGGAGGTATTACACAGACTTTTGCAAGATTATCACAGACTGCCGGGGTCAAGCCCCGGTGGATCCAGGGTAATTCGAAGCAGAGACAGAGTTGGCATCCTAGGAAAAAGCTATTTAATTAGAAACATAAAGAGAGATTAGAAAGGAATAGTGTAGTAAGAAAATTAGTGGAGAAAAAGGCTGAATAACTTGGTTTACATGGGATACCAATAAAGCTTCAAGACAAGAAGCTTGCACCACCTACGTAGGCCACCGGTGCCCACTTGAATAGCGGAGGGTGCCCTTCCTTGGGCTCCCTTTCGTGTGGATCTTAAAAGCCAGGGCAAAATTAGCAGGCTTGGTGAGCACCCAAGCTCCAGATGGAAATTTAGCCAGAAAAATGGAGAACAAGAAAGAACGACACAGGGGAATCAGTCTTTCCAGAAACTGATCAGTTTTCTTTATTTTCAGGTTTGCTTATATACATTTTGTTACACATAGAGACAAATGGAAATTTTACAGTCACACAGGGGTCGGCAGTCCTGACATTTATCAAAATCAGGTGCTTCATATAAATGTATACAAAAAGGTCTTAGGGGTTTTACATCATCGTCTGGCCATGAGGCCTGCTGACATTTTATGGTCCTTTCTTTTCTGATAATGGTCAGTCAACCAGAAACTTATTTTCCAGGGGTGATTTTTCTTAAACCAGGCACCACCGTCCGAAGGTACCAGATAAAGTTGCATTCCTATAGGGTGAGGGTGTAGTGGGTTACAATTAAGAAAGTAATTTACTTAGCCTAAGGTTTAACATGATTAATCTTAAAGGTTAATACTTATTTCTCCTATTTATGCTGGTTATATATTCATTAACATGTATAAGGGCAGGGGATTTAGCAGCAAACATTGGCCCAATAAATGAAAAACCCTTCACCAATGTGATTTTTATCTTTAGAAAAACCCAATGCTAACTAAGACTTTCAAAATACTCCAAACTCTCTGTGCTGTTTATGGTTGAGAGGTTGTAAACAATCATGTACATAGTAGCAAGAGTGTGGATAATCCTGTCACACAAGCTAGTCTGCCAGCAGAGAGGTTTGACCTGAGACACGCTTGTCACGCCCAGGAATTTTTATTAACTGGAGCTGTAGGTTAACTCCTTCTCCAAGAGAGGTGGGGGACAGCTCCCAGTAAAGTCAGAGGTGTAGGTGAGAGCATAAAGCAGTAAAGTAGGCAGACTCTGGTTTTGGGGGTAGATGCTCAGGAACAGGGGGTTTCCTGAGGCTCGATCCCGCCTTTGCGTATGCTGGAGCCTCCTTCCTCATGACATTTGCCATGGGTGGAGTTCCTCACACTGGCTCCCAGCAACAGACAAAATCTTTATTTAATAATTTGTCTGTTATTTGTATACCAGAGATACTTTGTAGGCCTAGTTGCAATGACAGAAGTGTCAGGGTACAGCTCAGAGTTCAACCTGGTGGTAGCTTTCCAAAGTATCTTTCTGAACTACCACACCAACGAATAGAATCTGTATCACATATCCTCAAAACCAATTTCATTTTCCTATCACTGCAGTTTGTTATCTTACAAGTAATATGAAAAGGCTCTTCTAGAATTACAGTATCTGGGATTGTCTCCAAAGACAGCCTCACGTTTCTGTAACCTGGAGTCTCTCTTTCAAGTTCAATTGTCTCTAGCATTGCCATTTCACCCAGATTTCTTTTCCATACTATATCCAATTTTCCCAATTTCTGCTAGTCCTCTAGTAGGACTATATGTCACTGAAAATTCCTGCTTGAGCTGAAGGTGATATAAATACTGGCATACTTCAGTTGACTGCAAAAAATGTTCTTGTTCCAAATGTACATTCATATTCTCCAGCCTGATTGAAAGTATTTAATTCTACCACAGTGTAAATTTCAGATGGCTCTAAGGAAACCTTTTGTATAAAGATAGTTGAAAATGAAATATTCTGAATATGATTTTGAAAAAATAAATCACTCATCTCTGAATCGTAAAACTTAGTTTTAACTTCAAATGTTGAGAAGAATGAAAATAAACACAATTTTCTTAAAAAAATATTTCCTCCCCACTGTTGAATAGATACTGAAACCACAGGAACAACTCTTCATATGGCTGTTACTTTCTCATGGATAACATCATCAATACAAAAATTGGATGCAAATTCTTCCACAGTAGCCAGGGAGACTGATAGGTGTAAAAGTTGAATATTTGTCTGAAGGCTAGTGTTTGTAATATGAGTTTTACAACTTAATTGAAATTTCTGGGAATTCTCACATAAGTAGAATTATTTATCCTCTCAAAACATAGTTCTAAGGATTTATGATGAATTCAATCTTTCCCCCATTTATTGACATTGCTAGTGGAGGGTCACCTGTCATGAGTTGGTTAGAGAAATTACCAGGTGAATTACTATCTTCACATGTGACTGAAAAGTTGGTGAACCAATTATGGTTAGTAGACAGAATCATTTTGAATGTCAGAAAGATCTCCTGTAGGGATGAATTGCTTTCCACTTGACCACGATTTTGCCCCAATGTCTTAAAAAAGCAATTGGGATTTAGTTTTAATCAGGTATCAGGATGACAGACACAGAGACAACTGCTCTTGAAAGAATTGTTTATTACTTTTGACCTAAAATAAACTTCCAGCTATTACTCCAGGCAAAATGTGTTTATTTAGGATCAGCAAAGAGTTACCTACAAGACCTTCTAGAACTAACACCCCAAAAAGATGTCCTTTTCATTATAGGGGACTGGAATGCAAAAGTAGGAAGTCAAGAAACACCTGGAGTAACAGACAAATTTGGCCTTGAATGAATGAAGCAGGGCAAAGGCTAATAGAGTTCTGCCAAGAAAATGCACTGGTCATAGCAAACACCCTCTTCCAACAATACAAGAGAAGATTCTACACATGGACATCACCAGATGGTCAACACCGAAATCAGATTGATTATATTCTTTGCAGCCAAAGATGGAGAAGCTCTATACAGTCAGCAAAAACAAGACCAGGAGCTGACTGTGGCTACTGTATGCAGGTCAGGAAGCAACAGTTAGAACTGGACATGGAACAACAGACTGGTTCCAAGTAGAAAAAGGAGTATGTCAAGGCTGTATATTGTCACCCTGCTTATTTAACTTCTATGCAGAGTACATCATGAGAAATGCTGGACTGGAAGAAACGCAAGCTGTAATCAAGATTGCTGGGAGGGATTGGGTGCAGGAGAAGAAGGGGACGACCGAGGATGAGATGGCTGGATGGCATCGCGGACTCGATGGACGTGAGTCTGAGTGAACTCCGGGAGATGGTGATGAACAGGGAGGCCTGGCGTGCTGCGATTCATGGGGTCGCAAAGAGTCGGACACGACTGAGCGACTGAACTGAAGGCGATCAAGGGGCTTCCCTGGTGGCTCAGAGGTTAAAGCGTCTGCCTGCAATGCGGGAGACCTGGGTTCGATCCCTGGGTCGGGAAGATCCCCTGGAGAAGGAAATGGCAACCCACTCCAGTATTCTTGCCTGGAGAATCCCATGGACTGAGGAGCCTGGTGGGCTACAGTCCACAGGGTTGCAAAGAGTCAGACACGACTGAGTGACTTCACTTCACTTAAGGAGATCAAACCAGTCAATCCTAAAGGAAATCAACCCTGAATATTCACTGGAAGTACTGATGGTGATGCTGAAGCTCCAATACTCTGGCCACCTGATGCAAAGAGCCAAGTTATTTGGGAAAGACCCTGATGTTGGGAAAGATTGAGGACAGGAGGTGAAGGGGGTGACAGAGGATGAGATGGTTGGATCGCATCATCAACTCAACAGACGTGAGTTTGAGCAAACTCTGAGAGATAGTGGAGTACAGGAAAGCCTGATATGCTGCAGTCCATGGGGAAGCAAAGAGCTGGACACAACTTAGAATCTGAACAAGAACAAATGAAACAGACCAAAACCCAAAGAGTAGTTTTCTAAACCGTTTATATTATCTTCCAGTGGATGTTTTGAAAGGACCAACCTCTGAGTGAAGAACCAGAGTGTGAACAACAGAGGGTAGCAGTCTCCTCCTGGATGCACTTACTTGAATAAAGAAGTGATTTGCTCAAGGGCAGACATGTTCAGAAGAATCTATGTAAGGACATTGAAGTGAATGATACCTTTCATTAGTCCTCGGATGATGTGCAGAGAAAGGACACAGTAAACAAGACAAACCATCTGCTGGCTCTTCCTGCCAGTTCTTTTTGAAATGTTCTAAAAAAGGTTTATCTTTATTAGCTACAGCTAATGGCATCTCTGAAAGACTCAGAAGCACCTTAAATACCCATGTAATTTGTGCCAAATTACACCCTTAAGTAACTTTATTAATGCATAATAGCCATATAGAAAAGAATGCAAACCTTAAACCGCAGGTTGATAGGTTTTCATAAACTGAACATAGGCCAGCGTTGGTAGCATCCAGCCCTAGAAATAGAACACTGCCCGAGTGCAGAAGCCACCTGCATTTCCAGTCACTGGTACCTGCAGCCTCCACCCCAAAGAGCAGCAACTGCCCTGGCATCTAACATAGGTTACTTTTACAAGTTTTTAAGCTTTGTACAAGCTGAGTTACAGGGAAGGCATTTGGGTTGGGCTTTTCATATTCATTCACTCTGAATGTGAGATTCATCCATGTCATTGCACACGGTTGTAATCTGTTCGTTCTAGTAGCCGTATTGTGTGACTGCCACCATTTTTCTGCTCTTGTGTTGGTAGACATTGTAGTTTATTTCCGGTGTTGGTCTGTTAGGAGTGTTGTTGCTTTGAATATTCATGAGCATGTTTTTTGCTGACCGTTTGTCCACGTCTGTTGGAAGAGAAGTTGCTGTGATAGAGCAGGTTCACGTTGAGGCTTGGTGAGTATACAAATTTATGCTCCCCCAGGAGCGCCCGCAAGTGTCAGTTGCTCCATCTCTCTGCCGACACTTGTTTTTATTCTTGTTTGAGCCACTCTGATGTCTATGGAGTAGTCGTTGGTTTCCCTGATAACCAGGGACATTAAACTCCTTTTTATTTATTAACTATTGACTCTTGCCATTTGTGAATTGTCATTAAGTCTTAACCTACATTTTTTTTAAGATTGTCTGCCTTTTTGTGGTGATTTGTAGGCATTCTTTATATCTTCTGAGTAAAATCCTGCTTTAATTATTTTCACTTGTTTTTTTAACTGAGTCTACACTAATCCAGCTCTTTAGTATAAATTCCTTTGTTCTTTACAGAGCATTTTGATTTCTTTACAATGCCAGTAGGTTCATCCACGTTGCTGTAAATGGCATTATTTTGGCTGAGTAATATTCCATCGTGTATATGTACCACATCTTCTTTATCCATTCCTCTGTCAGTGGACATTTAGGTTGCTTCCATGTCTTGGCTGTTGTAAATGGTGCTGCAGTGAACATTGGAGGGCATGTGTTTTTTTCAAATTATGATTTTCTCTGGGTATATGCCCAGGACTAGGATTGCTGGGTCATATGGTAGTTCTATTTTTAGTTTTTTAAGGAACCTCCATACTGTACCAGTTTACATACTCACCAACAGTGTAGGAGGGTTCCCTTTTCCCCACACCCTCGCTAGCATTTATTGTTTGTAGACTTTTTGATGATAGCCATTCTGACTGGTGTTAAGTAATACCTCATTGTAGTTTTGATTTGCATTCTCTAATAATTAGTTATGTTGAGGATCTTTTCATGTGCTTTTTGGCCATCTGTATGTCTTCTTTGAAGAAATGTCTAGATCTCCTGGCCATTTTTTCATGGGGTTATTTGGGTTTTCTGATATTGAGCTGCGTGAGCTGTTTGTATGCGTTGGGGATTAATCCCTCATCAGTTGCTTCATTTGCACATCTTTTCTCCCATTCTGAGGGTTGTCTTTTGTTATGTTTATGGTTTCCTTTGCTGTGCAAAAGCATTTCAGTTTAATTAGATCCCTTTTATTTATTTTTGTTTTTATTTTCACTACTCTAGCAGGTGGATCAAAAAAGATCTTGCTGCAATTCGCGTCAAAGAGTGTTCTGCCTATGTTTTCCTCTAAGAGTTTTTTAGTGCTTGTCCTTACATTTAGGTCTTTAATACATTTTGAGTTTTTGTGTATGGTATTGGAGAAGGAAATGGCAACCCACTCCCGTATCCTTGCCTGGAGAATCCCATGGACAGAGGAGCCTGGCAGGCTACAGTCCATAGAGTCGCAAAGAGTCAGACACAACTAAAGTGACTTAACACATGGTGTTAGGGAATATTCTAACTTCGTCCTTTTACGTGTAGTTGTCCAGTTTTCCTAGCACTACTTATAAAAGAGACTGTTTTTTCTCCATTGTGTGTTCTTACCTCCTTTGTCATAGGTTAAGGACCATAGGAGCGTGGTTTATCTCTGGGCTTTCTGTCTTGTTCCATTGATCTACGTGATGTTTTGTGCCAGTACCATCCTGTTTTTTTTTTAATTATTTATTATGTTTTTATTGGACTATAGTTGTATTACAATGTTGTGTTTGTTAGTACCATACTGTTTTGATTACTGTAGCTTTGTTGTACTACTATTAACATTTTTTAAAAAATTCAATCAAAAATTCTTACTTCATTGATCTTTGAAGTGATCAGGCCACAATAACAGAACTACTTTGAAAGCTGCTTCTCACAGAGAAGTCCTGGATTCACTGGCAAAAGTATTGGCTTGGATTAAAATAACCTGTATTTGCTTAAAATTTTATTAACATTCTAGCATTGTTACCTTTTCACCATAGGATTACATTTCTTCAGTGAGTTCTGATATCAAGTAAGTTGTACGTGTGCCATGCCACAGTAACTGTGCCGCGTCAAGACTTAAGACACGTGGCAATGGTCACAAAAATCTCCAGCTCCAAGGTTCAGGGATTGGAATATATTATCAGCAATAATGTGACTGAGTTTTTAAAATGTTTTTGGAGTGCTTTAATATTAAATGAGAGAAATTTGTGGGATCTTGGTTGGCTTCATCTCTGCCTCCTCCGTGGTGCTCAGCACAGACCTATAAATGTAGAAATTTGTTGACATAAATCTTAACAAGCTCAGGAATTCTGTGAAATATTCCTTCACTAACTGTTTTGAGCCCTACTCTCAAATTAATAATGACATCAGGGGTTCTCTGGTGGCTCAGCAGTAAAGAACCCTTCTGCCAGTGCAGGAGACGTGGGTTCGATCCCTGGGTTGGAAAGATCCTCTGGAGAAGGAAATGGCAACCCACTCCAGTATTCTTGCCTGGAGAATCCCATGGACAGAGGAGCTTGGCGTGCTGCAGCCCCAGTCAGACAGGACTGAGCAACCAAACAACACCACATAGGGTTCAGTAGGCCCCACTAAATTCCGTAATTCCTGAATTGACTTTGAGGAAAATGTTTACCACTGAAAAAGTGATCTTTATAGATGGTAAAGGGCACAGAGGCAGCATTAGGTGACACAGGCTCACTTCTCATGCCAGGGCAGCCTGTGGGTGGACCCGGAGATTAGGGGCTTCCCAGGGAACTGAGAATGAGCAGGGCCTGAGTCTGAGGCTGCCTTATGCCCCACTCTCAGGACCTTGATTAACCTCGAGAAACATTCCAGCTCCCTATCGGGTAGGAATCCAAGACTCCCTCCGCGCACACCAGGCTCCAGGGAAGTCCGTGGCTGGCAGCCTAGAGGTGAGAGCCGTTTCAGTTTCTAGGGCCTAAATTCACTAATGCAAATGTAATGTGTTTACAACATAATCCCAGGGTCTACGGGTTTGTGATAATTCAAACAATGCAAGTATTCAAAGTACTGAAGCCTCAGAAAGGTTGTTTTCTTACTGTTTAAAAAAAAATTGTTTTGTTGTTTTACGATAAAGTAACCTGCTCAGCTGATAAAGAATCTACCTGCATTGCAGGAGACCTGGGTTCGATCCCTGGGTTGGGAAGATCCCCTGGAGATGGGAAAAGCCACCCACTCCAGTATTCTGGCCTGGAGAATTCCATGGACTGTATAGTCCGTGGGGTCGCAAAGAGTCAGGCTTAACTGAGCAACTTTCACTTTCACCCTGCAGTGATAAACGTTCCAATCTGACTACGCTAGATGACAGATTGAGTTAGATACATGCTTGTAGTCACCGTGCGTGCGATGGCCGTGGCTGCAGCGTCATGCTCACGTACTGTGCTGATGACTCGGAGCCAGAAGTGGCTGCTGCTAAAACAGTGGCTCATTTTCATGGTGAAAAGAATAAAACTCCCAAAGATGCAACTTGTGTTCATTTGTGCCAGAAGTACCTTGTTTTTTAAATGGAGTTAAATTTAAACTCAGATCATTATAAACAGGCTTGTCTAGAATACTCAAAGTCCACGCAGCTTAGGAAGATTCTTTGTGTGGGATGTTTGCACAAGCTCCAAGGCCCTCATCTTTGGCCCTGCCCACGAATGCCGGCAGTCAGCCCCAACCAGAAATGTTCCCGCCAGTTACCAAGTCACCTAGGGTTGTACCACTGTTTGTGGTATGTTCCTGGTACACTAGTGAGCCTTCTGCTCACACTGATTTGGGAAATACAAGCAGAAATCAAACTAGTGAGTTGCACATCTACCGTATTTGGCAGAACATCACATCACGAACTTGTTTTCTCACGTGATTCATATGATTGTAGCAATTTTTGTTCCCATTTCCAGTTCATAAGACCTATGATTTCTGCACATACTTGCCAGCATGTTGATTCTTCAGATTTATACCGGTTGTATCGGTGTCAAATAGTATCTTATGGTTTTCATTTACGTTAACTTATTATTAATGAGATTAAGTTTTTTGGTATGCTTTTTAGTGTTTTGAGCTTCCTTTTCTTCTGGTCTCTTTTCTTAAAGCTGTTTATATTCTTTGCCTACATTTCTGTTGGTTGCCTTCGTTTTTATTGATTTGTACTGGTTCTTTATATGTTATGCCTACTAATCCTTTGTCTTGTTTTGACATTGAAATCATCTATTTTATAACTTTTCACTTTGTTTATGGTATTTTTGTTTTACAGATTTTATAATATAGTAAGACTTTGCAGTCTCATGATGTCATCCTGACTTGTGCTGTCAAGTCCACATGAAATTTATTTTTCTAGATGGTATATGGTATAGATACAGTTGTATTATTTTTTCCATTTCATTAACTTTTTCACTTTCACACATACATGTTTCTGGGCTCTGCATTCATTTCTGTTGATCTGTTATCAAATAGACCACCACTAGTACATTGTGTATACAATCATTTTTTTTTTTTAAGTTGTGTTGATTTCTCAAGAACAGAGTTATGAACTGACACTTGCTATTTTTCTTTAATGTGCTCTACAGTTGACAGAAAGGGCTCACAGTTTGAAGTGGCCTCTATAGTTTCAGTGGTCATTCAGTTCTTCCTTTGTTTTCTTCCTTAGGTCATTTCAGTTAGAATCTTTTGTATACTTGTGATGAAGTTGCCATTTCATCCAGAAGTGTCTCTGCCTCCTGTTTTTAATTGGAAATATTTTTAGTTTAAAGCTAGAAGAAATCCAGTTACAGTGTCAAATCTTGAAACAAATTTCTGTTATTGTTTAAAATTGTACTAGGCGTTTTATTTTCCTTACATTCTAAACATCGTACATTTCCTCCATTTTATTGAAATCTTTGAATTGGAATCACATCTTTGAAGGAGCATCACTTAAAACCATGTGTTACTATACAAAATATAAATTTAGGTCAGTGGGATGGGATTCAAAGCTTATAAATGGATATGATTATAAGCTTGTGCCTTTCAAGAAGTTGTTACAACCTTCATTACAGTTAACTAACTAATGGTATATATAAAAAATTAGATATGCTCTTCATGCATAACCAGAAAACCCTAATTAACAAAACTGTTACTAAGACAGCTGCTGATACTACCATGACCATTATAACCACCAATGCCACCACCTCCATTTATGAGTGCTGACTGTGTGCCAGGGACTCTCTTCTTCTTTTAAGTTACTTGAGGCTCATGGTAACCCTACGAAAGTACCACGTGCCATAAGTATATATGGAAACTAAAACTAGAGAGGGATCAGGTCACTGGCATAAGCTTAGAGCTTTAATTAAATTCAAGTCCCTCTGATTCCAAATCGAACATAACAAGAATGCATGATGCCTAAGGGAAAATATTGATGGCAGTTGCAAGATCTCGGAGAAACGGGCATGAATGGGGTGCCAGTGCCTCTTCATTCATGCTTTCTGATCCTCACTGCAGCTGTAGGTAATGACTTTGGATTCTCACCTGGGCCTCCACTGTTGCCATTTCCCCCAGTCAGCACTCAGAGTTATCTCAGATACTCCTGAGTGTCAACTTCTCTGGGAAGTCTCTAACTTCTCAATTTCTCTCCCCACATAAACACACCTTGTATTGTTCCTGTTGTGACACTTACAACATTACATTGCAATTGCTTGTTCATCTGCCTTTGTCCCCCTTCAGATCCCTCCCCCCTATTTTTTGGCCACATGTGGCATGGGGATCTTAGTTCTGACCAGGAATCATACCCCATGCAGTGGAAGCTCAGAGTCTTAACCACTGGACCACCTGGGAAGTCCCCCAGGTTTACTTGTTCATTGGAGAAACTTCATAAAGTGCCCAGTTGTGCCCCTGCCCTTAAAGCTAAGTTATTAGAAAAGTAACTGAATATTGAATCAATTTCAATTCTTTGAAAGCACAACTTTATAAGCTCTGGAGTTTAGATGCCAAATAGAAAAAGCTCAAAAAGATACTAAAAAGAAAAAATAGAAGCAAAATAAACAGGGAAACTGTAGTCTGAAGGAAAAAATGTGATGAGTTAAAGTGTTTATTACATAAAGAACTAGTAAAAATGGTAGGAAAAAATTATGAACCTCAAGAGCTGAGAAATGCTTTGACTAAGTAATCATCTGCTTAGTTTTCCAAGTTAGAAATCTGGATTTCATCCTCGTTTCTCCTTGTCTCTTCTTTCCAGTTCCTAAGTAACCACCAAGACTTGACAGCTTAGCCTCGCTTCATCTAGTTCATTAGTCTAAACTCAGTTGATATCCACATCTCTTGACAGTCTGTCTCTGCTTTCTTTCAGCCTCCTGTTTCACTACCCCGCCCCCCCCAACTGTGTTCTGTGCACCAGTATTCTGAAACCACTTTGGGTTCCCATCGCATCCCAGCACTTTTGTATTAATATATGCTGGGTTCCTTCACGTCTATTTCCGTTCTAATGGAAAACATTTTCAAATATTTTAATCATGTGCATCGTCCTCTCTCCCGGGTTAGCATCAGTAGATTCTTTATCATGGCATCACATGCCCAGAGACAGCCAGAAGACTGTTTCATACTGACTGCCCTTTCATTCACCTTGAAATACACCATTCGGCACCATTCAGGTACTCTGCGTTGCCTCCAGGTCCACGATGAAATGTCTTCCCCTGTTGAATCCTAGACCCTTCCAACTGTGTTAATTCCCTTGGTGACAGCCAGCTCTACCAAGTGATTCTGTTTCACAGGAATGGTGGTTGGGGGCATAAATGAAAGTGGTCCTGATGCGCAAATTGAAACTTCACAGTGAACCCTAGTTATAGCTCCCTTAACCTGGTTCAGGACCCTGACGCCAAGTTTCCACCTGTTCTCAAATATAGACAAAGACAGCAAGCCTACACAGCACTTAAAAAAAAAAAAAAGGCTTTGATTCTTAAGGTGTTACATTTTCCATTTATTGTAGTCTCTCTGTTGAGAAAAAGGCCCCAGATCCTGATGAAACTTTCTTAAAAACTGTTATTAGCTGGTTATGAGCTCCATCTGTCCCTAGGAGAAGAAAAAAAAAATCCTGACACAGTGATGTCATTTTGCGAGAGTTTTCCCTTGGGCCTCCTTTAACACCAAGAAGCTAAAGGGCAGTTGATTTAAGAAACGTGTTTAGCATAATGGACAGACTTGATAATCCTCTGAAAACATTAGCAGTACTGGTCTGTGCTGGAGATGCTAGGCAAGCAGGCTTGAAAAAGGCCCATTTCTTATTTATTATATCATAGCTGCCTGCCTGCTGCCTCCATGACAAGGATTATAAAGCACATGGATCCCCTGATAGCCTTTGTAGTTGACTCACAGAGAGTAGAATCCGAGTTTGATGGGATAGGTGCAGAACAAAGACACAAATGAGAGGCAGAGAATGTGGGCTTCCTTGGTATTCAAAGATAGAAGGGCCAGAACGAAGGTTTTCTGGGTTCTCAACAACTACTCTTCGAATCTGTACTTTAGAAAAGACATTTTTTGCGTGTGATAGTTGTCTGAACCCTCATGTGTCTTCTAAAGCAGTGTTTATTGCTGTCATAGGCGCGGCTCTATAGACATCTACGGTACATACCTTGGATTTACTGTGAAGATTTAAAGAAATCCATTAACTTGGGCTTATTAAACAGTTTAGCAGGAACAGGCTGGTGGTTCTGGGTGTAGTGATGTTCAAGTTGGCCTGAAATAAAACTTTGGAGATTAGGTGACCATATTCTGTCTAGAGCCCTAACATGTTTTACCACAAAGTTCTTTTTTTTTTTTCAATTCCAATAATATTTTTATACCAGCAATGAAAGAGCACTTTACACATCTAAACTTTGCTAAAGATAGTAATGCCGTCCTCCGTCCAGACAGCTCGCAGTCTCGTCCCCACGAAGCGGCGTTAGAACTCAGTAGTGACTTCACCAGTTCCTGCTGCCAGTGTGACCTCGTTTTCGACTGATAGAACCTGTGCAGCAGGGGGTCGTTAAAGGAAAACAGTTGTCGACAGAAGGCCCATCCATCTCTCCAGCCCCACACAGTATTTCCAGTCTCACATCATAAAAGCTGTGCCCCTTTATGTTGCTTGTTTATGGAATACTTTTTAAACAATTTATATACAAATATTAAAGGTTACTTTCCATTTACAGTTATTATAACATATTGACTCTACTCCCCCTATGGTATAGTACATCCTTAGGCCTACTGTACACGCAGTAATTTTGTGCCTTGGCCTCCCCCTCCTCTGTATTGCCCTCGTCTCTCCCCACTGGGAGCCACTAGTTTGTTCTCCATATCTGGGAGTCTGCTTCTTTGTTTGTTGTACTTTTTAGATTCCAAGAGTAAGTGATATCATACAGTATTTGTCTTTCTCTGACTTATTTCAGTTAGCATAATGCCCATCGAGTGCTTCCAAGTTGCTGCAAATGGCAATATTTTCCTTCTTTTTTATGGCTTAGTAGTATTCCATTATTTGCATACAGTCTCTATCTATTCATAGCCAAGATACGCTTCCAAATCTTGGCTACTGTAAATAACACGTTTACTTTTTATTTGAAATATCTTTTTGCATATCATCATATGCGAATGATATGACCAGTAGGGGTTAATAGCCAACATATATAAACAGCTAGTATAACTCAACATAAAAAAAAATCAATCTGACTAAAAACATGGGCTGAAGAATTATATAGATATTTTTCCAAAGGGGAAACAGATGGCCAACAGACCCTTGAAAAGATGCTCAGCATCACTAATTATCAGGGAAGTACAAATCAGAAGCATGATGAGACACCACCTCACACCTGTCAGAATGGCCATCATCAAAACAATACAGATAACAAATATTGGTGAGGATGTGGAGAAAAAGGAACCCTTCTACACTGTTGGTGTGAATGTGAATTGGTACAGCCACTGGACAACAGTACAGTAGTTTCTCAAAAAACTAACAATGGAATCATTTGTAACAGGAAACACAGACAGCCTGGAAAAAAATTTTGGTCTGACAGTGTTTGTAAAAATGCTGATTTTTGATTAAGAAGCATTTGAAGGGTATGGTATACACTCTGGTAAGGGCCAGTGTGCCCAGTGGGAGAACTCGGTGTTTACTCGGGTGTCACCCCGGTCTATGAGCTAGAGTTTATGAGTGCATGCTCAGTCATGTCCGATTCTTTACGACCCCATGGACTGTAACCTGATTGGCTCCTCTGTCCATAGGATTTCCCAGGCAAGAATACTGGATTGGGTTACCACTTCATCATCCAGGGGATCTTCCCAACCCAGGGATTGAAGTGGTGTCTCTTGCATCTCCTGCATTGGCAAGCAGATTTTTTACCGCTGAGCTACCTGGGAAGCCCAGGCTAGAGTTCACTCTCCCAAAATAGCTAATATTCCTTGTTATATAGAGAAGAATTGGGACCAGTGAGGACTTGGATCCTTCGTCTACAGTCAGACAAAAGTTACTGGCGTTTGTATGAAAACAAGCTAGAATTCTTGCTGTTTAGTAAATTCTGTTTGCTTCATATTCCTCAGCCTGTTTTTTCTTTCTTTTCTTTAAATCATGTGCTTTTTTAGAAATACGCATGGAAAAAACTTTGCATCCTCTTTAATCCTTGAAACAAATTCATGCAATGCTAATTTTACATATTTTTTTTCTGGCCTATCACTTCTCCTATTCCAGAAATTCTAAAATAATTCCCTGAAGGGAACATGTCCTTCAGCCCTGATTGCAGTTGAAAAATGCTTGAGCAGATGTACTGTATGTGAAGGAATCATTCCTCCTTAACTGATACAGTTGTGATTTAAGCAAGTGAAGTGAAAATCCCAAGATTTACATAGGAAAAAAAAAAAGGCACAATTATATGGAAATTGTGTTGTTATTCAGTCACTAAGTCCTTAATGTCTGACTCTTTGTGATCCCATGAACTACAGCATGTCAGGCATCCCAGAGTTTGCTCAAATTCATGTCCATTGAGTCAGTGGTGCTATATGGAGATTATAACAGTGTAAATTATGTGTGCCAATAGAGGAAGGACTAAAAAGGGAAATACATCAAATGAATATAGTGACAGTATTAGAATGGTGTTACATGAGGATATGGTGGTTTGTTTTATTTATTTTTTTCAAATTTTTTTTTTTTTTTGGCTGCACTGGGTCTTAGTTGTGGTATGTGCGATCTTTAGTTGTGTCATGCAAATTCGTAGTTGCAGCTTGTGGGATCTAGTTCCCTGACCAGGGATCAAACCCTGACTCCCTGCAATGAGAGCAAAGAGTATTAGCCACTGGACCACCAGGGAAGTCCCTGTTTGTTTGTTTTAATTGTATCTGATGGCATCATTTTTAAAACAGAAAGCTTGTTTTAAAATGTGTTTTATATAAAGTTCTATACTTAATAATTATCTGATAGTGCAACAAGAAATTCTGAAAGTGAGTTTTAAATCATTTTATTGTGATTCACCCAAATAACTCAATGACTGTCATTGGAGCATAATCTTTTCCTTAAAGTCTTAATCTTGACTAGAAATACTGTAGTATTGACTTTTTGTTTTTCTGTTTTTAGGGGAGTTGCAATCATGTTCACAAATCTGGGCATATTTAAGTAGCAAGAACAGCAAAAATGTAAACCAGAAGGTTTTAAAGAGACAGTGTTCAGAATATAGTGACCATCTGCAGCCTGCTGCCCTGGTGACACAGAGGAGAGACCAGCATTTATCTTTTCCTTGAAACCATGTGCTATCTGAGCAGGAAGGAAGTGCCTGCTTGCCAGAGGTCAGAGCAGGATGGATGAGGTTTGAGGGGGAGTATTTACTGTGAGGTTGTCCTCACCCCCTGTATTCATGGCAGATGTTGTTCTTTCTGGTAAACTTGATGGAGATTTGGGCAGACCCGGGTCTGCCGTGGTACGTGAGGGATGTTAGCAAGAAGCCATGGCCAGGCATAGATGTCTCTGTGTGCTGGGCCAAGACGCACAGAAATAAGAAGTGTAGACCTTGACCAAGGAAATGAACCGGCGGCACCTTGGAGACAACAGTCTGAAGAGGGTCCCCTGCACAGGAAAGTTCTAGCAGTCATGTCATGAGTTAAAGTCAAAGGAGCTAATGAGGTTTAGTGTGAGACAGAAAGGAATTAAAAGGGCATGACAGATACCTCTGAAACCCAAAGGGTAGTTGGTAAAAGTGGAAGAAGCACATTTTCTGTGGACCTTTGAGGAATGGAACTCAGAACAGTGTGTAGAGATGGGGGAGACCTGTTCCAGCCCAATGTGAAGAAGGTGTTCCTATAGCTGGAGTGACCCTGTAATGTAGTGGGGAGAGTGATGCCTGGAGACTTTCAGGAGGGGCAGCTGGAGGGGGCTTTTCACCCTGTATGATCACTCAGAGACCTCTGCCACCTTCTGGGCTTGTGTGTCAGAAAGCTCTGCTTGAGTTCCCTCCTCCAGGATGGGTGGTCCATGGTGTGGCATCCCAGCACCCTGTACCTTTACATCCATTTGTCAGCCAACAGCAGCAGAGTTGTTTCTTTTCCATACTTGTCTCTAAACTGGAGATGGAGAAGCAGAATGCTGCTTGAATATCCCTGCCCCTTCCACCTGTGTCACTTTCTCCTAAAACAGGTGGCCTCTCCTTCCATGCCCTCTTTAATGTTTACCTTATGGACAGGAGGGAGAAGGCAATGGCACCCCACTCCAGTACTCTTGCCTGGAAAATCCCATGGACAGAGGAGCCTGGCAGGCTGCAGTCCATGAGGTCGCTAAGAGTTGGACACAACTGAGCAACTTCACTTTCACTTTTCACTTTCATGCATTGGATAAGGAAATGGCAACCCACTCCAGTGTTCTTGCTTGGAGAATCCCAGGGACGGGGGAGCCACTTGGGCTGCCGCCTATGGGGTTGCACAGAGTCGGACACGACTGAAGTGACTTAGCAGCATGGACAGGGAGGCCTGGCGTGCTGCGATTCATGGGGTCGCAAAGAGTCAGATGTGACTGAGTGGCTGAACTGAACTGAACTGAAACCAGAAGCACAAAAATGGCCCTTCCATTTGTTTCTTAAAGTGAAAGTTCAGTCATGTCTGACTCTTTGCTACCCCATGGACTATACAGTCCATGGAATTCTCCAGGCCAGAATACTGGAGTGGGTAGCCTTTCCCTTCTCCAGGGGATCTTCCCAACCCAGGAATTGAACCCAGGTCTCCCGCATTGCAGGTGGATTCTTTACCAGCTGAACCACAAGGGAAGCCCAAGAATACTGGAGTGGGTAGCCTATCCCTTCTCCAGCAGATCTTCCCACGTTGCAGGTGGATTCTCTACCAGCTGAGCTATCAGGGAAGCCCATGTGTTTCTTAATTTGTTCTAAAGTGTTGTCTGCTCTTACTCGGGATGTGAGGTTCAGTATGACCCCTTCATCTCACTTTTGGAGGCATTCTCTCTGTTCCTATCTGTTCAAAGACAAGTATGTATCCCCTAGAGCAGGGGTCCCCAACCTTTTTGGCACCAGGGACCAGTGTCATGGAAGACAGTTTTTTCACAGACTGGGGGTGTGGGGATGATTTCAGGATGATTCAAGTACATTATGTTTATTGTGCACTTTATTTCTAGTCCGATGCCACCACCCGATCTGACAGGAGATACCAGTCAGTATGTAGCCCAGAGGGTGGAAACCCCTGCTCTAGAAGCTTATGCAACTCCCAGCTGGGAGCCTGAAGTGGATCAGGGCAGGAGAGGGGTGGGGTGAGGGGTAACTGATACTCTCGTCTGAAAGTCTCTAAAATTCTGTTTACCCACATGGAAGTCGATTTGGCAAAAGAGATTATTTCAGTAGAGACTCATCTTCATCAAATTAATGTATTTAAAAATTTTAGAGTTCCAATTTAAAAAGTAATTGATGTCTTCAAACATACATATCTGGACAGGATCACTGCTGTGGTCACAGTAGGTACGTTTTAGCCTGATTTCTTAAGTGTTTTTTATCTGTGACATATATGCTGGGTTGATGTTATTTTTCTAACATAAATTCAGAATTTGTCTTCTTCTATTGACTCCATGGGTCTTTTCCTCCCTGCAGGAATCGGAGGCCTTCAGGACTTCGTGCTGAAGTCGGCCACACTGTGTACCTCACCATCCTGCCCCCCGTTCATACCTCTCAACTTCGAAGCCACCCCTATTGTGAGGGTTGCCGTTGAACCGAAACACCCAAGTAAGATGACCTTGTTTTTAAAAGTGTGTGATGTTCATTACATTTTTTAAATGCGTGCATTTAATGCTTGGTTTCTCCTGGTTTGTTTCAGTAGTAGACTGTGAATTTTCCTGGAGGTACATAACAGGGGTATATAACTTACACAGCCATAAGGCCATACAGACCACCACCATTTCCAAGGGAATCTAACCTCTATCTTAGGATCCTGGCGTCTTTAGGCACCTTTGCTACCCAGGGAGACTTTATCTTCTTCTTTATGGCAGAAACACGGTCGTCTTTGCATCCCCCAGAACCCTGGCACAGGGTCGTGTCTCAGCAAAGCTCATGTTTTATGTGACTGGTTCTTTAGAATCTTATACAAGACTGCTTGATTCAGAATTCACATCTGCTCCCCCGTGGGTGTGCTAGATCATCTGGCATTCCCTTTGTGTTTGGAAAGCACTCCCTGCCGCTTTCTGTCTGGCTGTGTGATACCCACACACACCAGGCCCTATAGTATTAATAACTAATACTTAAGTCTTCGGTTCCTGCCATGTGCCTGGCCAATCCTCACTGACTCTTGTACTTTACTTCCTGTGACTGTCACTCACGCCGTTCCCCGCGACTCTGCTGTTCCCAGTGTTCTGGGGTAGCCAGTGAAGTGTCTTCCAGACTGCTCTAGGGGAACCAGAGAGCAAACGTGTGATTTGCTCACAAACACAGATTTCTGTTGGCGTGTGTAGTAGCCTCACTGCCCCTGCATCTGTATATCCCCTCTCTCCTCAGAGCCGGGCCTTCAGAAAGCTTGTCTCTGCCCCAGGTTCTGAGACATATCCTAGCTACTGAAGATCCCAGAGACCCTTAACAGATGTATATGATGGTACAGGGAACCCCAAATGAACTTTTTGGCCAGCCCAATCATTTGTGATTGTGGTTTATAATTCTGTTAGTTACCTAGGACTGCCTAACGTGTTGCTGCAAAATCTGGTGACTTGAGAGAATAGTAACTACTTCTTTTTTATTTTGGCAATTCTTCTGGTCAGGAGTTCTGGAAGGGTTCAGTTAGGGGGTCTTATGCAGTTGTAGTTGTGTGTGACCACAGGCCGCAGCCATCTGAAGGTGTACCTGGACTTGGCAAGGTGGTTCACTCACAGGGCCTCACAAGTCGGTGCTCACTGGGGACCCGGGCTCCTCCCCAGGAACCTCTCCTCACGGCTGCTTGGTGATCCTGGAGTGCAGTGTGGTGACTGGCTTTTGCCAGGAGTCCAGGACACTAAAGCAGAAGCCTTCTGTGATCTGCCGTAGGAGTCCTGTACCAGTTCTGTAGTATTGTGTTCATCCAACGGGCCAGCCCGGTTCCCTGTGGGAGAGGACTGCACTGGAGTGTGATTAGCAGAAGACGAGGGTGCCTTGGGGCCATCTTGGAGTCTGCCTTCCACAATGAGGCTTCATTATTTTTAAAACCTTACCATAACACTTTATAAGATAGCTGCACAGATCTGCTTCTAGGCTCCATTTATTGTAGCACTTGATTATAGTGACTGTTATTACTGAAAAATGCACCTCACAAAGTTACACACAGTCCAATGGAAGATATGCGTCATTGGCTTTACTAAGTCATGATATCAATTTTTACAGTCCCCCTTACCAGTTACACAGATTTTGATGAAATGAAGATGGTGATTTTTTTTTTCTGACCTCAGTTTTTCTCATACTAATTAGAATACTGATGTTACAGTTTTATAGGTACTGTATGGAAAGAGTTCTGTTACATTTCTATGTATATATACATTTGTAATGTATTTTGATGATTTACAAGTATAATAATGGTAATTTATATCTGCTGAGAGTTTGAAGAAGTGGTATGGCTCAGCTTTGAAAGCCTTGATGATAAGTTTGTGACATGTGTCTCATGTTAGCTGTCTGTACAAATAAATTATTAGAGGATAGTTTTCTTCACATTGCTATATTATTTGGAAAAACAGAGTAAACCATTATTGTAAAAGTTCACATTATGTTTTTCCCTTCAGAATTTGTCATGAGTTTTCCCATGGATGCTGTCTTTAGATTATGTTAGTTGTTACCTTGTGTTTAATCAGTATTTCATTTTGTTGACCTAGGTGAAATGCCTCAACTTGTCAAAGGAATGAAGCTGTTAAACCAAGCTGATCCTTGTGTCCAGATTTTAATTCAGGAAACAGGAGAGCACGTTTTAGTCACAGCAGGGGAAGTCCATCTTCAGCGCTGCCTGGATGACTTAAAAGAAAGGTTAGGTGATGACTGAGATGGAGCCCCCAAATCAATGGGATATTTTAGTGTTTGCTAAACCCCTTGAACTTATACTATTGTTTGTTGTTGGAGAAAAATTAAGTACCCTCAACTTAAACATGAATTGTTATTGTGTTATTGGATCATAGATTTAATTTTACTGATAGTATTCACTGCTCTGCTTGCATGATTTTGCATTTTTAGTGTAAGTCATAAAATATTTTCATAAATACGTATTTAAGCATATACACACACAGCATGTCAGGGCAACAAAGCAAAATCATATTTTGTGAACTTAGGCTGTAATTAGGATAGACTTCCTTCCTTATTGATGTCATCTCCGCAGTACAAACCTTCAGTAAATCTTAATATTTTTCTATCATAGTGATTTGTAAGTGTCATAAAATAGGCATAACTATTCCCAGATTGAGTTACGTTTTTCCTCTTTATTCCAAAGGTAATATATGTTTATTATAGCAACTAGGAAAATACAGAAGAATAAAAAGAATCATTCAGTTACCATGCAGAGATAATTATGACCATTACATTTGGGTTGATTAATCCCTAGTCTGTCCTATGCATGCTCAAATATCTACAGATATCTATATATACAGCTCTGATTATTTGGTTCAAATAAACTGCTAACTGCTAACAAACAACTGCTAACTCAGAAGGTGGCATATTATATTGCTGGCATATTTTTTAGGCTTATGATCCATATTATCCTTAAAGTCTGTACCAATTTACACTGTAACTAGCAAAATGTATTTGAAAATGTTCCTTTTCACAAATTTTTGGCAGCCCTGTATATCATAATTTTTTAAAATTTCATCAGTCTGGAAGACAAATGTTTGTTCACTGTTAGTATACACTTTCTGTGCTTAGTAATGATACTGAAACATTTTTTAATGTATTTATTGATCATTTGTTTTTCTTTGATGAATGGCCCTATAGTGGCCTTCCTTCCTTTTGTTTTTCAATTTTCTGGGACTTTAATAACCATAATCATTATAGTTAAATAATAATTATAAGTAATCAACATAATGACCTACTAAATATTACATAGCAGTCACTGTTAAAGTCTGCGTGTCTCATTTAATTCTTAAAACAACCTAGTAAAATTGGTGGTGGTGGTATTGTAGTTCAACTTTACTACTGCTAGTAACACAGTAGAATAAGAAGAGCTGCTTCTGCAGCACCACCTACTAGGGGTTTATATTCTGTATCTCTCTCTCTCTCTCTCTCTCTCTCTCTCTCTCTCTCTGTGTGAGAGATTTTATTTACACACTTAGTTTTGGCTGTGCTGGGTCTTCCTGGCTGTGCTGGGCTTTCTCTAGCTGTGGGAGCGAGGGCTCCTCTCTAGTTATGGTGCTCGGGTTTCTTATTGCAGTGGCTTCCCTAGTTGCAGAGCTCGGGCTGCAGGTTGCCTGGGCTCAGTAGTTGTGGCGGATGGGCTTAGTTGCCGCAGGGCATGTGGGGTTTTAGTTCCCCAACCAGGGATCAAACCAGTGTCCCCTGCATTAGCAGGTAGATTCTTAACCACTGAACCACCAGGAAAGTCCCCCAGAGGGTTTATTTTATTTTATTTTTTAAATAATATTGAAATGTTATTTTTTGGAGTTTTTGAACTATTTTCTTTCTTTTTGCACTTTTTGCTACCAAATTAAAACCCAGTGTTAAGTAACCTTACATTTCTCAGGTCATTAACTTGCCTTTAAAAATAATACTTTTTGGTACTTAGAATTCTACTTCAAGTCAGCAATTGGTGTTATCTCCTGAGGTAGAAGATAGTTATTTCCTATAGCTTGGCAAATCCACTCTCGTTTCTATTCTATCTATATGTAACACACAGTGGACAGATGTATCAAGAATATTCATAGCTTGATGTATGGCAGAAATGAAACCAATATTGTAAAGCAATTATCCTTCAATTAAAAAATAAATTTTAAAAAGAATATTCATAGCAATAATAATTTTAATAGGCAAAAGCTCAAAAAAAAACTCAAAATGGATAAAAAAATTATGGAATTTTATAGAATAATCTCAAGCTAACTGCAGACATGGATGAATCTCACAGTATAATATTGAGCAAAAGAAGACAATTGAAAAAAATAAGTTTGATTCTATTTACATGAAATCCAAGAAGCAGGCCAAACTGAACATATGTAGTACAGGGGTTACATGTTTAGGTGATAAAAAATAATTTAAAATGGATTACAGTGAAAATCAAGGCAGTGGTTACATTCGTGGGGTTGGGAGAACACATGAGGGGGCCTTCTGAGGGTTAGTAATGCTTCTTGACTTGAGTAGTGGTTTACATGCGTGTTCACATTGTGACAAGTCATAGATCAGTGGAGTTTGGCTTTGTGTACTATTCAATATGGCTGTTAAAGTTTGCAGTTATACTTAGAATAAGAACATATAGAAAATTCTAAAGTGTTTTTTTTTAACCTCTCATACAACAGAACCTGCCTTCTAACATATAAGCCCTTTGACTTTGACACACATGTTCAGGAATGCATTGGTACAGGTGTGGGGAGACAAGGGGGCTACCTGTGGTCTTTTGGCCAGCAAAACTGTCAGAGTTCTCAGCATCCATCTCTCAAGGCAGTAATGCTCAGATGTGGCAGGAAGCCATGGAAAATTGCTAATGAAGTCTGAGCCTCTGGCACTTGTTTTAAAACATTCACATGTTCTGCACTGCCAGGGTTTAAAGAACCTTTAGCTCTGAGACACTTTGTAGGTATGACAACCATATACACACCAACCTTTCCATGATGTGGAGTGATTCTAATTAATTTTACAAGTGATAGCTGTGGGAGAATTCTTGGAAACCTTAGAAATTAGAAGGACTAATGAGACTTTTAGCCCTTTGGACCTTATAATACAAGGAAAATGGGACAGTGTCATAGATGGACTCACTCTCACAGTTTCAGTAGCTGTGCAGTCTGTTTTCTTGAGTGTTCTCAGTATATGAACCTATTTTCTCTAAATAATGATAATTTTAAAAACATTTTCCTGTTTCTAAAATTTCTAAGTGCTTTTCTTTTTTAAAAACCAGAAATGGATATTAAATTTTACTGAATGCCATTTAGCATTTGTAAAGAGAGTTGAATAGATTATTAGATACTTTTAATGTGATATTTTAGCAGATGCCCTAATACAAATCAATTTTTATAACCTATAATAAAAGCTACTTAGTATTGTAGTGAATTATTCCTTTAATATGCTGTTTAATTGGAATTTTCCAGATAACATAATGGCTAAACACATTGATTGTGAGGTCAGACCTAGACTTGAAACCCAGCTTACTTGTTCTGTGACTTTGGAGAAATTATTTGATCTTTCTTATTTGGTTTTCTCCTCTACAAAATGAGGATAGTAATACACCTACTAAGTAATACATGTAAACCATGTACCACAGTGCCTCGTACATAATAAGTGATTAGTGGGAAGAAAACACACACACACACTCATATATATATACATCTTTTTTCATTATTTTATCTTAAATTTTACATCTCAGGCTAAAGGTTCTTTAAACCCTGGCAGTGCAGAGCATGTGAATGTTTCAAAACAAGTGCCAGTTCTTAGGTAAGACTGAACTACAGTTTTGTCTTTGTCGGCCACCTTCATCAAGTTCAAGTGTCAGAGTAATAATAAAGTGTCAGGTAGTTATCCATCTTGTTGTGTATTCTGCAACAATATATATAGCATTGAAATAAACTAATCCTTAAAAGTAAACATACTCACTGGCAAAACCAAAATCTTCCTTGAAAGGGAATATTTTTTCAGAGCATTTTAATTTTCTTCCACGTTTTATGATTCTATATGGGTTCTGTATTCTAAAACCACTTGTGATAACATGATTTTTAGAAAACCGTTCATTGAATTTTCAAATTTATCAAAAAGTATAAAATGAGATAAACCAAATACCTGCCCTATACCCACAAAATGTAGAAAGCAAAAACAAACCTAGAATCAAAAGTAAGCATTTCAAAACGTTTTACTTTCAGTATTTAATTTCCTTATTGAATCACATTTCCCAGGGAAAAAGCGTTATTCCAGGATCCAGAGATATCTCATAGTATATATGTGTACATACATATGTGCTTATGTATGTACATATATATGTACATTTATACATATATCCATCCACGTTGCCAATGTTAGACCAGACCAAAGCCTTAGTATTACCTGGGAATGAGGTAGACAGAAAATAAGAGAAAAAGAAAGTTTGTTTGTTTTTATCATCATCAGACTCAAACCATGCCTGTTTCCAAAATCTGCCCTTGGTGAACTTACAACTCATCTGAAAGAAAGTGCAGTGTGAAACTAAACTTGATGGCATGTGAGAAAAGGGGCTTTCCGAACTTGCTGCCACACTTACGGTCAAGACTTCTGTGGTCCAATACAGTGGCCAGATATTAAAGTTGAATAAGATTGAAAATTCAGTCCCTCAGTCACAGTAGCCACATTTCAGATGTTCAGTAGCTACGTCTGGCTATTTAAATGTAATTAAAATTAAATAAAAATAAAACTTGATTTCCCTAGTTGTACTAGCTGCATTTCAAGTGCTCAGTAATAACAGTACAGGTATGGAACATTCCCATCATTGCAGAAGGTCTTTAGGAGAGAGTCACTCTAAACAAGCTCCGTGACCTTGTTGGCCTCACCGTGAGCCTCATCAAAGCCAAGTACACTGTCAGGATTTGAGTGGATATCCTGATGTTCTGTGAATTTTTTTTTCTATTACTAAGTTTTCATCATTGAGCTTTCCTTATCCACAGTCTTCAACTGGAAAATATTATTTTAAAGAATTAATATGTCAATCTTATTAAAACATTTATTCTCCACTCAAAACAGTCTTATCTAAATATATGGTTTATTTGTTTTGAGAATGAATGAACAATGCAGTGAGATTCTGGTATATGCAAGGAACTCCCTGAAGATCTCTTCCCACTAGATGTAGTCTTTTCAATCTGAAATGAAAGCGGTTTTTGAATTCTGATAGATTGTAAGTCACCAATATTTCCTAGTGAAATAATTTTTATATATCTGCATTTTTGCAGAATATTTATTATGGTTATTGCTCCGTGGGAGTTCTGATGTCATTTTAATGATAACCTTGTGTTATTCCTCTCAACTTTGTAGGTTTGCAAAAATTCAAATCAGTGTATCTGAACCCATCATTCCATTCAGAGAAACAATCACAAAACCTCCGAAAGTCGACATGGTCAATGAAGAAATTGGCAAACAACAGAAAGTTGCGGTCATCCACCAAACAAAAGAGGATCAGAGCAAAATCCCTGAAGGAATCCAGGTTGACTCCGATGGGCTCATCACCATGACGACTCCCAACAAACTTGCCACACTCAGTGTCCGAGCCCTGCCGCTCCCAGAGGAGGTCACTCAGATTCTAGAAGAAAGCAGTGACCTGATTCGTTCTATGGAGCAGTTAACGTCCTCTCTAAACGAGGGCAAAAATAATTCTCAGATGATCCATCAGAAGACCCAAGAGAAAATCTGGGAATTCAAAGGAAAGCTCGAGCACCACCTCACCGGGAGGAAGTGGAGGAACACGGTGGACCAAATCTGGTCATTTGGCCCAAGAAAATGTGGGCCCAACATACTAGTAAATAAAAGTGAGGATTTTCAGAATTCAGTGTGGACAGGCCTTGATGGCAAAGCTTCAAAAGAAGCCAGTCGGTACCGAGACCTGGGCAACAGCATTGTGAGCGGCTTCCAGCTAGCCACCCTCTCCGGCCCCATGTGCGAGGAGCCACTCATGGGTGTGTGTTTTGTCCTGGAAAAATGGGACCTGAGTAAGTTTGAAGAACAGACAGCAAGTAATAAACAGAATCAAGAACCGAGTGATCTGGCGAAGGAGGGACAGGGGGAAGGTGATACCCGCTCAGGTGGAGATGAACAGCAGGAGCTGCAAGACGATGGCTCTGAGCCCTTTGAGAAAAGGGCTTCCCAGAGAGGAGAGTCTCCACTCACCGACTGCTACGGGCCCTTCTCAGGACAGCTCATAGCCACCATGAAGGAGGCCTGTCGCTACGCACTGCAGGTGAAGCCCCAGCGACTGATGGCAGCAATGTACACATGCGATATCATGGCCACCAGCGATGTTCTCGGTAAGGCGGGTGAGGGAGAGACCCAGATGCCCTGAGTAGTAGATTAGAAAACCAAACTCATTCATTATGTTTCCATAGAAGCTACATTGTTGTCTGATTTATCAAGGAACTAAGATCTTAGCTACCTCCCTGCGGGCCACCCTGCATGCATTAGTGCACAGCCCCAAACTCAGGCTCTCAGTCCCTCGAGGTAGGCCACGATGGGGTGAGGAAGAAGGACCCTGGAGAGAATATTGGAGACTCCCCGAGCCAAAGGAAAGGGTAGCTCTCAATTGAGGGGCCCAAGAGGGGCCAATACCATCCTTGTCACAGCTACTGCATTCTCAGTTTTAACAAGGTGTGGGGCTCCAGCCACATAGGATTCCTGCATCTTTTACCAACAGGAAAGCCAAGCCACTGGACTAGGAAATGGCAACCCACTCCAGCATTCTTGCCTGGAAAATTCTATGTACAGAGGAGCCTGGTGGGCTATAGTCCCTGGGGTCACAAAGAGACAGACACAACTGAGTGACTGAGCACGTGGCACAAGATCTTAGAATAGGATTTCCCAGGTGGCTCAGTGATAAAGAATCCTCTTGTCAATGCAGGAGATGCAGGTTTGATCCCTGGGTTGGGAAGATGCTCTAGAGAAGGAAACAGCATCCCACTCCAGTATTCTTGCCTGGAGAATCCCAGGGACAGAGGATCCTAGCAGGCTACAGTCCACAGGTTCACAAAGAGTCAGACGTGACTAAGCGACTAAACAACAGCAAGATCTTGGAAAGCCAGAGGCCTTAAATGTAAAATAAAGATCTTGGGGGCAAGGGAGTGGAAGTTGGACAACTAAGGATATTTTATTCTGCAAAAGTAGAAAGACTCATTTCTATAATGAAAGGTCTGGTAAATGAGGTTTAAGCTGCTCATGTACATTACCATCCAAACCTGTGCAGTAGTTTTTCACAAGTGAATTGCCATATCAACCTGGGTAAGCAAAGTTGTGACAACGATCAAAGAGTCAGACAACACTCTTGTGCTCATAACACAAAGGGCTTCTGTGAATTCTGGGTCTCTTCTGAGGAGACTTGAGGACTTTATCCACTGCTAACATTATACCAAATGCTGCTCCTGATTTTTCTCTTTGGGAGAAGAATGTTTAGAATCTCTTTAGGCGACGTTGAGCCTGGGACTCAGTAGCTATTTTGACTTTTGAAGGATTTGACTTCACTGAGCCATATTTTCTTCACCTCTGAAAAAGGAAGATAATAACTCATTGGAAGTTGTGGAGAATAACATGAGAACACAAATGTGGGCCCCAGAACCAGGCCTGGCACCCAGTAGTTCTCTTACCCCCTGAGATCATGGAGCTGCTTTGCAGTGAGGAGGGCAGACGGAGGATCCTGCACTGGTTGAGGGAGTGGACCAAACTGCTGGATTTTCTCTAGCTTTGAGGTCCTTTGAGTCAGTATGTGCTTACTCTGCATTCCTTTTAGTTTGGTTCTTTTGCTAATTAATTGCTAAAAGCATAAATCTAAGTTGTTGGGGTTTTTTTCCCCCCAAAAGAAATTTAGACTTGCATCACAGTAAAGTTCCTGTGAAAGGAATTGAGCACCCATAGCAGCATTTCAAAAACAATTGCGGGAACAAAGGCACAGAGATTTGGTTAACCTTGGATGGCTTAAAGTCGGTGTGTGCCAGGTGTCAGATCTCGATATGGCCTGGAACATGCAGTGTTTCTCAGCCTACCTTGAGTATGGCATCCTGTTAATATCTCATGGAACCCATCGTTGAGTTCAGCGAACACTGGTCTAGACCATTCCCAGATTTTCTTCACATTTCCATTGTTGTTGTTGTTCAGTCGGTAAGTCCTGTCCAGCTCTTTGCGTCCCCATGGACTGCAGCACACCAGGCTCCTCTGTCCTTCACTGTCTCCTGGGGTTTGCTTAAACTCAAATAATAACTCATTGGAAGTTGTGGAGAATAACATGAGAACACAAATGTGGGCCCCAGAACCAGGCCTGGCACCCAGTAGTTCTCTTACCCCCTGAGATCATGGAGCTGCTTTGCAGTGAGGAGGGCAGACGGAGGATCCTGCACTGGTTGAGGGAGTGGACCAAACTGCTGGATTTTCTCTAGCTTTGAGGTCCTTTGAGTCAGTATGTGCTTACTCTGCATTCCTTTTAGTTTGGTTCTTTTGCTAATTAATTGCTAAAAGCATAAATCTAAGTTGTTGGGGTTTTTTTCCCCCCAAAAGAAATTTAGACTTGCATCACAGTAAAGTTCCTGTGAAAGGAATTGAGCACCCATAGCAGCATTTCAAAAACAATTGCGGGAACAAAGGCACAGAGATTTGGTTAACCTTGGATGGCTTAAAGTCGGTGTGTGCCAGGTGTCAGATCTCGATATGGCCTGGAACATGCAGTGTTTCTCAGCCTACCTTGAGTATGGCATCCTGTTAATATCTCATGGAACCCATCGTTGAGTTCAGCGAACACTGGTCTAGACCATTCCCAGATTTTCTTCACATTTCCATTGTTGTTGTTGTTCAGTCGGTAAATCCTGTCCAGCTCTTTGCGTCCCCATGGACTGCAGCACACCAGGCTCCTCTGTCCTTCACTGTCTCCTGGGGTTTGCTTAAACTCAAGTCCATTGAGTTGGTGATGCTATTTAACCATCTCATCTTCTGCTGCCCTCTTCTTTCACCTTCAGTCTTTCCCAGCATCAGGATCTTTTGCAAGGAGCTGACTCTTCACATCAGATGGCTGCAGTTTTGGAGCATCAACATCTGTCCTTCCAGTGAATATTCAGGGTTAATTTCCTTTGGGATCAACTGGTTTGATCTCCTTGCTGTCCAAGGGACTCTCAAGAGTCTTCTCCAGCGCCACAGTTCGAAAACATCAATTCTTTGGCACTCAGCCTTCTTTCAGGTCCAACTTTCACATCCATACATGACTGCTGGAAAAACCATAGCTTTAACTATATGGACTTTGATTGGCAGTGATATCTCTGCTTTTTAATATGCTTTCTAGGTTTGTCATTGCTTTTCTTCCAAGGAGCAAGTGTCTTTTAATTTCATGGCTGCAGTCCTTGTCTGCAGTGGTTTTGGAACCCAAGAAAAGAAAAGTTGTCACTATTTCCACTTTCTCCCCTTCTGTTTGCCATGAAATGATGGGACCAGATGCCGTGATCTTAGTTTGTTTGTTTTTTTAATGTTGAGTTTTAAGCCAGCTTAACCATCTTAATTTAAAAGGTAAAGGTAGAATTAGAACCAGATAGTCTTGATTCCTTCAGATTTGAAGAAGACTTCAGAGGTATCCTCCTGTCTCTCCTACCCTGACAGGTGCTGTTTGAATACTTCTGTGGATGAGTAGCTCACAGCCAGTTCTGAGATTAAACAGTTTCTTTCTCATATTGAGCAAAAGTCTTGTTTCCTGCCAGTGTCTCGTCATTCATCCCACCATTGGTCCCTCTCACATGCGTTGCGCTTTATATGTTTGAGAGGAGCATTTATTTTCTAGTTTTACATCCAGGGGAAAACTCTCCATATCCTTCAGGTGGTTTTCAGGATATGAATTTTTTTTTTAAATCATCAATCCAGTTGCTGTCCTTTAGACATACTTTATTTGGTCAGCCTCCTTCTTAAATTAAGCTCACCGGGACCAAACACAGACACTCTGTTACCTCCCACGAGTGGCACAGCATTCTTTTAACACAGTCTGAGCAGTTGCATCTTGTCATTAACTTGTGAGGAGTTAGGGATCAACTTCATTTCTTTTTTTAATAAGTTTTTGTTGTTGTTGTTCCTATTTTGTTCCCCAAAAAGCTGGATTTAAATTTCAGTAACTGAAGTGATGTAGTCCCACTAGAGCCCCTGTATTTACATATGAGTAAACCGGTCTATATAATTTTTTTTTCTTAGATTGTGTGTGTGTGTAAAATAGTATAAACATTACAATAATGAAGGAAGTTTGGCAGTTTTTTAAGGCCAAGAAAATTCTCAACACTATAATCTTAACACATTGATTTGGTTTTCAACTTTTTTTTTTTTTTTCAAGTGTCCTGGTGAGAAAGGAAGGTCAGTAGGTATTGAATCAGGGACTTCTCTGGTATTCCAGTGATTAGGACTCCACACTTGTACTGCAGGGGCTGCAGGTTCAATCCCTGGTCAGGCATCTAAGATCCTGCATGCCCCATGATGCAAAGAAAGAAAAGTAGTGAATCAGATGTTTTGATGAAGTTGAGGTCCTTTCTGTATATAGCATTCCCCTCATTACCAACTTACTAGCCATGTTAGAAGAAGAAATAAGCTTAGATTGATAACGACTTTGTGTTAGAAAGTCCATGTCTTCATTTAACTCATGCTTGTATAAATATATACAAATCTGTATAATGTTTTCTTAAAATTTTGTAAGAAATTAGCATATGATTTTCTAGTCTAGTTTATGGAATCCAGTGCCTTTATCCTTAAAAAGTTTGTTACTTAGTGTGTAGTTTGGCAGCTACCCTGCTATGCATAAGTTCTGAAAAGGGCAGATTTCTTTAGGACCACAGGATACATTTCTGGTCCTGGAGACTTGAACTTGTTTGAGAAGGGTCAGGAAGGTTTAAGAAGTTGCTTGTCAACTTCTCAGCTGTCTTGAACTTAAGCATTTCCTCTATGAGGTTTGTTCTACTTGTTCTGGTTTCTTCTCCAGTCTTCTTGTTGGGAAAAATGGAGTTAACATAGGTATGGAGAACCAGCCTCTGCTATCCCGCTGTCCTCTGTTAACATTACACAAGCCTCTCCACGTTGTAAGTGTGTCTCGTCCTTGTTTTGGAAGTCATGGAAAAGACCCTTTGGTTGCTTGTAAGTGTGATTTTGGTCAGCTCACCTTATTCTAGTTGTCACCATCCGGGACATGCTGTCCCCCGCCCCCGCCCAGTCTTAGTTGCTGTCTGCCTCTTCTTCTCCCGTCTCCTGTGTGTGTCCTCTTCAAACAGGAGTCAGAGGCGCAGCAGGTGCCTCCTGTGACCTGACAGCTTTATTTTGGGTGGGGAGAATTTCCTCCTTTTTTTCTCATTGGGATCATTCATGATTGATATTTTCAGACTCCCATTACTCCCAAAAAGGAGTTTCATCTTTGTTATCCTGAAAACTGTTTTGTTGGTTTTTTTTTCTTTTTTTTTTTCTTTGTGTGTTTGAAATGATCTTTCCTGAAGTCCGGGGTTCACGTAGGTCTGTGCCTGCCTGTCTCTCCACTGCACTCACAGGGTAATGGGAACACATGTCTCCTCCCCAAATTGCCATCTCTCCTTGCATTATCCATTCAGAGCAGCACTTGACCTTTCTGAGTAGACAGCTTTTTCAGCACAGCAAATGAAGCCAGGATCAACTGTTGGCATTTACCAGAAGTCCCCAGCAGACTGTTGAGTCGCCTTTGTGGAGTTGGTGCTCTGTGCCCATGTATTCATTTGTGTTAGGAGATCACCACCAGGCCCCTGTACGTGCCCCACAGTCCTTGCAGCATCTCGTCATCCTGCTCTTTGATCTTCACCTGGCACTTTCCACTTGGCCAGCAGAGTCAGTTCTGACATTTTCTAGGAAGAGATGCTTATCTCAGCCCTCAGGGTTCTTTGCTATCTTCTCCCTTCAAAGCAGAACACATCTTTGCCTTGCCATATCCAGGTCCAAATCTCAACTGTGACCATGGGGAAGGGTTAGTACAGTTGCCCCGTGAACAGCACGGAGGTTGTGGGCACTGACCGACTGTGCAGCTGGACATCCGTGTACTGCTTTAGAGTTGGCCTTCCCTGTGTGTGGATTCAGATGCAGGTGGGGCAGTACTGTAGGATGTACTTGGGCTTCCCAGATGGCTCAGTGGTAAAGGATCTCCCTGCCAAAGCAGGAAACGTAAGAGAGGCGGGTTCGATCCCTGGGTTGGGAAGATCCTGGAGAAGGAAATGGCACCCACTCCAGTAGTCTTGCCTGGAGAATCCCGTGGACAGAGGAGCCTGGCGGGCTGCAGCCCATGGGGTCATAAAGAGTCAGACACAACTGAGCAACTAAACAGCAACAGCATAGTATGTACTTAGAAAAACCCGTGTACGAGTGGCTGTATAAGTGGACCCACACGGTTCAGACCTATGTTGTTCAAGGGTCCACTGTACACAGTTTGTACCAGTGTCACTGGTTTGGCCTTCATAACACATTTCTCAGAGACCGACTGACTGCCCTACCCACTGTCTTACAAAAAACTGTGTTTAGATTTGATCTGGAATTTGTTGTTTGTTTTTTTTTAATTGGTTTGAAGCCTTCTTAAACTAGAAAATTGCCTCCTAAACCTGTTTTCTCTTGTTTGGTGGAATGCTTTCGTTGCGATAACCGGTTCTTAGTATCGGAGGTCTGTCAGAGTAATCAGCTCTTGTGTTCTCTTACATTTTGCTTCTTCTTTTTAAATCACCACCTATGACTGGAGAAAGAAATGAGGAGATCTCTATTCCTGAGACATTTTTGCTTCCTACATGGATGGCCAGTGATCTTCCAGGAACACTTCAGCCTGGAGACTGAATCCTCATCTCCCACATTGCAGGCAGATTCTTTACCACTGAGCCACCAGGGAAGCCTGCCAGTTGCTTTAACTCTCCAAGAATTGGCAAAAATTGACAAAAGGACGCGTTCAGGCCTTTTTTATTTAGTAAGATGAGTGAGTCTCTTAAAATTTTTTTCTACACAGATTGCTGAAATTAGAAATCCTTTTATAAATGTGTAGAATTGCTTATGGTCAAAATGGGAAATATTACAGAAAAAATAGTCATCTTAAAATTGTTTTGTCTGGGGAAATAATACCAAGAAAATGACCTTCTTTACTTAGAAAATCTACTTTCCTAGCAGTGTAGTTTTCTTAGAATTTTTTTAACCCATGAAAAATTTTTTAATGGGCTTGAATAGCTACCAGAATTGGTTTGTGTTTTTAATTGATCATCATGTAACTAGTAAATTGTCTCTCTTCATATTTCTTCTTCCAACTGTTTACATCTATCATTCATGCTCTTCACTGTTTTTTATCTTTGGGTGAGAACTTCACATATAAAAAATGACTTTTCTGTTAGATAGTATTAGTTTTAATCACATCTACAATTATTGTAGTTCTGTCTTATTTTAGGGATAAATGCTTATACTATTATAAATATATGTATTTTAATGTATCAGAAGCCTACTTAGTATTACTGTTTACTTTTATAAACCTATTTTTATTTCCTAGTTGTAATTCTTTTTATATTTCACCAGCATCTCATAATTCAGTGCAACAAAAATTCATTGAGCTGTATATGCCAGTACTGTGTTAAGCATGGTTCCTGCTTTGAGAGATGAGTTAAGGTGACAAGAGCTTGATTTTGTAAAACAATTAGTAAAATACAATTGAATTTAATGAATCAGTATAAATTTTTGGCGAAATTTTATGAGACATTTGGATAGCAAAATTCAAAACCAGGTAAGTCTTTTGAAAGTGACTGAACTTTGAAATAAGCTTTGACGGATGGAGTAATTTTGTGTTTATCAACTAGATATTAAATTGTCTTTATCTGCAGCACCAGAAACTTCTGTTGAACTTAAATGCCTTTCTAGTTGGTTTTCTAGGAACTGCTCTGCAGCATTAATGGGGCTTCCTCAGTAGTAAAGAATTTGACTGTCAATGCAGGAGATGCAGGTTCTATCCCTGGTCTGGAAAGATACCCTGGAAACGGAAATGGCAACCCACTCCAGTATTCTTGCCTGGAGAATCCCATGGACAGAGGAGCTTGGTGGGCTACAGTCCGTGGGGTCGTAAAGAGTTGGACACGACTGAACAACTAATGACCAGCAATAGCAAGTGCAGCCCTATATTTCTAATCCTGGCCACTGGTTGACTGAACCCAACAGTAAAACCTTGCATTTACTCACACTGTGTCTTGTTAAAATTGGGTTCTTAGATAGTGATCCTAATCCTGTCGAAGTATTTATTACCTTTGCCCACTTCATGTCAACTTGGGATTTGATCCCATGCCTTCCAGGTTTTTAAGTAGCTGATTATCATAGTAAGGACAGAGCTGTGAGCAGAGCACTGATCCTTCTAAACTCAGGACATCCATCCTGGGTGGGAGTGAGGGTTAACATCCATTTCCTGTAGACTTGTGGCTGAATCCATCTATCTTATAGCTACCAGCCCACACTCCGCATTGTGTCCACAGTGCACTTTATCTCATGTTTGGTTGAAGACCATCTGCATCCTGTCAACCGCACTGGCTTGATTTAGCAGCCTGGGTGTTCTGTGACAAAAGGAAGAGAAGTTAGTGTAGTAGCAATAAGAAGTGCCCACCGATTTCTCTGTGTGTGTGTGTGTTTAGTTGAAGTTAAACCACAAGTGTCACCAACAGTAACAGAAACCATAAGATGAAAGAAAAATCTTCCTTCTTGGAAATCAACCCATCATTTTTCTTTTTCTTGTACAATCTTTGTCCACAGCAGTACATTTTGCATTGCTGTTTTTGTATTATGCTAGAGGCTGCTAGGTGTTATGCTTTTTACATTTATTGTTTACTTTATAAACACACTTCCGTTTGGCTATTTAGTAGTCATAATTTGCATTTTACGGAGAAGGCAATGGCACCCCACTCCAGTACTCTTGCCTGGAAAATCCCATGGACGGAGGAGCCTGGAGGGCTGCAGTCCATGGGGTCGCTGAGGGTCGGACACGACTGAGCGACTTCACTTCCACTTTTCACTTTCATGCATTGGAGAAGGAAATGGCAACCCACTCCAGTGTTCTTGCCTGGAGAATCCCAGGGACGGGGGAGCCTGGTGGGCTGCCGTCTATGGGGTCGCACAGAGTCAGACATGACTGAAGTGACTTAGCAGCAATTTGCATTTTAACCTCTGCATAATATCCTATCAATCTGATATGCTATAGTTTACTTCCCATCATCCCCACATTGGAAATTTACGTTGTTTCCTATTTGTTTCCTATTAGAGAAAACATTGCTATGAACCACTGCCTCCTTTGCTAATTCAGAAGAAAAGAAAAAAAAAAAGTCAACTTTAATTGCCAAACTTTAGCTCTAAAGATTGTAGAATCTGCAGACCAATCTTACTGCCTAGCGTGGAAAAAGAAAATATGTATTGATACATAAGAATCTATAATGCCACAAAAGAACAGGTGAGGCCCAAATGGTGAAGAGATTATTTTGATCTTAGGATCTCACAGAGTGCTTCGTGGAACAAGTTGTTTTTGAATGGGCTTTAAACAATGGAAAGGATTTGACTGTAAAGTTGGGCTGAGTGTGCTCTGAGTTGGAGAAACTGAGCTCAGAGTGGAAAAACCTCAAACGTGTCCTGTGGGCAGTGCACGGTTTATCTTGGCTAAGGGTGTAGGGTCCGTGCACTAGGGTCTGGCCGTTTCAGGAGCTGGGATGTTGGGTTCCCGCCAGGTCATAAAGGGCCTGGAGTACAGGCTGAAACATTTATAGTGTAGTCATTAAAACCAGAGCCCTGATCACAACCAGTCCAGGCAATTAACCTTTCTTTTGCTGGCGTCCATCCTGGAGGATACCTGTCCCCTGCTGCCTTGCATACAGCTGGGCGCACAGTGAGCTTCCTTAGTGAGTGAACGAACGACTCGGGGTGATGGAGCAGATGCCCAGTCAGGAGGACATCAGAATATTCCCAGTCAGGGGCCACAGGCTCACGAATCCTCGTTGATGCGGCTGCATTTGTGTCCCAGCCGAACAGCGGCTGTAGAGAGGGTCCCTGAGTGCCCTCGAGCATTGGACACACCTGTCATGAGCACCCAGTGTATCTGGAAGGGTTTTTTTTTTTTTATTGTGGCTGTTTTTCTTTGTTCGGTGATCCATCATGGTGTCCCAGTTTTTTAGTTTTAGCAGAATTAAGATGGAATGGGCCAAATTTACATCATTTATTACATTCAGTTTCAGTTACAATTATTGATCCCGTGAAGGAAGAGGAGGAGCTTCTCACCTCTGCAGTGGGATGGAGTCAGGTGGCTCATCCCCACTGGCCCACCTCTTCAGGGTGCATTTGCCCCAGTTTACTCATTCTTTCTCCCTCCCTACCCCCTTGTTTTGGCTGTACTTCCATAAACCACCTTAAAACTTCCCTTAGAATGAGGTGGCAGAGTAAATAAAGATGATTAGTTCACTCGCTGGCTAATTCCAGTGAATTTTTTTCCTCATATGAATTTCAGGCAAATCTTACACAGCCCAGAGGGGAATCGCTAATAAAGACACTAATTGTTCTGCTTTTTTCAAGAGCTTTTCACAGTGTATCTAAAATATTGCTTTCAGTTCTAGATACTGTGTTCTAAAAGCTATATAAATAAGTTGTATTAATAGTAGTTCGTTTAGGAGAGTGGTCAGGATGCAAGAGGAAAGGAAGGTCATGTCAGAGAAAGACTGGAGGAGAGAAGGCTGATGCTGTCTTCAAGCGGCTTAAAGGCCCATGGGGTTGTGGGACACGACCGGAGTGACTTAGCACACCCTCCACCATGGAGATGCCCTGAGGGCCACAGTCTCAGTAAATGTGGGTTCAGAGGTCAAGTGAGAGGCCTGGCTAAGAAATAGGAGTCCCAGGCATCCCAGACATAAAGTTAATCATTTAAAGCACACCATTGAGAAAAGGGGCTCTCTGAAGGGAAAGTTGGTTTGGAGAAGAGCTTGGAGCCTCAAAGAATACTCTTAGGAAGAAATCATACCCTTAAGAATTATTGTCGTAGACAGTAGAATGATGGTCAGAGGGCCAGGGGTCAGAGGAAAGCAGCCCTAAGATTGTTGAGATTTGTCAGTGTTGATCAGTAGTTACAGAAACTGCGGAGAAGCCACAGAGAGTGAGGACTGAGGAAAAGACACTTAGGTTCATGATGATGTGTGTGTGTGAGTTGCTCAGTCATATCCAACTCTCTGCAACCCCACGGACTACAGCCTGCCAGGCTCCTCTGTCCAGGGGATTTCCCAGGAAAGGATACTGGAGTGGGTTGCCATTTCCTTCTCCAGGGGATCTTCCCAACCCAGGGGTCAAACACGTCTTCCTGTGGTGGCAGGGGGTTCTTTACCACTGTGCCACCTGGGGGAGTATGAAAATGGCTGAAATTTGAAAAGAAGCAGTTTTAATGGAGCCCAGGGCAGCTGGTCGGGTCCGGCTGTTGAAGACAGAGCACATAGTGAAGAAGCCAGTGTCAGCCCCTTTGGGCACACGGGGAGGGCGGTGCCGGGGCTGGGGGCGGCGTTCTGCGGGTTAGAAAAGAGGACAGGTGTCCCTGTCATCGCTGTGGGCGTTTTTAATATGCTTTCCTGCTAAGCCTGGAGATGGGAAGGCCCATCAGAGTTTTTAAGCTTTTGTTTGTTTGAGCCTGTGACACATGGGTTTCCTGCCGTTGGTTTTCCTTTCTCCTTCCTCATCACCACCACCAGGGGGAAATCGGAGTCAGAGAGAAAAGTGTGCCAGTTCAGACAGTTTTGCTCTGTGCACTCAGTTTCTAGCCTAGAGAGTAAACTGTAAGTCAGGGTGGGCGACCTCCACACCAGCTCCCTGCCCAGTGGTTGAGGAGGACAGGGTCCAGGACCGGTAGTCCCAGGAGACTTGTGCTCTGCTTCACTGCAACGTGAAGACTTCACTGTAACGTTTGTAGACTACTCTGTCCTTAGAAGCATTTTGTCTAAGTGGCAGCTGAAGGTATCCTCGCACTTGAGCAAGTTCCTCGCCACTGTCCGTGGTTTTTGGTTTATCTCTGCTCTTTGCAGTTTGTTCTGCTTACTGATTGGAGGGGTATCTGGAGCACCCAGTGGTGCTCATACAGAGGCCAGTCAGAGGGGAGGTTGTCTCCCTTCTGTGTGGAGGGCAGAATTATGCCTGAAGTTGAAATAAAGGTGTTAACCAAGAGGATTTGCTAGAATTCCTGTGACGTGGTGCTAAAACGTGTGTACTCAGTCATGTCTGACTCTGTGCCTCCATGGACTGTAGCCCGACAGGCTCCTCTCTCCATGGGATTTCCCAGGCAAGAATACTGGAGTGGGTTGCCATTTCCTCCTCCAGGGGATCTTCCCAACTCAGGGATTGAACACAGGTCTCCTGCCATAGCAGGGGGGTTCTTCACCACTGAGCCATCGGGAAGCCCAGAAGCCAAAGATTCTTACCAGCTGTTAAAGATTCCAAACACAATCAGTTTTCGGGCAATAGAACCCATATTCTTATTCCACTGAAATACTATCAGCTTAAATATGAGCGAGCATTTATACATATATATGGCTTTAATTTTTAGTATAAAAATGTCATTGTGCTAGTTGCTTGCTTACTAAGGTCCAAATAGCTTGTCATCATAATTATCAGCACGTTAATAATGTCTTGTAACTGTGAAAATACTTTTAACATTTATAAAGCCCAGTCACACTAACTCATTGGATTTCATACTCAAAGACCGCTGCTAGTGACAGTGTACCCAGGGTCCTTTTAAAGGTCTCCCTCTTTCCATGCTGTGTGGAGGGGGTTGTCTTGGGTAACACACTTTGGTGTGATTTCACCTTTTGTTACTTGTTTCTAATTTTTCTGTGATTGTCACACTTATCTTTTAAAATAAATGCTTGGATATTTCCCATGCCTTTGTAAGCCAGAATTACTGGGATCAAATTTAATCATTAGTAGAGTGTTAAGAGGGTGTAGGAACAGTTGCATCTCGGTGCAGCTCAAGACATGTAACCGGTCAGTGAATTTAAAAGATGTGCGGCTTTGCAGGTCGGGTCTACGCAGTCCTGTCAAAGAGAGAAGGACGAGTGCTGCAGGAGGAGATGAAGGAGGGGACAGACATGTTCATCATCAAGGCTGTGCTGCCCGTGGCTGAGAGCTTCGGCTTTGCCGATGAGATCCGGAAAAGGACCAGTGGCCTGGCCAGCCCACAGCTGGTGTTCAGCCACTGGGAGGTAAGAAGCCAATCCGAGTTCCTTCCTTGTCATCTCAAGCTGTGCTTCCCCACAGGGGGCACCCCCAGGAGCCAACCACTTCCCAGGCCGGGTGGTCTTGCCTGGTCCTGCTTGATCAAAGCAGATGGCATTTTTTCATCCAGACTGGAAGACCTGAGATTATATGTGCTTTGTAATACACACACACACACATGTACTCATTTTTTTTTTCATTTGATGTAAAATTTAAGACAGAAATTCAATCCTTTTGTTCCCTTCCAAAGGTATTTGTAGGTAAGAAAACCACAGATATTTTGAAAATGGAACTTTAAGGTTTCTTCTGGGGAAAAAGCACTTCTAACATTTAAAGGCAAACAGTTATGCTTCTTACAAGAGAGAACTTTGAATTATTCCGTGTTTCACATTCTTCAGTCCCCTTTATGGAGACTCAGGGCTCCTGTGGGCTGCAGGTGTTGCAGCACAAAATGACTCATCAAAACACGTACACTTGGAGAACAAACTTATGGTTACCGGAGGGGAAGGGGTAGTCAGGGAGTTTGAGATGGACATATATGCACAGCTGTATTTAAAACGGACCTACTGTATAGCACAAGGAACTCAACTTCAAACAAATAATCCAGATTTTTCCTTAAACAATTTAAACAAAGCTCATGGTTTTATGTTCTGTGTTAAGCTCTTCTCACTTCTTGTACTTTCTTTAGCCAACTGGGTCCCTTCTCTGGAACACTTCAAATGAACAGTTTAAATTTAGACAATATAGGGGAATGGAAATAATTGAGGGAGAGCTTTCTTTTAACATGAATTCTGTAGTCACGTGAATCTGGCAAAGTAAAGAATGGTGACACTTTAGAAAAAATAACCTTGGACAGGGCAAATTTGATTTTAATTGGGCAAGTTTATATCATCTAAATCTGTTACTAGTCTAAAACACCCAGTTGTGTCTGCTTCTCCTTAAAAAAAGAAAGTTACATTTTTTTGTGCTTGATAGAACTAAAATTAATATTGTTCCAATTTAGGTTACATATTTTGGTTGTTGGTACAAGCTACATTTTAACAGTGATTTCCTATGAAATTTTTCTTGTATTTTTGTCTCGAAACTCAATGATGTTTCTATGGCTCTATTGGCTTATGTCTGAGTAGATACCATTGCCGGACTTCATTATGTAGAAAACAGTAGCACAAAACATGTAAGTTATTTGTTAATCCCCATGCTTATGGGTAATAATTTCCCATTTATCCAGACTTCTAGCTTTTTGGCTTTGGTTTTTGGCACTCAACGTTTACATAAGAGCACAAACCAGTAAAAAATAGAAGGGATGGATTCATAAAGGCAGTTTCTGAAGTACTGTGTCTATGAAGAAGTGAAAGTGTTAGTCGAGTCTGACTCTTTGCAACCCCATGGACTGAAGTCCACCAGGCTCCTCTGTCCGTGGAATTCTCCAGGCAAGCATACTGGAGCAGGATAAATATACTACTGACATTCCTAATGAAAAACAGCATTGTCTCACACACATTCCAGCATCCAGATGTGTGATTATAGGACGGCGCAGCAAAGTGATACTTAGAACAGAAGACTTACTCCACTTCAGAGTAATGACCTTGAGAAATGCCACACTTCCTTCACTTGCGCTACCACTGCTGAAAACAGCCTTCAGAACTTAGACCTTGTGCTTCTGAATGTCTTAAGAGATGACGAGTCCATCTCATTAAGAAGACCTAGATCAACCCTGGTGCAAAAAGCTGGGTGACAGGATGTTTGGTCAGAACAGAGTTTAGGTGGAGTGATCAATCAGTGGGATTCTCTGTAGATGCAGATGGAAGACACATACATATTCAGAACTCTTGAAATGACATCATCATTGAAAGAATTCTGTATTGGAATTCACTTATTCTATTGTTTGTTTAAAATACTTCATCACCTTATAGTCACTCTTATCCTTGAAAGTGATTCTATAGTGCACATTTTAGAAAAATCTATGAAACTTCTCATCCTTTCCCAACTGGCAAATACATTGTGTATGAAACTGAAAAGGCTGCTCTGTGGAAAGAATCCCAAAGCAGAGTGGCTCAGCTAAAGCAGAACGTTCTCTGTTGAGTCCAGGTCTGCCTCTCTCAGCATTCGGCGTCCACTGGTGGACTGGCCGTTCCACCCCCTCCCATCACCCCTATGTTCCAGCCAGTAAGATCCAGGAACAGGCAGAGGGCACACTCCAGCCTTTAAGAGGATGCTGCCCTGGTCACTCCCCTTCATCCCACTGCCCAGAACAACTCATCCAACAACTCATCAAGCAAGGCTCCACCTGACAAGGAGGCTAGCAGTGTGGTCTTACCCAGGTCATATTGAGTCTGACTCTTTGCAACACCATGGACGTTAGCCCACCAGGCTCCTCTGTCCATGAGATTCTCCAGGCAAGAATACTGGAGTGGGTTGCCATTTCCTCCTCCAGGGGATCTTCCCCACACAGGGATCAAACCCGCATCTCTTGCGTCTCCTGCCTTGGCAGGTGGGTTCTTTGCCACTAGCACCAGGAGTCAGCAAACTCTGACCCATTACTTGTTTTGGGTTAAATAAAATATAACCACACCCCTTCATTTGCATAGCTTACATGGCTGCTTTCAAGTGGACTCTGTTAGAGACCATGTGGCCCACAGTCTATTTTACCTACTGTCTTGGGCTTTATAGAAAAGGTATGACTATCTACTCCTCCCCCCAGAACCTCGGTTGTCTGTATGCCCACCCAAAATAACTATTACCAAAGAAAAAGAGGAGAATAGGTATTTAGGAACAGTTAATATAAAACAGCAAATTTTGACCAAATATGCAGTTTTTGTCGTTACGAAAATCAGGATGTTTTCTTCAGTCTTATTTCTCTCTCAAAATGTGGAAAAAGAGGTGGAGGGTTGAAAGTTAATCTTATATACTTAATAGTAGTTTTTAAAAAATACTAGTTTGGGGCTTTAGTTATAGCTTGTTATTACAAATTGATCTTTCAGTAAATAACTGTAGGGAAAAGTGTAGTCAAGAAAAGTTAGCTGCAGTTTTGTACCATCCCTCTGTCATCCCCTTGCCACCTGCCATGGTCCATTCCCCAAAGCTTCAAATCTTTGAAAGTCTTGAAAATCCATTACACTTAAATGTCACTGATCTGATAGTTTCTGGCTGTCTCAGTTTTTTCCCGCCGCCCCCTCCATAGTTAGGTTCAGAAATAACACAGTTGTCGAGATCTGGCTTCTCACTCCAAGGCACTGTTTTTCATTTGTATTCTACCACACCATATAATTTACAATCAAGAGCTTTTGAGAGAAAGTGCTTCAGAAAAATAGAGAAAATAAAATTACAGGCATTTTCCATGAGGAAACCTTTGAAGTCAGCAGTCTCATAATTTCTCTTTCTATGTTTTACCCTTCTGCAAAAAAAGGAAGAAAAGGAGCTAATAAGGGACACAGAAAGAAATATTACCAGTCAGTGCTGTTCTACATGTATGTCAGCATAACCTCGAGCCTCACTGTTTAATACTGAGATTCCCCCAGGGGTGCGCTGAAGGCCGTGCAGGGTAAGGAAGAAGTGATTGCAGTAGCACCGAAGACGTGTAATTGGACATGGTATTTCCCACCTGCCAGCTATAATCATAGGGAGAATTGGGCAAAGTATTGAAACAGAACTCCCAGAGCTTTTTTATTTTCTAGGTTTTTTTGTTGTTGTTTTTTAATGCTCAGGGCAACAACTAGCACTTGGGGGCCTTCCTTCCTGTGAGTTAGATGAAGTCCTCTTTAGATTATGAAGGTGCAAAAAATATCCTCCCTGCAGGCACATGAATTCTGGGTGATCCTGTTAGAAGAAAGCACCTTTTCTTCAAAACTGATAGCAAGCTTTGCTCTTCTGCCTCAGAGATGCTTTTCTGTGAGCATCGCCTGTACTGTCTGGGGTCACCTTGTCATCGCCCACAAAGAAAATTCATAATGACCCTAATGCAGTCAGATGGGGCTGAACCAGGCTAGCCTCTTCCTGACAAAGAGTACTCCATCTCCCCTCTCCTGAGAGTTTGTTCGACATGTCACGGCAAGAACCTAGATACAGGAGGGGTGCAGGTGAAGACAGCAGCTGCCCGTGCAGGACAGAGGAAGTGCAGGCAACTGGGCCTGTGTCAGGCGAGTCCCTGGGCAGCAGGAGGTGAACACAGACAGCAGCCCCAGAGTCTCGGGAAGCAAACTGAGCAAACTTCAGAAATATGTGCTGAGGGAAAACGGGACCCTTCTGAAGCTCCTGGGTCCTGCATTCTTGAAAAAAGGACTCTCTGGTCCTAAACTGGCCAGTCTGAGTCCTCTGTCTCCCAACCAGCCCCTCACTTAGTGCTAGAAAAGATTGAGGGCAGGAGGAGAAGGGAGTGGCAGAGGATGAGATGGATGGCATCACTGACTCAATGGACATGAATTTGAGCAAACTCCAAGAGATAGTAAAGGACAGAGGAGCCTGGTGTGCCACAGTCCATGGGGTCCAAAAGAATTGCACTCTACTTAGCAACTGAACAACAACAAAAATGTATTCACTGCTACCACTGAGACCTGCTCAGAACATGTGGCTTCTTTATATTCCACGATGCGCTTATCATCCAACTAGTTAGAGGGGGACACTAATGACTGGCTTAGAACTAGTCTCCTACAAGTACAGTGTGTGTGGATGACCACCCAAGTAAATGGCCCATTTCCTGACCTTCCCCTTCCCCTCTCCGAGAAAGAGAGGGCCTTCTGTGGGGAGAAGGTGGGGACCTCCGCTCCAGCACGGTGCCCTCTAGAGCCGCAGTGGCCTTATCCAGGAAGTGGCTTGCCTGGTCCGGTCCCATCTAGCTGCTAGAGCCAGTATGGTAGCACCAAACAGTCTCAGGAATCTTTCCAACAGCCACCGATCTCTGGAAGTCCCCACCAGCAGCTGCCTTTGTCCTGTGCCCAGGCTGCTACCAGCCTCTTGGCCGCTCCACGCCCTTTCACGTGGGGACTTCCAGATCAGCAGCATCACCCCTCGCACTGCTCTGCTACCTTGTCAAATGAGACCTGGAGTGGGCAGGACTCCAGCAACTTGCCGGTCCTAAAAGAAAGTCAACCTTGAGTATTCATTGGAAGGACTGATGCTAATGCTGAAGCTCCAGCACTCTGGCCATCTGATGCAAAAAGGCCACTCATTGAAAAAGACCCTGATGCGGGGAAAGATTGAAGGCAGGAGGAGAAGGGGGCAGTGGAGGATGAGATGGCTGGATGGCATCATCAACTAAATGGACATAAATTTCAGCAAACTCTGGGAGATGGTGGAGGACAGAGGAGCCTGGCATGCTGCAGTCCATGGGGTTACAGAGTTGGACACAACTCAGTGACTGACTGAACGATAACACCCTCCTGCCAGTCCTTTGCTAATGGCACCCTTGGAGATGTTGCTGAGACTCTGTGGACCTGAGGACATATACCTTGAGGACACCTGAGTCCTCGTGTCTAGTACTCCACCTAAGGGCACTGTTCTGTGCTTTTACACACTTACAAGACTGTGACGTGTGGTCTAGTTCTTTTTCACAACTGCCTACTGTTTTATGACTGCTGTTCCCCACCCCCATCTCCTTTATTTCTTGGAGGATTTTTACATGAACTCTCTAGAAGTTTGTCTTCAGATTGCCTTGTTATCGCTCTCTCTGCCTGTCCATTCTCCTCCTGTTGAGTCCGGCGCCTGTCTTTCATGGTGCTGGATTTCCTCTTGTCCTCGGAGAGTCACACTGGCAGGGTCACTTGCAGCGGGGCTTCTCTCCTCTGCCCTCCTGAGGGCTGAGGCTCAGATCAGTGCCTTCCCCAGTGTGGACGGTGCAGGACCACAGACTCTGCACGGGCTGAGCCTCATCTTCAGAAGGTGATGGCTTTTCTCATGACTTACTAGTCACTTCTAGCCACAGCCCCAGGCAGACACAGTCACTCCACCTCCCAAGAAGACTGGGGGTTCTGGTCCCCACATGCCTGGGCATGTGGCTTTGGGCCCGCCCATGCCCAGTGGGCAGTAAGAGTCTGGCCCTCATGCCCACTCCTGTCTTGGCTCCCTGGGGGAAGTGGATGGGGCTTGTACCTCCGTTTACCACTGTGGGCTCTCTTCTCTCCCTTCCTGGTCCACAGAAATTTCCTACTGTTGTATTGAAGAGTGACTATTATAAAATAAATTCTTCTTTCATTTCTGTGTCTTAAACCAAAGAGTATTGGGATTTGAGACCACTTGAGACATAACATCTCTTTCTGCCCAATTGGAAAATAAGAAAAAAACAGCAAAAAGAACAAGACATATGAAAGTCAGAATCTCACTGTCCTTACTGGTAAAGCCAATTTTATAGAATGTGGTCAGCATGTTGGCAATACTGACCTCCTAATACTGCACTGAATTTTGGAGCAAAAACTCAGAATAATCAAGAATAGAGCCATGTGTTGATCTGTGTTGAGGACAAAGGCGAAATTAATGAAATAACACCTCTACCCAGGGGTATCGTAGTGTAGGGGAGAGTTTTTCCTATTATTCAAAAGTAATAGTTTTCTTACTTCCTTAGTGTTCTATAAAGGCTCTAAGAGTAAAGACTAATGTGTACATTACAGGTTTCATTGAATCTGCCTGCATTTGTTCATGGTTGTTTATTACCATTTCTAGCAAGCTTACCTCTTCATTGCTTAGCGTTCGTTTCTTAAGCTAAGACTGTATGAATTGGCATTGGGAATAAAAGTATAATTGTCTAATCTAGCACGTTCTGTCACCTTCCTTTACTAGATCATCCCCAGTGACCCCTTCTGGGTACCAACTACCGAGGAGGAGTACCTGCACTTTGGGGAAAAAGCCGATTCCGAGAACCAAGCCCGGAAGTACATGAACGCAGTGCGGAAGCGGAAGGGTCTCTATGTGGAAGAGAAGATTGTGGAGCACGCAGAAAAGCAGAGAACCCTTAGCAAGAATAAGTAACCACCCCTGCTGGCTGATCCTTCCCTTTGTAATAAATGAGGAAAGGTCACCCAAGCTTTGATACTGGGAAAATTTCTTTATGCTCCGTCATCTCTGTGCATTCACTTTCAATAAAGTTGATCTGTATAATATTTTACATAGGGCATTCCGGAATTTTTTTGTAATTGATTCTGCTACAAAGCAAGATGTTATTATAATAAGCATTGCAGAGGACCCTTCTCCCTTTGTGTGTGCTTCAGTCATGTCCGACTCTCTGTGACCCCATGGACCGTAGCTTGCCAGGCTCCTCTGTCCGTGGTATTCTCCAGGCAAGAATCCTGGAGTGGGTTGCCATGCCCTCCTTCTCCCTACCCTGTGTGTAACTGCCCCCAGCAGTAAAACTCAGGCTGTGATGAGGGCAGTCTGCTCAGTGCTGAGGGCAGGGTGTGGGGGCTGCATCCTCTACACTGAGCAGCCCACCTCTGCCTGTTGTCAGCATCACACTTCCAACTACATCCTCCACTTAAACATATTGTATATGTAATCTTTGGTTAACAGCATTTAACATCCTTTGAAGAGACCACAAACTTGCAAGATGAGCTACCTTTAGATTAGTTAAACCAAGTCACTTTTACAGCTGATGCATCCTAAGGTTTATTTGTCCATCCAAACAATGTTTTGATATAATGTTCAATTGTTGGCCTTTAAACCTGTTTTCACATTCCTTCATATATTGCGTCACTCATATTTAAATAAATGTTAATTAACAGGCTGGTTCCAAATCGGGAAAGGAGTACGACAAGGCTATTGTCACCCTGCTTATTTAACTTACATGCAGAGTACATCATGAGAAATGCTGGGCTGGATGAAGCACAAGCTGGAATCAATTGCTGGGAGAAATATCAATAACCTCAAATATGCAGATGACACTACCCTTATGGCAGAAAGCAAAGAAGGACTAAAGAGCCTCTTGATGGAAGTGAAAGAGGAGAGTGAAAAAGTTGGCTTAAAGCTCAACAGAGAACTAAGATCATGGCATCTGGTCCCATCACTTCAAGACAAATAGATGGGGAAGCAATGGAAACAGTGACAAACTATTTTGGGGGGCTCCAAAATCACTACAGATGGTGACTGCAGCCATAAAATTAAAAGACACTTGCTCCTTGGAAGAAAAGTTGTGACCAACCTAGACAGCATATTAAAACCAGAGACATTACTTTGCCAACAAAGGTCCGTCTAGTCACAGCTATGGTTTTTGCAGTAACGTATGGATGTGAGAGTTGGACTATAAAGAAAGCTGAACACCGAAGAACTGATGCTTTTGAACTGTGGTGTTGGAGAAGACTCTTGAGAGTCCCTTGGACTGCAAGGAGATCCAACCAGTCCATCCTAAAGGAAATCAGTCCTGAATATTCATTGGAAGGACTGATGCTGAAGCTGAAACTCCAATCCATTGGCCACCTGATACAAGGAACTGACTCATTGGAAAAGACTCTGATGCTGGGAAGGATTGAAGGCAGGAGAACGGGACAACAGAGGATGAGATGATTGGATGGCATCACCGACTCGATGGACATGAGTTTGAGTAAACTCCAGGATTTGATGATGGACAGGGAGTCTTGGCATGCTGCAGTCCATGGGGTTGCAAAGAGTCGGACATGACTGAGTGAGTGAACTGAACTGGACTGATACTTTTCTTTAAAAAAAAATGTAAATTTCTGTAATTCTCTTGGCTGTTTCCTCTTAGCCTTCAGTTCAGTTCAGTCACTCAGTTGTGTCCGACTCTTTGCGACCCCGTGAATCGCAGCACTCCAGGCCTCCCTGTCCATCACCTACTGAAGGGTATTATCTTATATGATGAGATTATTGCCTTTATTGTAAATGTCTTCCCTAAATCTCCTCAGTTGCCTCGTTCAGGGAGATCCCCATATAAGGGACAAATGAATCCAGTCAAAAATAGATTTTGTAATTTTTGATGTTTCCCTAATACCTTGTATAGCCACTTAAAAGAAGGATTCTTTTTCAAAATGCAGAAAATTATAAGACCAGACTTGAAATGCTTTTAATGGTTTTTTTTGTTTAGGGTTTTTTTTTTATTTGTTTTGTTTTGTTTTAATATACACTAGGTCACTCTTAACACTAGAGCCCTGGCATATCTGGCCAAGTCTGATTGACCCTGCCTTTGGGGAAGGTTTAGCTAGATATTTTACTGTCTGTCCAAGTTGAACAGATACTGATAATCTGAATTAATTGAGAGTTCCACCACATACTGGTTTATCTAAAAACTTGGATAACATAGGAAGAGCTAACACATCGATTTATAGCATTTGTGAATAACATCATTCAAACTGCCAGATGTACCATATAAAGTATTCTTAGACTCTCCACTTTATCAGCAAACGCTGCATTTAATAGAAAAGAGGCACAGCCCCGAGAGAGCTGGAGCGCTCACCGCGTTCCGCGGCCGTGCCAGATGGGCTGGTGTGGGGGAGGCTGTCAGCCTGGTAGACGGCCGCTCTTCCTTCTCCATGTTTGGGGAGGCAGCAATGAGCAGGGAGGTGACCGCAGGCCACAGGCTGCAGCCAATCCGTCACGTGAGTCGTCTGCCATGCTGTGTAGCTGGCGAAGGGGCCCCTTCGTATCCCTGGGCCACACTCAGACCCTCACATGCACGTATGAAATGCAGTGAAAGTGAACCTGGAAGCTGTGATGCTCAGTCATGCACAACTCTTGTGATACCCCACGGACTGTAGCCCGCCAGGCTCCTTTGTCCATGGGATTTCCCAGGCAAGAATACTGGAGTGGGTGGCCATTTCCTCCGCCACGAATCGAACCTGTGTCTCTTGCATTTGCCAGTGGATTCTTTACCCCTGGGCCACCTGGGAAGCCTGAACCAAGTATTTAACCTGACCCAAAGTGGGGTGGGGGTGTTGCTGTTCTTACACTGGGCTTGGTCTCTGGCAGTCATTTATAGACGGGGGGCAATGAGGATGCCACAAAACCAAGACCCTCGCTCCTGGAGGATCCTTGGCGTTGAGGTGCTGAGATCTCAGAGGACAGACATAGGCAACATCAGTCTCTTGCCTTTTCTAAGACAACCCCAGGGCACAGGTGGGCAAGGGGCGGCGAGTCTGGGTGGGTGAGGCTTTTCAGTGTGCCCAGTCGCTCCATCGTGTCTGTCCGACTTTTTGCAACCCCATGGACTGTAGCCTGCAGGCTCCTCTGTCCATGGGATTTTCCAGGCAGGAACACTGGAGTGGGCTGCCATTTCCTTCTCCAGGGGATCTTCTGACCCAGGGATTGAGCCCACGTCTCCTGCGTTGGCCAGTGGATTCTTTACCACCAGCACTACTTGGCTTGAGAAGAAATATCCATCTGTTACGACCCCAGGGGTATGGGGGTGTGTGTTGGGGTACGAGGAGACAAAGGGAGAGAGATCCTCACTGGATCCTCACATGTGCTGTATGAGAAGAGGACCTGGAAGAGGTCACATGGCCCAGGTCCCATATCTCACTCAGCTGCTCTGAGTACATCACAAAAGGATTCCAGGGACTGTGGCCTGATTAGCATCAGGGTCAGAGAACTCATCCACAGAAGCCTCATCTTCACAATAACAGAGGACAAGAGGAAGATCTTCATATTTATGGTATTTTTATCCTGTGCCTCAAATTTAGGTAAACCCACCAGTGTCCAGGATTCAAAAATCGTTACCTATATTTCTCAGATTTATGGCCAGTGAGTTTAGAGAAATAATTGATTTCAGATATTAGGTTAACCCATGCCCTTAAAACTGGGTAAGAAATATTCCTTCCCTCGAGATGGTTGGATGACATCACTGAGTCAATGGACATGAGTTTGAGCAAACTCCAGGAGATGGTGAAGGACAGGGAAGCCTGGCGTGCTGCAGTCCATGTGGTCGCAAAGAGTCAGACATGACTGAGTTTGTCTTAAGTAAGGCCCAGAGCTCTCCAGCTGAACAGACAATTAAATCTAAGAATAAGAAGGTGTATCCTCGTGAAGCAATCCAAGTAATCCTTTCTTTTTAAGGCAAAAAGCACTTGAGACTTCTGAAACTAGGGGAGAAAAAAATAAAAATAATAAAAGCCAAGCATTTAGATCAGATTCTAAAAACAGGATTATGAATGTCAACCTATGCACACAAACTGGACCATGGAAGTTGAGAAGACTTTCCTTTGATCCTCTTCCACAGACAGAGCCTGTGGCACAGACAGCATCTTCTCTCAACTCAGGGATGAGCTGTGGGGAGGCCTGTGTGCCCTGCAGTTCACAAGAGAGTCACGTGCCATGGACTCCAAGAAAGGAAGGGAGCAGGACATAGAGAAGGGCTCCCTGCAAGGGCAGAAGTGAAGGGACCAAGACCCTCCCAACCTGGCCAATCCTGGCCAGGGCTGGAGAGCCAGAGACGAGTCATGAGGATGACTGAGGACAGTCCCTGTCCGTCACCATCTCCTGGAGTTTACTCAGACTCATGTCTGTTGAATTGGTTATCCCATCCAACCATCTCATCCTCTGTTGCTCACTTGCCCTCCTGCCCTCAATCTTTCCCAGCATCAGGGTCTTTTCCAGTGAGTTGGCTTTTTGCATCAGGTGGCCAAAGGATTGGAGCTTCAGCTCCAGCATCAGTCCTCCCAATGAATCTTTAGGGTTGATTGCCATTAGGATTGATTGGTTTGATCTCCTTGCAGTCCAAGGGACTCTCAAGAGTCTTCTCCAACACCGCAAGTTGAAAGCATCGATTCTTCGGCACTCAGCCTTCTTTATGATCCAAGTCTCATATCCGTACATGACTAGTGGAAAAATCACAGCTTTGACTAGATGGACCTTTGTCAGCAAAGTGATATCTCTGCTTTTTAATACACTGTCTAGGTTTGTCATAGCTTGTGGGACATGCAAAGTCTTGGCCCCCATCTAAGACTTCCTCTATCAGACTGAGGTGAATTCAGTATGCTGTTTTAACAAAGCCTCCAAGTAATTCCGATGCATACTTAAGTTTGAAAGCAACGGCCATAGAGATTTGAATTACCAGTTATTTAAAAGTATACTTTCGGGACTTCCCTGGTGGTCCAGTTGTTCTGCACTCTCAATGCAGGGGGCCGCAGTTTGATCCCTGGTCAGGGAAGTAGATCCCACATGCCTCAGCTAAAAATCCCCCGTGCTGCACCTAAAACCCAGCACAGTTAAATAAATTAAAAAGTAATAATAAAGCTATACTTTGCACTTTTTGAAAATTTTCTTAACTGCTTTGTGATAAATATGCACTATACCTCTTAGGTCTAATTTTAAGTAACATTTGCAAGGCTTCATTTGGATAATTAACTTTCTTCCACCCCATGGTAGATATGGAAACTCTTAAGTCTTTTCAAATGTGTACACTGTTATTTTAGGATTGGGAGGCTAAAGGTCAAAGGAGAGAACTAACCAAAAATAATTCAGTTTGAAAAAGAGCATCCATATGGTGTTCATTCTGGACAGGACATTGATGGAGGAAGAAGTTATTTGCCTTTCAAACCTGGTAGGAGCAAAAAAAGGGAGGAACAGGCTCAAAGATTTGGGGCACTTATAAAATGTACTCTTAAGGCAAGGAGAATGGATCAAACTGAAAGGTTGTTTGAACATCAGATTTAGATGTTTCTTTTTTTATGTGCCCTAATTCAAAAAAGAAAAAAAGAAGTGACCTTATGAGATGTCTAGTTATGAATGTTTACTCCCCTTCTTTTATCTTTCTTTTTAAGAGAGGCTAGAAAAATCAGAGCTAGGGGAATTTTTCTGTCCAGCAAAGCACATGAGATCATTGAAAATGCACACTTTTAATTTTATAGCCTATCCTTTCCAAATATATTTTGCTTTATTAAACAACTGCACTTTTGAGAATGTCAATGAGAGGTGAATTCATTTGGCTGTTGTCAGAGGCTTTGAAACATTTTAAAATTGCCACCACCACCACCACCACACCTTCAACCCTTCAGGATAAATAGAATTTAGCCTTTGAGATGGAATTTGATATAGAAAAAGCGGTGCTTCCTGGTCAAATATTTTTCCAAAGAAGGTAAAAATATCCTCAAATCTGAGACTTTGCCTGGGCTTCTCTCTTGCAGTGATAACTCCCTTCCCTGGAAAGGTTAATATTAAAAAAAAAAAAAAAAAATGTTTCTAACTGGAGGATATCTGCTTTACAATATTGTGTTGGTTTCTGCTACGCAGCAACATGAATCAGCCATAGGTATGCATATGTCCCCTCCCACGTGAACCTCCCTCCCACCACCACCCCCATCCCACCCTTCTAGATTGTCACGGAGCACTGGCTCTGAACCCCCTGCGTCACACAGCGAATCCCCACTGGCTGGCTGTTTTACATATGTGTGTATGTTTCCGTGCTACTCTCTCAATTCATCCCACACTCTTCTTCCCCTCTGGGTCTGTTCTCTATGTCTGCCTCTCCGTTGCTGCCCAGCAAGTAGGTTCATCAGTACCATCTTTCTAGATTCTATATATATGCGGTGCTGTGCTTAGTCACTCAGTCATGTCCGACTCTTTGCAACCCAATGAACTCTGGCCCATATATGCATTAATATATGACATTTGTTTTTCTCTTTCTGACTCACTTCACTTTGCGTAATAGGCTCTAGGTTCATCCACCTTATTAGAACTGAGTCAAATGAGTTCCTTTTTATGGCTGAGTAACAGTCCATGGGGTCGCAAGAGTCAGACACGACTTAGCGACTAAACCACCAACCACCACCAATATTCCATTGTGTATATGTACCACAACTTCCTTATCCATTCATCTTCCATGACCTGGCTATTGTAAATAGTGCTGTGATGAACACTGGAGTGCATGTTGTCTTTTTCAATTATGATTTAGGAAAGGTTAATATTTCTTAAGTGATGTGCTGCCTTCACCAGGCGGGATGGATTACTGTGCTGAGTGCCCTCTTCCTTTTGGTGGTGTTGTATCCAAAAGGCCTCAAAGAGGTGGGCCCTGGTGTCCTGGCGGAGAAGGCAATGGCACCCCACTCCAGTACTCTTGCCTGGAGAATCCCATGGACGGAGGAGCCTGGTGTGCTGTAGTCCACGGGGTCGTGAAGAGTCAGACATGACTGAGCGACTTCAATTTCACTTTTCACTTTTCACTTTCATGCATTGGAGAAGGAAATGGCAACCCACTCCAGTGTTCTTGCCTGGAGAATCCCAGGGACAGGGGAGCCTGGTGGGCTGCCATCTATGGGGTTGCACAGAATCAGACTGAAGCGACTTAGCAGCAGCAGCAGCTGGTGTCCTGGGGTTTATGGAGTTTTGAGTAAATGGGCGCCTTGGCACCTTGCTCTCCATAGGACCAGACCGGTGCTCCCGAGCTGCAGCTGGGGAGGCACTCAGCTGGCTGTCACCAGCACTGCTCGGGGCTTCCTTGGTGGCTCAGACAGTAAAGAATCCGCCTGCCAATGTGGGAGAGCCAGGTTCGATCCCTGCGTCCAGAAGATCCCCTGGAGAAGGGAAGAGCATCCCACTCTGGTATTCTTGACTGGAAAATTCCATGGACAGAGGAGCCTGGTGGATCCTACAGTCCATAGGATCTCAAAGAGCCAGACACAACTGAAGCAGCTTAGCACACATGCCCTTGACAATGGCAAGGAAAGAAGACAGGAGCAGCTCTGAACTCACTGAGGATCTGCATTTCAGATTTGTCCCCCTGAACCCACTGCAGCCTTTGAGTGAACACTGGAAAAGTTGCTTTGCTAAATCTCTGAGCCCCCAGGGAGATAAGACTGCACAATTTCCTTCCTCCTGGCTCAAAGGGCAGCTGAGGAGAGAGCAAAGACACCTCTCCCGCTAACGCCTGTGTCGCAGATAAGTCTCAACACCCAGAGGGCTCGAGGGTGCACAGCTCCGTGTTCACAGCTCAAGGGCCCACCTCAGAGACACTCCCAGGGAACTTCAAGAAAAAGCTAGGAGCCTCCTTTTTAAGAGCAACAGATCGTGTAATGGCAGGTGAGTGAGAGGCAGCGGGGTGGGATTGCATCTGATTTCCTGTGATGGTGGTCTGAAGAAGCTCCGCTTTGCCGTAAATGGTATATTTTCCAAATCTTATGGGCTCTGGGAAAACCCGCACACACAGTTATCACTCATTGTTTCATTAAACGGAGTGAACTTTCATCACCCTCCCTCTGGGTCTTAGCATTATTTACACACAAAAATTAAGGTCTTAGAAAGCAGATGCCCTCGGGACTTCCCTGGTGGTCCAGTGGCTGAGACTCTGAGCTCCCAGGGCAAGGGGCCTGGGGTTCGATACTTGGTCGGGGAGCTATATTCCACTGCCCCAACTAAAAAAGATCCCAGATGCTGTGATTAAAGATCCTGTGTGCTGCAACTAACACCTGGCGCAGCCAACGAAAAAATACATAAAATTTTAAAAAAGAATGCAGACCTCATATTCCCAAACCCTGCCTCCCAACTGACTCAGGTACATGTTAGTTATTTCTCCATTGACAGATGTTGATCTGAAGTGCCTTGAACTTGGATAAATCCCCAAAGGTCACACAGCTAATACGTAGTTGCAGCAGAGCCTCAGACTCAGCCCTTCCAGTTCCTGGGCCTCGGCTCTCAACAAGGCCCCCGGGGCGTTGGCTCACAGTTCCCCTGATGGAAATGAGAGCCAGAAAATGCCAGAAAGCGCACGGCTAGCAAGGCGCAGTCTGGCAGACCAGGAAGAAGCTGCTGAGAAACATTCAACTTCATCTCTTTCGTAAGAAGCACATTGTTTCCAAGAAATTCACCCAGTCTACTGTTCAGCGGAAAGACTCAAGCCGTTCTGAAAGGCTTTCGATGACAGCTGTGGAATCCACCCCGTGTGTTCTCGTGGTCGGCTCAGAGCCGCTGTGGAGGCACAAATGCCCACTTCTGACGTGTGAGCTTGGCTGGGCGTGGGGCGAAGGGAACGGCGGTTAAAAGAGTTCACCTCTAGTAGACCCTTTGATGTGGTGTGTGGGTGAAAAAGAGAGAGATCAGGACGCGGTCCACTGAGAATGAAGGACTGGAGGTGAGATTCGTCCAACGAGCAACATTTACTGGTTCCCAACCACGTGCCAAAGGCTGAGCCAGGCACTCTGGACATATTGGTGGTCCTAGTTGGGGCGGGGGATGACATTCCATTTCTCTAGGGTAAGTGTCTTGGAAGGAAGGGATGTAAGCCAAAGCAACCTGACCTCCTGGGGAACCAGAAAAAAGTTTCTATTGAGAAAGTGACCTTGGAGCACATCTTGGACATGAAATTGAGACTCTTGCTCCTTGGAAGGAAAGTTATTAAAAACAGAGATGTCACTTTGCTGACAAAGTCCGTATAGTCAAAACTATAATTTTTCCAGTAGTCATGTATGGATGTGAGAGTTGGACCATAAAGAAGGCTGACTACCAAAGAATTGATGCTTTCGAACTGTGGTGTTAGAGAAGACTCTTGAGAGTCCCTTGGACAGCAAGGAGATCAAACCAGTCCATCCTAAAGGAAATCAATCCTGAATATTCCTTGGGAGAACTGATGCTGAAGCTGAAGCTCCAGTCCTTTGGCCACCTGATATGATGAGCCGACTCATTGGAACAGCCCCTCATGCTGGGAAAGATCGAGGGCAGGAGGAGAACGGGACAACAGAGGATGAGATGGTTGGATGGCATCACTGATTCAGTGGACGTGAGTTTGAGCAAACTCCAGGAGATGGTGAAGGATAGAGCAAACTGGCGTGCTGCAGGCCATGGGTCACAAAGAGTCAGACAGGACTGAGCGACTGAACGACAGCAACAAGGCCAGGATGCATGAGGAAATCATGTTCCAGATCCAACAGTGTTCAAAGGCCCTCTGGCAGGGGGAATATTTGTAGGTCTGAAGACTTTAGACGAAGCAGCATGGCCAGAGCAGAGAGAGCTTGGAGGGAAGTGATGCCAGACCCAAAAGGCCATTTGAGGAATTTCATCTTTCCCCTAGGGGCAATCAAAATCTTGGAGGATTCTAGACGGGATGACATGAGCTGACTTACATTTGTTTTTACAAGCGGTCACTCTGGCAGCTCTGTAGAAGTCATATGGGAAGGACTGTGGTGCTTCGGGCAGGTGACAGTGGTCTGACCTGGGCGGCAACTGTGATTATGGAGAGAAGGTCATATTTGAAACAGAGCAAGTCCCCTGATGGCCTTTGCTTCATCTGGTTTTGCTCTTTAGTGAGAGAGGAAGGAAGATCCTCCTGAGAAGTGTGTCTGGCGATGATTCTGGTGTCCTGGGAGCAGCAGTGAGGATGGGGTCATGGAAGACGGAAGAGGGGCTGGTGGCAGACTGGCAGTGGCTCAGAGAGCTTGGGACCGGAAGGGCTCGGTGACCTGTACAGCAGCGTCAAATCGGCAAATTCCCAGGCGGGTGAGGCAGGCGGAGGGCATAGCAGAGCTGGGCGGGGAGGCTCGTGGACTCAGGTGAACCGCCTCAAGGACAGGTGAGTCTGGCCTCCTTGGAGATGGTCAGAGAAAGGACTGAAGCCCGAAGGGGCCTGAGAGATGGAGACCCAGAGGGCCAGACCTCTCGGTGAGGTTGGGAGGCAGGTTTGGTGGCAGAAGGGACCGGGCGAGGCAGGAGGACCAGCAGCGAACTGTTGCCTGGATCCTGAGGATGCTGACCTCCTCTGGAGGACCCTCAGCAGAAGTAACAGTAAACAACCACACACTCATGGATGAGCCTAGCATCACAGTCCCTCTGTGGAAGGAGGAGGGGGATGTAGTTGACGTGCCGACAGGTCAAGACCGTCAAGCTCCTGCAGAGGATGGCAGAGGGGGTAAAATGGCCAGCGGAGTCGTACAGACCAGGCTTTACATCAGAGTCCGTGGGGGGAGCCGGGACTGCACGTGGCCCCTCGGCCCCATCCCAGGGGCTCCTTCTCCGCCAGGCGCTCACATGGTCCTCAGCCCTCCCCTCTGAGTCACCCAGCAGGGGCTGCCAGAGGACCCACTTCCCCCTGACCTCCTGCGTCTTTCCCCTGGTCCCCTCAGGCCCCTCGTCCTTTTATTCCCCCCCCTTCTTCTCCTGAGTTGGCTGTCAGACCTCGGCTGCATCCAGACACTCCATCTACCCGCTTCCCACCAGCCCAGGCCAGATGAAGGGGGAAGCAGGAGCGAGACAAGCTTCCTTCTGGACACACTAGAGCTCCCAGGTTTGCCAGGCACCATGCTCAGGAGTTTCCATCACCAGAGTTCCCGTGTTGACCTGGTGCGCACAGTTCTGGAACTTTCCTGGCTTTTTAAACAAGTCTCTGTTTAGGACCTAAACCAGGGATTTTCCACCGAGGATGGTTTAGGCCCCCAGAGGACACTGGGCAATGTCTGGAAGCGTTCCTGGCCTCTCGTGGGTAGAGGCCAGGCCTCTGCTGAACACCCTCCATCTCCCAGCACAGGCCTTGCCTCAGAGAAGCGTCGGCACCGATGGGACAGGAGGGGACAGTGAGCCAGGAGTCTCTTCCATCCTTTTTTGTTTGTTTTTTAAATTTTATTGGAGTATAGATGATTTTGGCTTCCCAGGTGGTGCTAGTGGTAAAGAACCTGCCTGCCAATGCAGGACACCTAAGAGACTCAGGTTCGATCCCTGGGTAGGGAAGATCTTCTGGAGGAGAGCATGGCAACCCACTCCAGTATTCTTGCCTGGAGAACCCCATGAACAGAGGAGCCTGGCGGGCTATAGTCCATGGGGCCGCAAAGAGTCGGACAGGACTGAGTGACTGAACACACACACACATCCCCTCATGTAGAGGCAAGGAATCCAAGGGTAGGGGGCAGGGGAAGCTGTACCCCCCCAAAGCCCCCAAAAGAACGAAGTGTAAGCTGGAGACCTAAGAGAGTCATCTGCAGGACACTTCAGATGCGTTATCCCAAGGCAATGTGAAAACCACAAAACTCCCATCAAGATGGAAAAAAAAAATCTCACTGGCACAGCCAAGTCCTGTGTCCACCCCCCAGCTCAACTCCCAGGCATTCTGGTGACACGCCCGTCTGCAGCCCCTCTGGCCGACCTCAGGCCGGCTTCGCTGGGGCCGGGAGCCAGAGAAAGTGCCTTGTCTCTTAAACGGGTGACTCTGCAAAGGTCGACCTCACCACCGCCCCCCCAGGATTCGCCTGGGGGCAGCACCTTCCTTCAAAAGAGGGTGGCAAGATTTCCCGGGAGGGTTTGGCAAGTTTGGAGAAAGAAAATACTTTCCATCTGGCTCATCTCTCTGCTCCTCTGACTTGCATGATGCTTCTCCTAGGGTTGGGGGCAGCACTGTAGGTCTCTCCCCCCAGGGATCTGGGCTCTGTGGCGATTCCTCCCTGGACTTGCAAGGCTGTCCAGGAACGGATGAGAAGGAAGAAGGACCGAGGATGCCGGCGTGTAAATGGAAGACATCTGGTTCCACGCTGGTCAGCATATGGTCTGAATTAAGACAGTTGAGATGGTTTTCAAAACACGCTGCTCTGGGCAAGAACTTCATCTGGCTCTAGGAAAACCAAGTGTAGAAGACATTTTGGAGCCCAGTGGGGAAAATCTGAACAAGGCCCGAGTGTGAGATGATAGTAAGAAACTCCTGATCATCCTATTATGGATCAACCCAATCCATATTTGGGTTATGCAGGGAAGTGTCCTTCTCTTTTAAAATTTATTTACTTATTTTTAAATGAAACAGAGAGAGGATATGGGGTGGAATGTGGGAGGGGGATTCAGGATTGGGAGCTCATATACACTCGTGGTGGATTCATGTCAATGTATGGCAAAACCAATATGGTATTGTAAAGTAAAATAAAGTAAAAAAAAAATAATAATAATAATAAAAATAAAATGCATTTCAATGCAAAATAAACATCCTCTCAAAAGACTAAAAAATAAATAAATAAATAAATTGCATTCCCTGGTGGCTCAGAGGTTAAAGCGTCTGCCTCCAATGCGGGAGACCTAGGTTCGATCCCTGGGTCGGGAAGATCCCCTGGAGAAGGAAATGGCAATCCACTCCAGTATTCTTGCCTGGAGAATCCAATGGATGGAGAAGCCTAGTAGGTTACAGTCCACGGGGTCGCAAAGAGTCGGACACGACTGAGCGACTTCACCTTCACCTTCACCTTCACCTTATTCACCAGTAAAAATAAATAAATAAATAAATAAATAAATGAAACAAAGGTGAATATTTTTAAAGATGAAAGGTACTATTCACAAAGAAGATAGACATCATAAACCATTAGACCCCTAACAACAGACACAAAGATACATAAATAAAGCAAAGATGAAAATTGAAGTCTTGACAGAAAATTGTCATGATAGCTGTAACTTGCTTTATTTTTCTAAATATCATTTTGTTCCTATTGTCCTGTCATAAACTTCTTTAGGGAGCTGCACTTCACAGCATGTGGGATCTTAGTTTCTCGACCAAGTTTCGAACCCATGCCCCCTGCAGTGGAAGAGTGGAGTCTTAAACACTGGACCGCCAGGGAAGTGCCCGTAATTTACTTTAAAATATTTCTTCTATGGTGGATATTACACTGTCCTTCTTGCTTTTCTCATCTGCTGAAAATTTTCATAATGGGAAGTAAATGCAAAACCGAAGTGAAAGTGAAAGTGTGAGTCTCTCAGTCGTGTCTGACTCTTTGTAACCCCATGGGCTGTATGTAGCCCGCCAGGCTCCTCTGTCCAGGGGATCCTCCAGGCAAGAATGCAAAAGACCCTGCAAATTTACTTCTGACTGGGGGTGAAGGAAAAGCTGGTGTGATGTGGGAACAGGGCTGCTGCTTCCAGGAGGGCAGGATCTGCCCCGCTTCTGACCCGTCTCCCCCACCTTCCGTGCGGACATAGCTCCCCGATGACCTCCGTTCCTTCTTCCAAAAGTGGAAATGAAGTTGTTGCCACGTGTTCATTCGTTCAGCGGTGTGTCCGGTCACTCAGCAAAGGTTGACTGAGGGTCTGTCCTTTGCCAGTGTCTGTGTTGGGTGCTGGGCACACAGTGATGGGTGAAAATAAAGATGGTCCCTGCCCCCAGGGAACTTGTCATCTTGAGGGGGAGGCAGGTGTTAATCCAAGACGGAGGCAGAACTGAGGTGGATGAACCTAGAGACCGTCGCACAGAGTGAAGTAAGTCAGAATGAGAAAAACCAGTATTGTATATTACTGCATATATATGCAATCTAAAAAAATGGTACGAATAAACCTATCTGCAGGGCAGGAATAGAAAGATGTAGAAAACAGACTTGTGGACACAGAGACAGGGGAAGGAGAGGGTGGGACAAATTGAATGAGTAGCATTGAGACATATACATTACCATATATAAAATAGTTAGAGTGGGAAGCTGCTGTATAGGGAGGTGGGATGGGGGTGACGGGAGCGGGGAGGTCCAAGAAGGAGGGGACAAACGTGTACTCATAGCTGATCCACTTTGTTGTACAGCAGAAATGAACACAACATTGTAAAGCAACTATGCTCCAATTAAAAATAAATTTTAAAAAAAGATAGAGGCAAAATTACAAGTCAATAAAATGACAAGTGTTGTCATAAAGGAAGGCATGGAGAAGAAGATGACCGAGCCAGGAGGCTGTTTGGAGGGAGGAGAATGGGGATGTGCAAAGGTCCTGTGGCTGGTGACAGCCTCCCAGCACTGGAACCTGAGAACATTGGTGTGAAGGGGTTGGGGGGGCGCAGCTGGAAGGCAGACACAGAGGCAGGGATGCCCACCCTCCCTGTGGGCTACTTTTCCCTGGGTATGGACATTGACTCGAAGCCTGAGTTCTTATTGCAGTTGAAGTCTGGTTTTTCTCCCTGGCCAACTGTTCTCAGTATTGCAGAGCCTTCTGAATCTCAGACACACCCTCCACCTGACCCCTGCTAAACTGTGGATTCTGTAACCTTTATGGAGGGTCCCTCCCTCCATTTTTGGCTTTTCCCTCATCTTAACATCCAGCCCCACCACATCTTGCGAGCTAGGCTACAGCGGGGAGCCCATGACGCACGTGTCTGCTCCACTGTCTCCTCCTCTGTCTTCCTTCTGTGGTGCAATGGAGAGGAGAGAGCAGGATTTCCAAGTCTTCCTCTTACACAATACCTCCTCCGTCCCCAGGTCCTAAAGCCTGTGACTGCTGGGCTGTCTTCTCTATGCTCCAGAAGAATCTCTATGACCTGAGTATACTGGGTTTGACATTAGACATGACCACAGATAAAATAAATATTGGTTGGACTTCCCTGGCGGTCCAGTGGTTAAGATTCTGTGCTCCCAATGCAGGGGGCACCGGTTTGATCCCTGGTGAGGGGCGCTAAGACCCACATGCTGCAGCCTAAATATAGTGCAGAAGAAACCCTCTCAGACAGGGGAGTAATAGTAATAAGAGATGCTATTAATCAAATGTGCTGATATAGTAAGAATATTATTGGGGGGATCTTAAACTTCTATATATGTTTATAATATAAATATAAATAATACATAATATATATATATTATATTATAAATATATTTTAAAATATAAAGCACATGGCTTTATAGGCACATATTTATAGTATACATAATATAATTTATATATTCATGTTTATAAATAGATTAATATGCTTATATTTTATAAATATAATAGAAGTTTATAGAACTGCCTCCTCTTTAACCTAAGAGCCATGCTGGGCTCACCTCACCTAGGTCTGCGCCGCTAGAGTTTTCAGTTTGGTGACACAGTTCATTCTCCCTAAATCTTCAGTCCCTAATGACAGAGCCTGGGAGGGTCTCCAGCGCTTCTGCAGCCTCGTGTGTCTCCCTGCTCCTGAGGTCACCTGTGCAGACCCTGCCCGGTGGCGCCCGGCTCTCGGTTGCCCCCTGGTGGAGTCCTGTTGTACTGCCCTGCCTGCCCCTGGTTGATTTACCAGGTGGGATTAGCGGTCCAGCCCTTTGACCCTGTAAGGAAAAATGCGAGGGAGGGGAAAGCCCCACACGAGATGGGCCTTATCATATAAAATGAAGACACTCCGAGGTGTTTTCATCTGTCATCTGTTGAGGGGTGAAAATAAAGAAAAAGGGAAAGTGAGTATTTATTGATTGCCTGTTACGTGCCAAGCCCTTACAAAACACAGTGTATTTTGTTTCAGGACGGACTTGTGAGGCAGGTAACCGTGCTGATGGAGCTGGGCAACGAGACTTGAAGTGCGTGAGCGGCAGTGCTGGGACGCTCAGTCTGCTGCCGCCACTAAAATATAGAGGGGAGGTGGTTGTTGTTTATGTTGCTAAGTAGTGTCCGACTCTCTGCAACCCCGTGGACTGAAGCCCACCCGGCTCCTCTAGTCCTAGAATTCTCCTGGATAGGATACTGGAGTGGGTAGCCGTTCCCTTCTCCAGGGGATCTTGCCGAGCCAGGGATCAAACCCGTGTCTCCTGCACTGGCAGGAGAATTCTTTACCACCAAGCCACAAGGAAAGCCCAAAATATAGATCAGGCAAAGAGATGACTGACGGAAATAGAAAACTCCTGCTTCGCTTCCAGAAGAAATCAGGATGGGGATGTCAGAAAGCCCCTTGCAGTTCCCAGAGTTCACAGGGAGACAGCTGTCCTCCAGTTCAGAAAAGGATGCTACGTTCTAGCTAGGAACCTCCTGGCTCCACCTGCTCAATATCTGGACATCAACATGGCGCACCGCTAAGAGCGGCTATCACCAGGGGAGTGAGAATCTGGCTTGGGAGCAGACAAACAGTCTTCTGGGAAGGATACAACTCGGAACATAGCTGTGCCCACCTGTCTGGGCCCTAGTGCCTGGGTCACCCCATCCTAGGGCTTTGAGGTGAGGTGAAGTCACTCAGTCGTGTCCAACTCTTTGCGACCCCGTGGACTGTAACCTACTAGGCGTCTCTGTCCATGGGATTCTCCAGGCAAGAATACTGGAGTGGATTGCCATTTCCTTCTCCAGGGGATCTTCCCAACCCAGGGATTGAACCCGGGTCTCCCGCATTGGAGGCAGACGCTTTAACCTCTAAGCCACCAGGGAAGCCCTATCCATCCTAGGGCTTTAGGAAGACCATATCCTGTCCCTCGTTCAGCCCAGTCAGCTGACCAATGCCACACTCCACCCCTCCCCAATCCTTTGGGGGAAGCTGCTCCTAGGTGGGGCTGGGTCATATAGATAAGAGCACAGTGGCTCGCATGTCTGAAGACACTTGTCTTTCTCCTGCCCAAAGAGTGCAAAGCCAAGATCCAGACCCTCATACAGAATGCTGTTCCAACAGCACCGTGAGCCAGTCTCCTGATCACGGAAGAAACGCTGTGAATGTGGTTTTCATTTGATGGGCTCCGCTGTGTTGCTTCCCCACAGTGTATATCCATCCCTGGTGTCACCAGCTCCTGTGGGTACAATTTTACTAGTGCCTGATCTGCAGTGGAACGGAATAATCGTTTTTAAAAAGTGTTACCTAATTTAGTAGGTGTAAATGGCCCTCAGATAGTCACTGAATTGAATTTGTACAGTGATTACAGTCTTGGCATTTAGCTGTCTATTTTCTAGTGAGAATTGGATTTAATTAGGCAAATCTGAATTTAAATTCCAACTCTGCCTTTTTACCAGCTATGAGAACCAGGAAAACTTACTTATCCTCTCAGTACTTCAGTTTCAACATCTGTGAGAAATGACAATCACAATGTTTCAGAGCTCAAATGCCAGTTGTGCGGATTCAATGAGATAAAATACGTAAGACACTTTGTATAGTTCCCAGCACATACTAAGTGCTCAATAAATGATCACCAGTTGTGCTAGAATATAAGACCACTTCTTTCTTAAGCTCAAGTTGTTTTTTTTTACGTATTTACAAGAAATTAATCCATTTGATTTTATTTTCTTGGGCTCCAAAATCACTGCAGACAGTGACAGCAACCACGAAATTAAAAGGAGCTTGCTCCTTGAAAGAAAAGCGATGGCAAGGCTAAATAGCATATTAAAAAGCAGAGACATCACTTAACTGACAAAGGTCCCTATAGTCAAAGTTATGTTTTTTCCAGTAGTCATGTATGGGTGTGAGAGCTGGACCATAAAGAAGGCTGAGCACTGAAGAACTGAGGCTTTTGAGCTGTGGTGTTGGAGGAGACTCTTGAGAGTCCCTTGGACTGCAAGGCGATCCAACCAGTCCATCCTAAAGGAGATCAGTCCTGAATATTCATTGGAAGGACTGATGCTGAAGCTGAAGCCACCTGATGCAAAGAACTGACTCATTGGAAAAGATCCTGATGCTGGGAAAGATTGAGGGCAGGAGGAGAAGGGACAATAGAAGATGAGATGGTTGGATGGAATCACTGTCGATGGACATGAGTTTGAGGAAACTCCGGGAGATAGTGAAGGACAGGCAAACCTGGTATGCTGAAGTCCACGGAGTCACAATAGTCAGACACGGCTTAGTGACTGAACAACAACAATAATCCATTTGAACTCATGATCACTTCTAATGCAAATGTGTTTTGCAGATAATTTTCTCCCTTTAATTTTAGTTTGGTTATAATTCACTTTTAAAAGATTAGTTTCTCTGTTGTTGATTCCATTCTTTTCTGTTTTCTTTGATGACTTGAAATCTGGGAAAACATTCCCCCACAAGCCTGATACATCGCTATTTTATATTCTCTGCTTTGAAAGATAAAGTGATATAAGCAAGAAATTGGTGGACAGGGCTGGGAAATATGGTTAGCTGGTTTTCCCAGCCACGTCATGGGGGCCTCAGCTGGCAGGTTTCTTTCTGGGGTTATGAACATTCTTAGAATATTCTGAGAAACTTCTTTGAGTGACCAAATTCCATGAGATGTCTGAAAATTAATCACTGGATATACTGACCAGCTAATGATGAAAGATTCACTCACCAAATATTTATTAATAACCCACTCTATTATGCAAAGTCCCAGGCTTGTCATGGGTCCTGGGGGGCAATTCTGATATGGATGCTATACTCTAGGATTCACAGAAGGGAAAGAAGCCATGTGCTGGAGACTCTTTCTTTGCCACCCCACCCCTCCCCCGGCCCAGGTCCACTCTCTGACCTTGTCCACCTGCTCTGGGCCCCCTGGAGGCTGACCTCTAAGGGCTGGATCAACACTTTCCCTTGTTTCTTATTGGGTTCAGCCAATGGGCTTCCCTGGTGGCTCAGACAGTAAAGAATCTGCCTGCAATGTGGGAGATGGGGTTCAATCCCTGGTCGAGAAGATCCCCTGGATAAAGGAATGGCAACCCACTCCAGTATTCTTGCCTGGGAAATCCCAAAACCTTGTCCACCTGCTCTGGGCCCCCTGGAGGCTGACCTCTATGGGCTGGATCAACACTTTCCCTTGTCTCTGGTTTCTTATTGGGTTCAGCCAATGGGCTTCCCTGGTGGCTCAGACAGTAAAGAATCTGCCTGCAATGTGGGAGACGGGGTTCAATCCCTGGTCGAGAAGATCCCCTGGATAAAGGAATGGCAACCCACTCCAGTATTCTTGCCTGGGAAATCCCATGGACAGAGGAACCTGGTGGGCTACAGTCCATAGGATCGAAAAGTCAGACTCAGCTGAGCGAACTTGCAGCCAGTGGGTGGCACTAGCAGGACAGCAGAGGGCGCTGGAGAGAAAGGCTAGGGCTTTTATTCCCCAGATGCCCTGCCTGCCAGGTTGCTCTCTAGCCATGTCTGTGCTCCTCTTCCCAAGCCCGGTGACCCTCCCCCGACTCCAGGAACCATCCCCCCACCTTGTCCTTCACAGTGGTCATGGCTTCCAGCAATGGCCAGTCTTAGGATGCCTCAGCATACTTGTTAGTTTCCCTTAAACTTGCCAATGTCTTTCTAAATAGTCCCTTTGACTAAATAAACTCTCTCCAGGGGACTTCCCTTGGTGGTCCAGTGGTTAAGACTTCGCCTTCCAATGCAGGTTCAATCCCTGGTGGCATTTGAGCTGGACTGTGAAGACAGAACTTGGGTGGGTCGAGGGACAGAAAGCATGAGCATTCTGGACAGAAGCAGAGGCTGGGGGCCAGGACCAGAGGTGAAGAGAAGTTGGTGGAGGGTGGAGGTTCTCTGAGTGTGGGCCCCAGCCCAGCTGCAGCAGCAGTCTCATCTAGAATAGATGCAAATCCTGCAGCCCACTATCCAGACCGGCTGAATCAAAACCTCTGGGGATGGAGCCCAGTAACCACAGTTTTAACAAGTCCTCCAGGAGATTCTGGTGCAGAATCACCAGGGTAAGGACTTTAGTCCAGAGACTGGAGAGAGATGAGGACACTAAAGTGAAAAGACGAGTGTGTGCTGAATCACTTCAGTCGTGTCTGACTCTCTGCGACCCCATGAAACTGTAGCTGCCAGGTTTCTCTGTCCATGGGATTCTCCAGGCAAGAATACTGGCGTGGGTTGCCATGTCCTCCTCCAGGGGATCCTTCCGACTCAGGGATCAAACGTGCATCTCTTAGATCTTGTGCACTGGCAATCGGGTTCTTAAAGATAAGTAAGTGTGCAGGGCTTAAACAGTTGTCGGACTTTGGACTGTGGGTGATGAGTGCTGTGAACAGTGTGTGTGTGTGTGTGTGTATGCATGTGTGCACTTGTGGCATGAACAAAGCTGCTTCTAAGCAGTGATTGAGTTCTGTATTATGTGCCTGAATTTTTGTGTGTGCAATAAATGTTTGACTTAAGCCTTCTTAGGAAATAAAATAAGCTTCTAAGAATGAGTGGATGGACTTCTCTGGTGGCCCAGTGGTTAAGAATCCTCCTTCCAATGCAGGGGGCAGGGGTTCCATCCCTGGTCAGGGATCTAAGATCCTACACACCTCCGGGCAATTAAACCCTCATGCCACAACTAGAGAGAAGCTGAAGCGCTGCAACAAAGATCCCGTGTGTCAGAACTAAGACCTCAGGCGGCCAAATAATTAAAAATAAATATTGAAAAACAAAAAAGAATGAGATTGGAGGTAGAGAGGCCGTTAAGAAGGTGACTGATCACCAGGGAGAGGAAGCCTCGAGCAGGGTTTTTCTACCTCAGTATGATGGACATTTGGGGCCAGGTCTCTTGGTTGTGGGGCGTCTGTCCTGTGCATTGAAGGATGTCTAGCACCATCCATGTTTCTATCTCCACTAGAGGCCATTAGATCATTCAGTTGTGACAACCAGAAATATCCCCAGATATCGTCAAGTGTCTCCTGGATGGTGAGGCTGCCCCAGTTAGGAACCACTGGCCTGGGTGTAACAGTGGGACGGAACACCGGGGTAACATGGCTGTAAAGTCAGCCACACCTGGCCGCTGGCTGGAGCACGAGGCCTGCCGTGGTGACAGTGGTCAAACCGAGAATCTAATTGAAAGCTGCTCATTAGAAATTAAACATTGATCTGTTTGGGCAAACTGCTTTCAGGAATTTTCCCCAGCAGTTTGTTGAGGTGACACTGTTCTGAATACAGGCACTTGGGGGAGCTCTAAAAACAGTGAGTGAGGACTCCCCTGGTGGTCCAGTGGCTAAGACTCCACGCTGCCAATGCAGGCCGCACCGGTGATCCCTGATCAGGGCACTAGATCCTACATGCCACAGCTGAAAGATCCTGCGTGCCACAACAAAGACCCTGAACAGCCACATAAGTAAATATTTAAGAAACAAACAAACAAAAACCAAGTCAGTGAGTGAACTGGACAAGGGCAGGCTGCTTCGGAGGGAAGTGATCACTTAAAACAGGCCCCAGCTTCTGCCTGCTCTCTCCACCTTTCTCACCATCTGGTTTCAACCACTTCCCCTAATATCTCCTCAGTGTAGTCCAAACAATCTCCATTTTACTTTAAATAGCAATCGCTAAATAGATGCCCCTTTTGGAAAATGAGCTCCCTGCTTCTCCCCTCCATCACCTCCTTTGGTGGCTGTGGGGGCCGCAGGACCACAACCTGTTGCTGAGACTTGCCTGACCACCAGGTCCCATGCTAGATGTGGGAAGAAGAGTGAAAAGTCATATACTATTGCTTTTGAGGAGTTCAGTGTTCCAGAAAAATCCACATCTTGAGGGATAAAAGTTCTTTTTTTTTAATATAAATTTATTTAATTGGAGGCTAATTACTTTAAAATATTGTATTGGTTTTGCCATATATCAACATGAATCCGCCACGCATGTACACGTGTTCCCCATCCTTAACCTCCCTCCCACCTCCCTCCCCGTACAAATTCTTAAACTTGACCCTGACTCAGCATCACCTGTGCTTGCATGCTAAGTCAGTTCAGTTGTGTGAGCCCATGAACTGTAGCCCACCAGGCTCCTCTGTCCATGGGATTCTCCAGTTAAAATACTGGAGTGGGTTGCCATTTCCTCCCCCATGGAGTCTTCTCAACCCAGGGATCCAACCCGCATCTCTTACGTCTCCTGCGTTTACCACTAGCGTCACCTAGGAAGCCTCACAATCTCCTGTAGGACTTGCTAAACACAGAGTTCTGGGACCCACAGTCAGAGTTGCTGAGTTAGTGGGTCAGGGGCCAGGGGATCTGTGTTTCTAATATGTCCCCCAGGGACCATCCCCGCTCCCTGAGAACCTGCCGGCTTAGACTCATGAACTTAAGAACAGCCAGGTGACACCCTAAGCAAAGTTTGGGATCTGGCCCAGGACACCCAGTCCAACTCTGCCCTTCATGTGCTGCAAAGTCTTGGGAGAGGTTTCAGGGTTCCCATTGATTAAATGATGGGTATAGCGACAGGCTGGCCTTCCCAGGTGGCTCAGTGGTAAAGAATCTGCCTGCCAACGCAGGAGACTCAGGTTTCAATCTTCGGGTCGGAAAGATCCCCTGGAGAAGAAAATGGCAGCCCACTCCAGTATTCTTGCCTAGGAAATCCCATGGACAGAGGAGCCTGGTGGGCTACAGTCCATGGGGTTGTAAAGAGTCAGACACGACTTGGCGAATAAGCAACAGCAGCATCCTTTCATGCCAGACCCTCTGTGCTGACGCTTCTGACAAATTCTTGAGGTGGGGTATGAGTCATGCTCTAAAAATCTTAGGATTGAAGCTCCAGTCCGCTACTGTTGCAGTCCGGTAAGACAGGAGAACTTCACTGACCTCATGGCCACAGGTGACATTCAGAAGAGCTAAAGGAGGTGTCAGAGCTTCAGGGGGTGCAGAGTGAAGGAGCACTGGGAGCCCAGATCAGAAATGCCCTGGGTGGATGAGCTGCGATTTGGTTTATCACTGAGTAAGTTAGGGTTGTTGCTTGAGCTCCCTGACCCCAATTCCTCCCACCCCAACACATATGTCTGAGAAAGGACATGGAAGAGAGTGAAGAGATTTCGAGGAGGTAATTGCTGCTGATACTCCTGCAAAAGGGGCAGAGGAGGGAGTGGGGACCACCATCGGCTTCTGGGGGTTCATCTGAGGAGTGCTGACTGGGGCCGCCTGGGCCAAGGGCCAGCCGTGGGCTCAGCAGTCGTCTCGGCTGAAGGCTTTTCTCTTGGCCCCTTTGGCGTGCCTGGGACTAGAGGAGAACTCTGTTATTTCCTTTCTTTGCCATCAAAATACAGGATTGTGGCCGGGTAATTAGAAACTTCATTGTTTTTCTTTTCCCTCCGCTGGACCACAGGATGGCCGTGCATCAGCCAGATTGCTCCCTTTCTGAGCGTGGGTCGCTCCCAAGTTCTGAAATGTTACATATTTGTCTTTGCCATGATAGCATTTGCGGTGGTGAGGGTGCAGCTCTCTGTGAAGGACTCACATGATTTTCTTGAAATTTCCATCATGAGGCTGGAAAGAATTCCACCCTCCCTCCCGACAACTGCATAACTGGGGTCTGACAAGTACTGAGTTAGTGGGCCACCATAGGAAACCTGGCTTCTGAGGGGGACTGGCAATTGGGAGCTTCTACAGAGGCACTGAGCGCCTGGCAAGCAGGGCAGATGATAAGAGGCTAAGCGGATGGAGGTCCTTTTGAACACCCTCAGGCATTCCTTCTTTGAGCAGTTTGCACCCTTCGCTTTATATTTTGATTCCTGTGTGTAAATATCGCAAAGGTGTGAGCTTCCAGGAAAAAGCAGTTCTATCAAATCTTTTATGATAAAATCATAGAATATTAGAGTTGAAAGGCCCCTCTGAAAGCATGTTGTTCCCAAACCATGATTCATAGAGGAGCAAAGAGAAGTTCAGAGGGTAGTGTACCTGACCTGCCCAGTATCGTACAGCAGGTAATGAGCAGGACCAGACTGGGACCACGTTGCTGGTTCATGCTTTTACCCATCATCTGCTGTGTCTGTGAGGAATGGGGAGAGAGGGGGTGGGGGAAAGGGAAGCAGGTTGACTTAGATGAGCCCCTACTATGTACCAGGCACTGGGCTCAATATTTTCCAAGTTCATTCGTCACTTAGGGGTTCCTAAGTATTAAAAAGCAGAGACATCACTTTGCCAACAAAGGTCTGTAGAGTCAAATCTGTGATTTTTCCAGTAGTCATGTACAGATGTGAGAGTTGGACCATAAAGAAGGCTGAGCACTGAAGAACTGATGCTTTCGAATTGTAGTGTTGGAGAAGACTCTTTAGAATTCCTTGGACAGCAAGGAGATCAAACCAGTCCATCCTAAAGTAAATCAGTCCTGAATATTCATGGGAAGGACTGATGTTGAAGCTGGAGCTCCAGTCATTTGGCTACTTGATGTGAAGAGCCAACTCACTGGAAAAGAGTCTGATGCGGAAGGAGATGGAAGGAGAAGAGCAACAACAGCAAAGTGCTCCTGACTGAGGCTGAAACTCCAAGTCAGCAGCCTGCAGATGTGCACACATCCAGGGACCTTAAATAGCTGTTGAAGGGGCTTCCCTGGTGGCTCAGAGGTTAAAGCGTCTGCCTGGAATGCAGGAGACCTGGGTTCGATCCCTGGGTCAGGAAGATCCCCTGGAGAAGGAAATGGCAACCCACTCCAGTACTCTTGCCTGGAGAATCCCATGGAGGGAGGAGCCTGGTAGGCTACAGTCCATGGGGTCACAAAGAGTCGGACACGACTGAGTGACTTCACTTTAACTAGCTGTTGAAAGTCACCAAGGGACCGGCCGTCCACACAGCACAGAAAAGTAAACCCATCCAAATGACAACCCCTCAGAGTTGGAGAGTTTGAGGTAGACAGGTACACTCTGCTGTATTTAAAATGGATAACCAACAGGGACCTACTGTACAGCGCAGGGAACTCTGCTCAGTGTTATGCGCAGCCTGGATGGGAGGGGAGTTTGGGGGAGAATGGATACAATCCCTTTGCTGTCCACCTGAAACTATCACTGTGTTGTTAATTCGCTATACTCCAATATAAAATTAAAAGTTAAAAAAATACTTAAAGAAAAATAATGACAACCCCTTAACCACTCAGAGGCCTTCCCTGGTGGCTCAGATGGTGAATGATCTGCCTGCTAATGCAGGAGACCCCTGGGTCAGGAAGATCCCCTGGAGAAGGGAATGGCAAACCACTCCGATATTATTGCCTGGGAAATCCCATGGACAGAGGAGCCTGGCAGGCTACAGTCCATGGGGTCCCAGAGAGCAGGACACGACTCAATGACTAACACGTCAACACTTTTTCTAACCCCTCAGACTCCTTAACTTTGAGCCTGGAAAGGGTCGGTAAAGCAGATCAATGCAGGATGTTGCATAATAAGGACCCAGCCCCACCGAGAATGTCTCTGAAAGCCTGTCTTCTTGTCCTTTGCTGCTCCTTTTTGGACTCTGTCTGCTCTTCTCATCTCCTTTACACACTTCCCGGTGAATCAAAATCTCTTTGAATGCAGTCCTCAGTAGACTGGGTTACAATAACAAAGCAACCATTACAACCAACATTTACTGAGTGCCCAGTAGCAGGCGTTTTACACACAATAATTCATTTAATCTTCACCACGACCCTATTATTATCTCCTAGTTTACAGTTGAGAAAATTGAGACCCACTGTGACTGACCCACCCAGAGTCACCCAGCGGAGCTAGGACTCAACATCAGGTCAGCCTGACCCCAGAGCCTGTGCTCTTCACCACCAAGCTTCTAGGTCAGGTCAGGTTCTTTTTTTTCTTTCGGCTGTGTCGGGTCTTAGTTGTATGCAGGATCTTTCATTGCCCACCCCAACCAGGGATTGAATCCACATTCCCTGCATTGGAAGGAGGATCCTTAACCACTGGACCACCAGGGAAGTCCCTTCCTTGGTTGTGCTCTTTAACTGAAGACCTAACTCCACAAATTACTTACCAGTGGAACAATTATTTACAACTACATTTACAAGTGTGTGAAACGATGACAACATAAGTGCGTGTTCAGTTGCTCACTTGTGTCAGAGTCTTTGCCACCCCATGCACTGTAGCCCTCCAGGCTCCTCTGTCCATGGCATTCTGCAGGCAAGAACACTGGAGTGGGTTGCCATTTCCTTCTCCAGGAGATCTTCCTGACCCAGGGATCGAACCCAGGTCACGTGCATTGCAGGTATTCTTCAGCGTCTGAGCCACTAGGGAAGCCCAAAATTATTTGTAACCTTTGTCAACTCCAATTCTAGGGATTTATTCTCAGGAAGTAGTCTTTGATATAGAAAAGAATTATTTATAAAAATATTCAGCATTGCATTGCTCATGGTAGGAGATAGTTGGCAAAACATGAAAATTTGGCAAAATAATAGGAGTTCTTTGGAAGGAATGATGCTGAAGCTGAAACTCCAGTACTTTGGCCACCTCATGAGAAAAGTTGACTCATTGGAAAAGACTCTGATGCTGGGAGGGATTGGGGGCAGAAGGAGAAGGGGGCGACCGAGGATGAGATGGCTGGATGGCATCACGGACTCGATGGACGTGAGTCTGAGTGAACTCCGGGAGATGGTGATGAACAGGGAGGCCTGGCGTGCTGCAATTCATGGGGTCGCAAAGAGTCGGACATGACTGAGCGACTGAACAGAACAGAACAGAATAAGTAAATATGATATGACAGTGGAAAATGATGCATCTATTAGAATGATTCTGTATAAGAATATTTAAAGTATGCCAAACATTTGTAATCAATTGTTAAGTGAAAAAGCAGTTTATAAAACAGTGTCCTCTAGTGCAACACAATTTCCTTAGTATCTGACCATCACTGGGTGAGAATGGTAGCATCACTGACAGCGAGGTAAGTCCACTTCATAGGCACCGTGATAAGACACAGTGAAGACTCATTACTTCTGGGGCATTTGTAACCAAAAAAAATGTATAACCTGAATGGGTTGTACATGAGGAAACGTCAGGCTACCCCTAACTGAGGGGCTTCCTATAAATTAACTGGCCTGTATTTTAAAATATTAAGATCATGGAAGGTGAAGACTGAGGAACCCTTAAAGATTAGGGGGACTAAAGAGACATGAAAATTAAATGGATTGTGACATTCTGGGTTGGTTGCTGATCCGGGGGGCAGGGAACTACTATAAAGAAGATTATTAGGGGACTTCCCTGGTAGTCCAGTGGTTAGGAATCCACCTTCCGATGCAGAGAACTTGGGTTTGATCCCTGCTCAGGAAACTAAGATCCCATGTGCCTCAAGGCAACTAAGCCTGCATGCCACATTTAGAGAAAATCCTGTGCCACACTGAAAAACCAATATAGCCAAAATAAAATAAACCTGAAAAGATGATTAGGACAACTGATATCACTTGAATACAGACTGTGGATTACATAATAGCATTAATACTAAGTTTCCTGATTTTGATACTGGCACTGTGGGTCTGAAAGAGCCTTATTCTTAGGAAATAGACACTAAAATATTTAGAGATAAAGGGCTTGGTATCTCTAATTTCATCTCAAACGGTTCAGAAATTTTCTGTCTAAATTACATGAGTACATTGCTAAAATTTATTATTTTTTAATAGTCACAATAACTTTTAATATATTTATAAAGATATTAGAATGTACTTAGCATATTATGAAAATAATTGGATATATCAATACACACACACACACATATATATAATCTCCAGGGAGAAAGAGGAAAAAGGAAGAATAAAGGGAGAAAAATCAAGCAAATGAGGCAAAATGTGCACAATTGGTGAATTTGAGTGGAGAGTACAGGGGAACACCTTATCTTGCAACATTTCTGCAAGTTTGACATTATGTCAAAATAAGAAGTTACAAAGAAACTGCATCAAAACTGTAATGTTATTCACAAAAAAAGTGAATATTTTTCTTTCCTTATCTAGCTGATTTTTATGTCTATCTTTCTCCAGACAAATGTTTTCTAAACTTCTCCACATGAACATCTGTACCTATATAACTAGTTTGTCAAACAGTCTGAACTCAAGGGGGTATAGAGATGAAACAGTAAAAAATCCCAACTTCAGCTGTGCAGTTCTTTTCATTCTTTTTAATGCCATCCCAGAAACATAAACTTACTAGTCACACGTAAGCATTAGGAAGTCTGGTCCACATAGGGAATGCACATGTGGACACAGACGGGAAAGGGGAGGGGGGACAGACTGAGAGAAGAGCACTGACATACACACACCCCATGTGTAAAACAGAAAGCACGTGGGAAGCTGCTGTGCAGCGCAGGGAGCTCAGCTCAGGGCTCTGACGACCTCGAGGGGTGGGATGGAGAGGGAGGGAGGCTCAACAGGAAGGGATATATGTACATGTACAGCTGATTCATTTTATTGTGCAACAGAAACCAGCACAACATTGTGAAGCAACCATATTCCAATTAAGAAAATAAAAATAAGAATTCTGCTCCAGATGAAAATATCTCACATCCAACCACAAGCTCATCCTTCTGTGTCCAGCATCAGAGGTGATGTTCTAAAGCTTATCCTTTGCCAGAACCCAAGGGCTTTCCAGGTGGCTCAGACGGTAAAGAACCTGTTGCAATATGGGAGACCCCGGTTCGATCCCTGAGTCAGGAAGATCCCCTGGAGAAGGGAATGGCAACCCACTCCAGTATTCTTGCCTGCAGAATCCCATGGACAGAGAAACCCAGTGGGCTACAGTCTGTGGGGTCACAAAGAGTCAGACATGACTGAGCGACTAACACACTTTCCCCTTCACTCTACCACCAGAGATGGATGCTCAGCCCCTACCATCCCAACCCTTCAGTGGCTCCCGACAACAGTAACAACCACAGCCAACCACAGCCACCACTTACTGAAAGCCTAACCCACGCCAGCTATTCTGTGCCAGGCAGCAAGCTGCGGCTGGTCGGGGAGATTTTAAATAGAGTCACTCTTGGCTGCCTGCCTGCTGTCCCACCCTGCACCCCGCCAACACACACACACACACACACACACACACACACACACACAGAGTTTAGATCCTCGGTGATTTCTATTTCCAAATGCCAACCAGAAAGAAGAAAAACAGATGTTTTCTGGGGGTGTTAATTAGTGAATGGTGTGTTCGTCATTACCTACCAGAGATGATTGTCAGCAACGAAGCACACACACACCCGGATGGAAGGAGCGGCACTGCACTGTGCTCTTGTGATGCAATCAGGCTGGCGTGTTCTTTAAGCAAAGCTTCACTGGAGAAGGAACTAGGTGTGCAGGGTTAGAGCACCTACCAGGTGCAGGGCTCCGCGGTGTGAGCTGAGTTCGCAAGTTCTGGGTGCCTGTCTTCCCTAGGAAGGGCCCCAGGCACACCTTCTTGGACATATGAACCCAGCCATTCTGTCCACATGGACCTGGTCACTGTGGCAAGTCCTCCAACATGGAGAAAGTACTGCAGAGAGCCCAGTTGTCAGTGGGCATCTCCCAGACCATGGAGGTCCAGGAGATCCTGGCTGACACCTTGTTCCATGTAGCCCCTCCCCAACGGATGCAAGCAAGGCTCAACTCTCTCCAAGATGCCTGGGGTTCCCTGGGGGCCTCCATCCCCACAGTCACCTCCATACCCAGTGTTGCACATCTACTGAATTATCTGACACACTCTGTTCCCTGAACTTTCCTCTATATCTCCACCCAAGTGATGACCCACAGAAACTCTCCACCTTCTTTCTCTTCCAAGAAATCAACTGGGGATGTCCCAGGCCATTGCTTTTGGAGCACCTATGGATGAGCTGTGGGTCACCAAGGAAGTTCATATGGTGGATTTGAGTGCAAGCATCTTAAAAGAGCACGCTTGACATTCCTGTTATAAAAGTCCTTCTGACCGACCTACGGGAGGGCTTCTCAGTGGCCCTTTCACCCTGCAGAGCCCTCGGCCTTCTGCCACTTTGCTGGTTCTTCTCCATCTCTTCTCTTCCTCCCTCTGCCTTTCATCCCCTTCCAGAGTCAGCTCCAGGCGGGTCTGCATTCATAGAGGTGCTTGGCAGAACAAAAGAGTCTTTGTGGGCCAAAGCACCCCTTCCTTAGAGGGCTATTGTGGTTATAAATAGCAAAGACATTTTCCTCCTTTACAGAATCAAGTTTCAAGAACCAGAAATTCCCCACCCTGGGTGTTCCTACTGCCTTGCAGGCACACGGACAGCCCTGGACTCAGGTCCCTGATGCCCATTCCTCCCCCTGCCTCACCTTGGAGGTTTGTCCATCCCCCCGAAACTTTGGGGGTATGAGGATACCCCACTTTCCCCTCTTCTGAGTCACCCTCACCTCCTCTGCCGACCATACCCTCTCTCTCTCAGTCAGCTCTTTATGGAGGCATGTACTAAAAATTATCTTCCCTCCTGTCCTCCTCCTCCTCCTTCTTTACATTAATAGACTCTACTTTTTAAGCATAGAAGAGTTATAGACTTATAGAAACATGGAGTAGATTGTACCGACTGTTCTCCTACACACACCCCGCCCCCCGACAAAGTTTCTCCTATTATAGTCACCTTACCTACCAGCATGGTACACTTGTGAGAATTAATGGAACAACAGTGGTCCATTATTATTTATTTTTATTGGAGTAAAATTGCTTTACAACGTTGTGTTAGTTTCTGCTGTACAACAAAGTGAATCAGATATATATATGTATGTGTGTGTATATATATATATATCCCCTCTTTTTTTGGATTTTCTTCCCATTTGGGCTTCCCTGGAAGCTCAGACAGTAAAGTGTCTGCCTGCAGTGCGGGAGACCTGGGTTCAATCCCTGGGTTGGGAAGATCCCCAAGAGAAGGAAATGGCAACCCACTCCAGTACTCTTGCCTGGAAAATTCCATGGACTGAGGAGCCGGGTAGGCTACAGTCCACAGGGTCGCAAAGAGTCGGCCATGACTGAGCGACTTCCCTTTCACTTCCTTTCACTAGGCCACCACAGAGCATCAGGTAGGGCTTCCCTGTCCTATACAGAGGTTTCTCATTAGTCACTTATTTTACACATAGTATCAATAGTGTATACATGTCAATCCCAATTTCCCAACCCATCCCACCCTGCTCTCCCCACTTGATGTCCATACTTTTGTTCTCTATGCCTGTATCTCTCTTTCTGCTTGCAAACAGATTCGTCTGTACCAGTTTCCTAGATTCCACATATATTCATTAAATATACAATATTTGTTCTTCTCTTTCTGACTTCCTTCACTCATATGACATTCTCTGGGTCCATCCACATCTCTGCAAATGGCACAATTTTGTTCCTTTTCATGTCTGAATAATATTCCACTGTGTATGTAAACCATATCATCTTTATCCATTCCTCTGTTGATGAGCATTTAGGTTGCTTCCATGCCCTGGCTATCATAAATAGTGATACCATGAACACTGGGGTGCATGCATCTTTTTGAATTATGGTTTTCTCTGGATATATGCCCAGTGGTCCCTTATTGTTAATTACAGTCCACCGTTTATTTGGATTCTCTTGGTTTTTCCCTATGTCCTCTCTCTGTTCCAGAATCCCACTGAGGACAGCACATTACATTTAATCTTTGCATCTCCTTAGGTTCCTCTTGGCTGACAATTCATGAAACTTTCCTTGTTTTTGGTGGCCTAGACAGTTTTCAGGACTTCTGGTCAGGTAGGATGTAGGATGACTATTTGTAGGATGTCCCTCTTTTGGAATAGATCTGATGAGTTACTCATGATTAGACTGGGGTTATGGGTTTCTGCAAGAAAGATACTATGACACCGACATTGATAGTACGTACTCTCAGTGTGAAATACGGCTGCCCACATTGGTCTTGATCACTTGGGAGACACAATGTTTGTCAGCTTCTGCACCATAAAGCTACTCTATTTCTTTTTTTTTTTAAGTCTTTTTTGATATGGGTCATTTTTAAAGCCTTTACTGAATTTGTAACAATACTGCTTCTGTTTTATGTTTTGGTTTTTGGGCCCTGAGGCACGTGGGATCTTAGCTTCCCCAGAGATCGAACCAGCACCCCCTACATAGGAAGGCGAAGTCCTAGCCACTGGACCTCCAGGGAAGTCCCAAAGCTACTCTTTTTGCCCCTTCCCCCGCTTTTCCATCCTCTGGTCTTTTGAAGGAAGCTAGGACACACGGCCCACACATAAGGAATGGGGAGTTATGCCCAACTCCTGGAAGGGTAAGTGTAAACAGGAATGATTTAGGATTCTTCTGCACGGGGCACTGGTCTCTTCTCTCTCTCTTATTCAATCTTTTATTTCTATCAGTATGAGGCAGGGGTATTTATTTTATGTTGTTGTGTAGTCACTCTGTCGTTTCCCGCTCTTTTGCTACCCCATGGACTATAGCTCACCAGGCTCCTCTGTCCATGGGGATTCTGCAGGCAAAAATGCTGGAGTGGGTTGCCATGCCCTCCTCCAGGGGATCTTCCCCACCCAGGGATTGAACTTATATCTCCTGCGTCTCCTGCATTGCAGATGGATTCTTTATCACTGTGCCACCAGGAAAGCCCATTTGTTTTATACTTTGGTTTATAATCCAATGTCCCTTAATTGTGTTACTCAGATTGGTCCAGCTTTGGCCGTAGTGGGGGCTCTTTCATCCTCCCTGTGGTCCTTTGACAAGCTCCTGTCCATACCTGTGCCTGGGTGTTTAATCACTTTCTACTTTCGGGCACTACAAGATGCTCTCTTCTTGTCTTGTCATCCCCACTCTTGGCTATTCTTGGTCTTGTTCTCAATTCTTTTTTCTCCTGAAATAAAATAAATGCTTCAACTGCCAGAGCACCAAACACGCCCAGCCCTCTCCCGTGGGTGACCCAGGGACTGCCCACATCTCTTCCTGGCTGAGCAGGCATGTTTTCAGTTAGTCACCCCAGCACACCTCTGCATCAGCACCATCCGGCTCCTCTTAGAGTGAGGCAGGGACCTGAAGGAATTGGGCCTGAACCATGCAGGGAGGCAGTGGGACCTGAACCCGAGGCTTCTCTTACACAACGCAGTGGCCTTGACTTGGAGGAGATGTTCCCTTAGCTTCTTCTTGGAGCAAGCACAGTCCTAGCACCTCTTTGAGGGGGACACGGACCTCCAAGTCTTCCCCACTTTTCCTGCCTTTGAAACATTCCCTGTGGACCCTTCAACACCCATCCCTTTCAGGCCATGCCCATCCCTCATCTCTGCTTGGGAGTCTGGAAACACACCTCCGTGCGAGGTAATGGAAATGGGTGACTGGATGACTATTTAATGAACAAATCATGCCTCTGTAAGCAGCTTGAAGATCCATCCATTCCCTGGATTAACAGTTGTCTCTGGCGACCTTCCTGGTGTCCAATAGCTAAGACTCTGTAATGCCAGTGCAAAGGGGGTGGGTTCCATCCCTGATCTGGGAACTAAGATCCCATGTGACCAAATGAATAAAATTGCTAATGTTAAATAAATGCCTAAAAAAATTGTCTCCATCAGTTGGGGGGGGGGGAATGACCCACTGACTACTCCCCACAAGATGGCTTTTGGTGGATTTTCAATGACACTTAACACATGAAGGGAAAAAATAAGCATAAGTCAAAACCACTCTATTTTTATGAGAGGGTATGCATATTTATACATCAGTCTCATATTTAAATGTTCCAGTTTGGGCTATGGTTTTTCCGAAAAAGTACTATTTTTTTTTTTCCTTTTTATAGAAACACAGTTCACTTTGAATTGTGGCAGATTTTTTGAAAAGAAAAGGCTACATTTGAACTTTAGAACTCAAAGAGTGGTCCGTAGCAACCACAGGAACAAGATTTCACAAAATCCTCAGGGGCCCTACCAGGAATGGGACAGCGGGGCCGTCAGCTGGCTTGCTCACGGTTAAGTGCCATCGTCGCTGGGGCCTGTGGTCCCGACCGCGAGCATGTGACGAGGGGCTCGGATGAAGCAGCTGGGCTGAGTCAGACCTTCTGCTTGCCTTGGCACCCGCTCGGCGGAAGGCGGTTCCCACAGAGATGCTTCCCCCGGCGCTCCCTAGGCCCGCTCCCGCCCGCGCTGGCCACGCCCCGCCCGCGCTGGCCACGCCCCGCCCGCGCTGGCCACGCCCCCGCCTGAGGCCCCGGCTCTCCGCACTACTGCCAGGGCATCCCCACTCCTGGGCGTGGCTCCACCCGGCCAGCTCCGAGAGGGGAGGACCGCGCAGGAAGGGAGGAGCAAGAGGGACTGGGAAGTGTGGACCGGGTCGCTGAGCCCAGTGGGTCCACAGAGGAGCCTGGCTGTGTTTGCCAGGCTAGGGGTGTTGTCTGCGGTCTCTGGCTAAGTCAGGCTCACCAGGAGGGTGGGTTTTAAATTCCCCTTCGAATCCTAGTTGGGGGCTAGACTCTGGTCTGCATGAAGCTTTGAAGGGAGGATGAGCTCAGCTTTTTTGATCCAGAGAAATTAACATTCCTTTGATCAGGTCCCTCTGTCGTAGGGGCAGGGTCCACTCTAGTCTCCTCAAGTATTTTTTTTTAATGCAGATCTTTTTAAAAAGTCTTTAATTTGTTACAATATGGCTTCTGTGTTATGCGTTTTTAGGCCTTGAGGCATGCGGGATTTTAGCTCCCTGAGCAGGGATCAAACCTCCCCCTGCACTGGAAGGCAAAGTCTAACCGCTGCACTGCCAGGGACGTCCCGTTAGTCCCTTTATTAAGCCATGGTGGCAGTTTTGCAGCTCTAGCATCAGGTGCAGTGTGAAGTGTGTTACAGGTGTGCCTTATCTCAGTCTTGTCCTTCAGCATCCCTGTGAGAAGATAGAATCCTTATCCTCAAGTTGCAAATGACTAAGCAGAGGCTCAGAGATGTGAGCAGGTAGGAGAGAATGACGGAGAAGGCAATGGCACCCCACTCCAGTACTCTTGCCTGGAAAATCCCATGGATGGAGGAGCCTGGTAGGCTGCAGTCCATGGGGTCGCTGAGAGTTGGACACGACTCAGTGACTTCACTTTCACGTTTCACTTTCATGCATTGGAGAAGGAAATGGCAACCCACTCCAGTGTTCTTGCCTGGAGAATCCCAGGGACGGCGGAGCCGGGTGGGCTGCCGTCTATGGGGTCGCACAGAGTCAGACATGACTGAAGCGACTTAGCAGCAGCAGCAGCAGCAGGAGAGTATGAAGTCAAACCAAACTCCAAAGTCCATGGACGGACCACTGCGTGAAACTCCCTGCCTGGATCTGACCCAAGTATCAAAAGACCTGGAACCTGATGTTTGTTTGTCCCTAATCGTCTGGGTCACCTTAAGTAAGTCACTCTCCATCTCTGATCCCAGGTTCATTGTGAGTCAAATGGAGCTCATTGTAGGACTCACCTATCAAGGTGTTCTGAAGAAATGTGTTTCCTGTAGCAAGTGACAGGAGCGTCTCCATATAAATTCCCCTCCCCCTCCACCCCTGCTGAGTTTGGAGGCATCTGCTTCATTCTTATGGCACTCTGTGCTCATGTTGTTGCTGTTCAGTTGCGTGGTCGTGTATGACTCTTTGCCACCGCGTGAACTGTAGCCTGCCAGGCTCCTCTGTCCAGGAGATTCTCCAGGCAAGAGCACTGGAGCGGGTTGTCATTTCCTCCTCCAGGGAATCGTCCAGTCCCAGGGATCGAACGCGAGTCTCCTGCGTTGGCAGGTGGATTCTGTATCACTGAGTCACCAGGGAAGCCCTTCTTTCGTCTTTAGACCTATGGGGCAGCAGAAGAGAGGAAATAGTCTTCCCAGAGCTCAAATCTGACCAAGGGTTCTCCATGATGACCACGAAACCCCTCACTCGCAGAGACTCTTTGGACTCATCTTTCCCCTGCACAGAATGGGAGCCTAGGACAGAGTCGCTCAGTTCCAAACCAGGTCTTCCTCCAGGCTCCTGATACCCATCACCCACCAGTGGTTATTGGTTTATCCCTTCGGCAGCTTGTGTACCTGCCCCCTCATCTCTAGTGTCTTGGTTAGTCTAAGTTCGGGCTGTACTTCCTAGGTTGTTGCCTGACCGCTGAGTGGCCCTGCTCTAAAGCTGTGCTCTACCTAGCCAGTCACACAGATCTTTGGCCCTTCCTTGCTTAAAAAAATGGGGCTTCCCAAGTGGTTAAGTGGTAAAGAATCCGCCTGCCAGTGCAGGAGACTCAGGAGACATGGGCTTGTTTCCTGGGTCGGGAAGATCCATTGGAGGAGGAAATGGTAACCCACTCCAGTATTCTTGCTTGGAAAATCCCATGGACAGAGGAGTCTGGCAGGCTATAGTCCATGGAATCTGAAAGAATCTGACACAACCGAGCAACTAATACTTTCTCTATTCTTAGCTCTGGGGGAAATCCTCACTCCTGGCCAAGATAGAAATAGAAGAAACCAGCTTTTTTTAAAAAAAAAAAAAAAAAATCACTCTTTTCCCTTGGGGGCAGAAAACCACCAGAGCCCACCACACTGACTTTGTCTAAAAACAAGGGATCTGCTTAAAACAAAATAGAGAGAAAAATGTGTCTCTCCTGTGTCTGGAGTTGGAGCTACATAATGCACAGACAGGGGGTTTTGCACCCCTCCTACCGGAATCCCTCTCTTAATAAAGCCGAGGCACCCACAACCTGAGTACGACTGGGGTTAACCTAAGGGAGGGGAGGGGACAGGCAGGACTGCAACACCTTCTGCGTCTACCTGTCATTTGTCTCACAGGGAAATCTGCCCAGAAATTCTGTGGACATTTGCTATCAGCAAATAATTCTCCCATTTCCTACCACAGAGTTATATGCAATATAAATATAAATGCTGGTGGGTAGGAGCAAGGCCCAAACAATTTCATAGACAGAAATGCGATTCTTGTGAATGAAAACAAACTCAGCAAAATTCTCTACGGTCTAGAATCTTCTGGGATGGTGCAGTCGTAAATTACAGAGTCTCTTTCTTGAGATGAAACTTTTTGCCTCAAGATGTAATTATTCTTTTAACCATTTTGGAAGGAAATTATTCTCCCTGAAGGTTGAGCTTCTTGAAGGCAGAGCTGTGTATTAATCTCTGCATCACCCATGGTGTCCAGCTGTGAGAAATATCTTCCCAGCATCTCTTTTTCTTTCCTCCCTCTGTATTGTATCCAGCTACAGTAAAAATCTACATTTCCCATTCTCCTTGCACATAGAGATGGCCAATGAAATACAGATAAAATTGGGTAAAGTTTCCATTAAAGCTGTTTTGAAAGAGGTTGATTCAGATGGAAAATATGCCTTTACTGCCATTTCCCTGTCCTCTTCCCTGCTGACTGGAATTTAGCTGTGATGACTGGAATTGCAGCAGTCATATTGTGATCATTAGGCAACTTTTAGGCTGTAAACCAGAATGGTGAAAAACAGGTAAAGCAGAAATATAGAATGTTATTAATGAAATAGGATGCCACCATACAAGTCTTAGACTCCCTACTTCTGGGATTTCTGTTATGTGAGAGAAAAATACCCACTATATCTTGTTTGGCTCCCTATAACTAGCAGCCAAAAATAATAGCTAACTAATATACTACAAGAGACCTTGGCATACAGTAAGGGGCTTGGTGAAAGACTGAATGAATGCATGGTATGATCTTGTAATAAGTCCTCAAAGTCTTGATGTGTGCATGCTAAGTTGCTTCAGTTGTGTCCAACCCTTTGCCACCCTATGGACTGTAGCCCACCAGGCTCCTCTGTCCATGGGATTTCCCAGGCAAGAATACTAAGTTGGTTGCCATTTCTTTCTCCAGGGGATCTTCTTGACCCAGAAATTGAACATGCATCTCCTGCATTGGCATGCAGTTTCTTTACCACTGAGCCACCAGGGAAACCCTTCCATGTGGATACATATTTATTTAACTCATTCCTTTTCATCAGCCCCATTGTATTCCACTGTATGATGTTTTATAATTTGCCAAGTTATTCTTGGGCAAAAAACATTTTTTGGAATCTTTTCCAGTGTTCCACTATTGCCAAAAAATTTTTTAAAGTGCTGAACTGAACAACAAGCATTCCTGTAAGATAAAGTCCTAGAGTGGAGTTGCAGGGTCAGAAAGTATCTCTTCTCTAACTGATCATCAGGTAGTGTCCAAATTTCCTCCTCAAAGTCTCTGGGCTCTTTTTCTAATAAATAAACTTAACAAGTACCAAGCATGTGTGCCTAAGTCACATGTATGCCAAATGCCTATCTCCTCACCTCTGCTCATTATTAGCTGACAGCTTGATCTTCGTGGGGGCTTCCTAGGTTGTGCAAGTGGTAGAGAACTCACCTGCCAATGGAGGAGATGAAAGAGATGTGGGTTCAATCCCTGGGTCAGGAAGATCCCCTGGAGATGGAAATGGCAACCCACTCCAGTATTCTTGCCTGGAAAATCCCATGGGCAGAGAAACTTATTGACCTTTGTGATTATCACCCCAAGTCACCCCATACTTGGCGTCTCCAAACAGTGCAGGCCCACCACTACGGGTGGCATTCCACACTCTCTATTTCAATGTGATTTTGTGTGGAAAGCCTTGCCATGCTGTCTGCCCTCAAACTCCTCCAGAACAGTGGCCAAGACATCTGAGCAGGTCCTCACTCTTCCGCCTCTGCACTCCCTTACATCACTTTGTGCATGAGTGCTAAGTCACTTCAGGAGTATCTGACTCTCTGCAACCCCATGGACTATAGCCCAGCAAGCTCCTCTGTCCGTGAGATTCTCCAGGAAAGAATACTGGAGTGGGTTGCCATTTCCTTCTCCAAGGGATCTTCCCCACTCAGGGATTGAACCTGTGTCTCTTATGTCTCCTGCATTGCCAGGTGGGTCCTTTACCACCGAGCCACCAGGGACCTGAAATTATTTGTTAGCATATCTTTGTCTTTTTTTCTCCCAATGGATGGGGAATACCTAGACGTCAGGGACTGAGTACTAGCTAATTATGCAGAGAATGTGCTCTTTGACAATCAAATGGTGATTTCTGAGCATCTTTTGTTCCCATTGGTTGCTTTCTGATAACTTCCTCCCCGCCCCCCACCCCCACC